>JASKON010000003.1:103560000-103972500 GCA_036010255.1 Myotis pilosus
TCTACATGGCCAGCGGGTGGCTGTGCCTTAGCACTGGCTCCATCTGGTCTGTCGGCTCCTGCTGCTACATGGCCACGCCCAGTGCTGTTACTGTATCGCCAAGAAGCCCTTCTGAATGGGCTGGGCTACTGGAGGCTGGCAGCCCTAGGAAGGAGCCTGGCAGGAGCCACGGTGGGCGGCAGGGAGTCCCTACAAGTAAAACATGCGACTGCAGGGCAGACTTCCGGGCACAGCTCTTTGCTCAGAAATATCTTCCCCTTTATTTCCTGACTCACACACACTTGAGGCTACCAGATAACGCCAATCCGGATGAAGGAGGTTTGCTGTAATGTACATGTAGAAAAAGAAATGCCAGGAAGAAAAGAGGTGACCAGAATGTGTTCCCAAACTGAACTAGTAACATGATAATGGTGGGGCGGAGAGGGTCCAGGGTGACCTTTCCCAAACTGTGTTCTGAGGAACCCATTCTGAGAGATGGGAACAGCTGATAAAAGCTGCCACTCAGCCTGTCAAAAATGCTGTGCTGACTTGCCAGTGTGTCTTTGTCCTGCGGCCGAATCAGCTCTCCGGCAGCCACCTCACCTTCTACTCTGTTCCCTCCCTACAGGGACCGGCAGCCACACCTACTATAATGGGGCACTGCTGTCTTACATGGATTTTAGGGGATCCAGAGGAAAGCTAAAGAATGAGGGGAGACATATCTTCCCTCCCCGCCCCCCACTTATCACTGGAATTCTCAGCCTGCAGTGACTCCAGATCAATTTTAGAAGATGGTAGGTGGCTCTCAAATCTTCGAGTAATAAACTAACAGCTAATATTTTTAGTGCTTTCTACATCCCAGGCACTACACCAAATGTTTTAATCCTAGTCCTCATTACATGCCATGGTGGGTATTATACCCATTTTGCAGATGAGGGAACTGAGGCGTGGAGAACTTGCTAAAGTCATAGAGCTAACAAGTGGCAGAGCAAGGATTCAAACTCAAATCTGATCAAAGCCTACACCCTTCAAGGACCCATGGTGCCTCCCGCTGTGCTACAGCCTCAAGAGCGAAGCCCTCTTGACACACGGGCAAACATTTCTGCCTCCAACGCTCAGGAGCCGCCCGCAAGCAGGTGTGAGAACGGAGCTTACTGAGTTCGTAGGTCTGCGTGAGCATATCCCGCTCGTACACAATGTCCACCGGGGGCACTGCCTTGGAGATGACCTCCTCGTCCTCATCGTCGTCCTGGTCGTCCTCGATCTTCCGTCTAAATTCCTTCAGCAGCTTCAGGCAGCGCACCATGACGTCGGTCCCTGGGAACACAGGCACGGCCTCCAGCAATGAGGGAACAGTGTTGGGGGAGGGCACTTCACCAGAGAGAGACCCAGAGAGAGGTCCCGCACAGCATGGAGTTTGACACTTTTAAAACTGCACGTCTTGGGGTACAAGACCTGAAAATTGACTCCGTAAAATTGCTCTTTGTTTTGGACATAATTAGTGAACAAAGAAATGCAAATGAGAGGAGAAATGAAGTGCCCTGTCAGTCCTACTAAGTAAACAGCAGCCTCTGCTTGAAACATGCTCCAGGCCTGTCTTTTCCCACCGTAGTCGCCCCAGCCCCCAGAACAGTGCCGGGAGCACAGCAGGCAGCAGGCAGTACTGCTGACAGGATGAAAACCATCCTGTCCTGAGTGAGCCGATACCCACTACCAATAAAGGTTGGGCATTTCAGGAAGCCTTTAACCCAGTGATTCTAGGTGCAGACATTTAGTCCAAAAGAATAGTCAAAATGAGGTGAAAGCTGCTACCATAACAGGCCCCCAGCACTCTGTGCAGCAACAGCTTTTATGCATAATATAAAAGAAGGACGACGGGGACCAAGTGGTGGTACCCAGAGAAGCTTCCTCACCCTGGGCTGGCTTCAAACCATCACATCGCACCTATTCTGAAGGCACAACGTAGGAAGTGACAGTGAGTGACCACGGCTGGAGAAGATGAAGGCACGAGGAAAAGCAACAATGTCTGACGCTTTACATGCGCTAACTTACTGGATCCTGACGCCAGAAGGCCCTTCGCAGATGAAGAAACTGAGGTACAGAGGGGCCAAGCATCCAACAGCTCGCCAGCGACAGGGGCCTAGCTGCTCAGGCAGGATCGCAGGTCCCCAGCCTGGGAGAAGCGATTCTGCACTGAGGGGTCCTATGACACGTGACAGTGTGGAGGCAGAACACTGCCGCCCAGGATGTCCGCGCCCTAACTCCTGGGACCTATAAACAAGTTATCTTCTGTGGCAAAAGGGACTTGCAGGCGCGATGAAGGCTTTTGTGGTGGTGGCGGTGCTGGATTATCCGACGGGCCCAATGTAATACCCTTGTCAGAGGAGGCAGGAGAAGAGTGAGACTGGAGGTGCTACGCTTCGCTGGCTTTGAAGATGGAGGGAAGGAACCTGAGCCGAGGAATGCGGGTGGCTTCTAGGAACTGGCAAAGGCCAGGGAATGGCGTCTCCCAGAGCCTGTGGACAGCTCGATTTTAGACCAGTGAGACCCATTTCAGACTCTGGTCTCCGGATTGTGGAATTATAAATTCCTGTTTTGTCTCCCTGCTTGTAGTCATTGCTGCAGCAGGGACACGGATGGTTTCTCCACCAGCTTCAGCAGCACTCTGAGGTGCAGAGTCCTCAGCACCACCGCAGAGGGTGGCACTGGAGCTGGTCTGCGACCCAGAGCCTCCTCTGCAGGAGCTGTGGCCACGGAAATGCCCACAGCAGAGCGCCACTGAGCGTGGTCAGGGAGCCTGGTGGGGACAGAGCACGTGGCTCACAGTGAAGTTCAAAAACAAGAAAGCATCTCAGGGCCCTGAACTTGTCAATCTTACTCTCAGAGAAAGGGCAGTTGAGGCTGACCCACCAGAGGGAGTATGGGCAGCCTTGATGGTCCTTGGGGCAGCCTGGTGCTGACTCCCCCCCCCCCCCCCCCCCGCACCTCAAAGTGACAGGAATCCCCCCAGTTCATGGCTTTTTAACAGGAGAAACCTGAAGCCACACCTTGGCGCAGGCCTCCTTAAGCCCAGCTCCCTGTGCCTGGCGGGTCCTCCCAGGCTCTCCTGCTTCCTGTGGCTTTGCCTTTGCTCTAGGCATCTGCCTTCTCCCTCCATTTCTCTTGCCTGGATGGGAGCCTTAAGCTACCAGGAGAAAAAACCTGTGGACATGGGACCCCTGGGCCCATCTATACAGGTGAGAGCTATTTGAAGGCCCAGGTGACCGAGATTGGGCCCTCCCCTGGGGCAGAGGCACCTGCTGCTAACACATGACCAGACACTGTCCACCAAGCCACTCCCCACTGGGTCTTCCCTGCTGTCCTCTACTTGAGCCACTCCCAACCCCTGCACCCCCTCCTCTCGCTCCTAGGTGGCGCTCACAGAGCAATCTACTGCTCCTAATAGTAAAATGCCTATCATTTCTCGAAGAGAGCCGTGTCCTGGACCCTGATCTCCACATGTGTCACACGAGCCAGTCCTCACCACAGCCTTGGGATGGTGCTCCCACCCGTTCACACTGAGAGACTCCCACCGGTAGCAAGCGAGGAGCTGGGTTTTACCAGGCAGTCTGCCTGGGAGCTCAGGCCCTAAACCTTGGATGACAAATAGCCCCTAACTGACAGGCGCCCATGTGACCTGGGCCAGGGCCAGTGGCGTGTGCGTGAGCGTGACCCGATGCAGAACCCAGCAGAGCAGACCGGCACACTCGGCTACAGCCCAGCATTTCTTCTCCCACCCCTTTCAACTTCCTTACGGGCTCATTAGCCAAGAAGATACACGGAACAGCCTTCCAACAGACACACGTGGAAGAGGGAAACATTGCTATATGCTCACGGACCCCGAGGGTGACCAGGAACCCTCCCTGCCTCCGAGGCCTCTGCTCCGCATCAAGGCGGCGACTTCCCACCTTCTGCTCCCACAGCATTGCCACCAATGCCAATCCCGAGCCTCTCCAAACGCACAGCTGCCTCCTCTGCTGACAGCCAGACGGATGGACGGCCAGGAGTGTGGGGGCCGATGGGCTTCAGGACCAAGAAAATGCGGGACAATCTCAGCTCTACAATCTCTCATTTCTGTGACTTTGGGAAGTGACTTAGCAAAGATTTGTTTTCCACTCAGTAAAATGAGATGACAAGGTTCTCTGCGTCACAGGTTAGCGTTAGGATGACCCCAGATAACGTCCGTACAGAGACTGGCACACAGTAATCACTCTGCCAGAACAGCCAGCATTGCTGTGGGCCAGGCACTGTGCTTGGGCGTTACAAGAAGGAACCCAGCAAATCTCACAATCAGAGGCTGGTGGGCCCCTGAAAGCCCCATTGTACAGATGTGAAAGCCGAGGCCCAGAGGTTAAGTGACCTGCTCAAAGTAATGGAGCTATGGCGTGGCAGAGCTAGTATCTGTAAAGATAGTTGGTGCCTTCCTGCCAGGTAGAAAAGCCCCAGGGCCTAAGGTGGCTGGCTCCTGAAGATAATGCGGAAACTCCTCCTGCTCTGGTCCTGTGCCTGGGGTTCAGGAAGGCCTGTGGACAGGCAGGCTGCTGGCCGGGGTGGGGCAGGTGACACACAAGGACTGAGCTGTTCCCAGCAATCACACTGGGCACTGGGAGTTGGAGGACTGTCAAGGAGCATGTGACTCGGGAGAGGCGAGTCTCTAGCACACAGTGAGTGGAGGGTGGTCTCAAGCTTCCCGCTGGGCCTTGGTGAGGTGGTTGTGCTTCCAGAAGCCCAGCATGACTCGTCTGAATGGCTGCTGAGGTTTGGGCCCGCGGGTCTGCAGCCCTGCCTATCCCGGATCCCACAGATCACAGCTCTGCTGCGAGTCCCAACTGCACCACATTCTTCTGCAGCCACCAGACTAGGAGACCCGAGCTGTGTCTGTCTCTAGTCTTTCTCAACTTACTGTCCTTGCAGACACTTCACTTTCCCCATGCCCTCTCATACTCATCATACTTTGGAAAACCTTGTGTTAGAGAGGCAGCGTGCACAGTGGTTAAGAATCTGGACTTTGGCCCCAGCCAGTTTGGCTCGGTGGATAGAGTGTCAGCCTGTGGACCGAAGGGTTGCAGGTTTGATTCCAGTCAAGGGCACATAACTCACTTGCAGGCTGGATCCAAGGCCCTGGTTGGGGCACGTGTGGGAGACAACCAATTGATGTATCTCTCTCACATCAGTGTTTCTCGCTCTCTCTCCCCCTCCCTTCCACCTCTAAAAATCAATGGAAAAATATCCTCAGGTGAGATTAACAACAGAAGAATCTGGACTCTCCTGCCAGAGCTGGTGTGTGAACCTGGGCAGGCTGGTTGCCCTCCCTCAGCCTCAAGTGTCTCGCTTGTAAGCAGGGTTAACAAGTGTCCAGCCCGATGGGGAAGGGGAGAACAGTCAGAGAGAAGGCAGGCAGGGGACGGACCACGTGCAGTCTGTGCGTCATGTCCAGGCCACTTGGAACCAGTTTCACTGGCGCTCACAGCTTTCCCACAGTTCTGGTTTTATCAGCCTCAGCACTTCCGTTTTCATATCAAAACCCCTTCAGCTCATACTATCTGGTTAATGCAGCCTGGTCCAGACCACAGGTCAGCTAAAGCCAAAGCACCAAGGGCGAGAGCGAGACCCTGGCCAGCACACCGGGCAAGGTGAGCACGGCCTCTCTCTCCGTCTCGGTAACCAGCAATCCCTGGAAGAGTTGCTGCCTGTTAGTGGCAGCCCCTGACAAGTGGGTACAGGGCTTTCTTTCCGGGAACAAAAGGCAGGAGAGATACAACCGGATCAGAGGCACAAACTTCCAAGCACAAGGAATTTTAGGCATTTAACAATGAGGTGCGCTAATTTCAGCAGCTCAACACAAAGGAATCATGCAGTTCTATTGTGTCAAAGACCCAGGATGGGCTCATGTTAGCCTGAAGGGAGAATGGCTTCACTCACGTTCTAAAGACCCAGAAAAGAAGGGAAAGGGTGAATCTTTTCTGAAGCCAGGCACTGTGTCAGGTGTTTTCAGAAGCTACTTTACTTAATTATCATGAGGATTCTGCTAGTTATTACTGCCATTTGAAGAGAAAAGAAACTGAAGTTCAGAGGGGTTGTGTGATCTAACCTATGTCTTGGACCCAGCAAGTGGCCTTTTTCCACATTAGGCTACCTGGCGAGGCTAGAATTTCAAATTTTTATCAGAAAGCACTGTTTGTTTGGTGTAAAGGAAACCCAGAGTGGCTGTGAAGTGGAACCAATAGCCTGTGTTTCTCACACTCCCAAAGAAAACTATCATCTGGCCTCCTAGCCAAACGGTACACATAGCTGTGATCACCCCGAGAAGGAACAAAAGCCAGATGGGAACAAGGAGCACCAGGAGACAGGAGAGCCCTCCTCCTGAAGAGTCAGCAGCCCAGGGGAAGTCCCACTGGTGAGCCAGGCAGATACTAGGAAATTCAGTGTTATCTTACCCCCCCCCCCCCCCCCCCCCGACACACACATTCCTGAACAGGGTCCAGGTCCAGGCTGGTCAGTGCTAGGAAGACATCTGGAGAGTCTGGACTCCGGAATGGTAAGCAAGCCAAGGGGACAATCTGAGGTGGCTGCCATGGGTAACTGCAGAGAGGCCTGGGCAGGAGCAGGAAGAAAAGACTTCAGGGCAGCACCAAGAATGATGGAGGAGGGTGCTGCAGCCCCGCCCCAGGGTGATGGAATAGGTTTGAAGTACCTGCTCTGCCCCGGCAGTTGTGGCTCAGTGGTGAGCACCAACCCACACACCAAAGGGTTGTAGGCTCGATTCCAGTCAAGGGCACATACCTGTGTTGCAGGTTTGATCCCTGGCCCCAGACTGAGACAGTGTGGAGGCAACTAGTTACTGTGTTTCTCTCACATCAATGTTTCTGTTTCTCTCTGCAATGCCCCCATCCCCTCCCTCCCATTCACCCTCTCTAAAAAGCAATAAAAAAAATCCTCCAGTGAGGATTAACACAAAATCTACACTAATAAAAGACAAACATGCAAATCGACCATACCTTCGCTACGCCTTAAGCCATGCCCACCAGCCAATCAGAGTGTCTATATGCAAATTAACCCAACCAAGATGGTGGCCGGCAGCCACGGAGCTGGAGCAAGCAGGGTTGCCCCAGTGATGGAGGAAGCCAAGCTTCCCGCTTGCCGTGGTGGACTCGGAGCTCTGCTCAAAGCAACAAAGTTTCAATTATAGAAGGTAAATAAACCCCAGATACCTGCTTTCAGCTGGCTGTGGCCACGGAACTGGAGAGAGCAGGAGGCTTCCCTCCCACTCGCCCTGGCCAGCTCTGAGCTCCTCTCAAGGCTACAAAGTTTCAATTATAGAAGGTAAATAAATCCAATAAAAAAGAAAAAAGAAAAAAAGGAGAGGCTGGGAGCTTCTGTCGCCAGGGGGCTTGGCCAGCCTGAAAATGGCCCTCAGCCCTCACCCAGACTGGCCAGGCACCCCAGTGGGGACCCCTCACCCTAAAGGGGGTGTGGCCAGCCTGCAAACAGCCATCAACCCCTCACCCAGGCTGGCCAAACCTTCATGGGGTGAGGGTCCTCACTGGGGGGGCATGACCAGCCTGCAAACAGCCATCAGCCCCTCACCCAAGGCTGGCCAGGCACCCCAGCGGGACACCCACCCTGATCCGAGACACCCTTCAGGGCAAACCAGCCAGCCCCTACCCATGCACCAGGCCTCTATCCTATATAATAAAAGGGTAATATGCAAACTGACCCTAACAGCAGAACAACTAGGAATGACTGGTCACTATGACAAATACTGACCACCGGGGGAAGACGCTCAATGCAGGAGCTGCCCTCTGGTGGTCAGTGTGCTCCCACAGGGGGAGCTCTGCTCAGCTATAAGCCAGGCTGACGGCTGCCAGTACAGCGGTGGTGGTTAGAGCCTCTCCCACCTCCTCAGCACCACTAAGGATGTCCGACTGCAGCTTAGGCCTGCTCCCCGCTGGCAAGTAGACATCCCCCGAGGGCTGCCGGGCTGCCAGAGGGATGTCTGATTGCCAGCTTGGGCCCAATCCCCCAGGGAGTGGACCTAAGTCAGCAGGTGGACATCCTCCAAGGGTTCCCAGACTGCAAGAGGGCATAGGCCGGGCTGAAAGACACCCCCCCCCCCCCCAGTGCACAAATTTTTGTGCACCGGGCCTCTAGTCTATAGTAATAAAAAGGTAATATGCTAATTAGACTGGACATCGTTCTGCATGTCATTCTGAATGTCCTTCTGGATGAAGCCAGGGCCAGAGGGAAGCCCGGGTCCTGGGTGCCTGCTGGCGGCCGGGGAAAGGAAGGCCTATTCTTGCACGAATTTTGTGCATTGGGCCTCTAGTAAATAAATAAAAGTATGGGCTCTGGAGTCAGTCTGTCTGGTGTGGACCTGCCTCTGCCACTCACCAGCGGTATAACTGTGGAATGACCTCTCCATGCCTCAGGGTACTCAGCTATAAAAGGGGACAAGAATAGTATCTTTCTCAGAGGACTCAGGACAGCATCTGGCATACAAGTAATGTTCAATAAACAGTGCTTGATTCTGCTTTTACCATTGCTAGTATAATTATTACAACCTTAGAAAAACAGCTTTTGAGGACCAAGAATCATATCTAATCACCTAGGCTGAAATGTCAGGAAACTCTGTGGGGCCTTTAATTCAGTTTCACGTCATTTACTTTGTGTTGGGCCCAGAACATATAGAGATAAATGTGATAGGGTCCCTGCCCCTGCAAAGGGTTGCATCTGTGTCAGAGGCCGGGAGCGCAGGTCAGTGTGTTGAGTTCTGGTTCTATCCTGGGTAAGCTGCTAACGTCTCTGAGCCTCAGGTGTCTCATCTATACAGTGGGGATCATTCTAACAGCAGGTTTAGGTTAACCTGGGGTAAGGACTGCGTGGTAAATGTGTGGAAGTGCTGAGCATGTGAGCTGGCCCCGTGACCACTGAGAAACAAGCTGCAGAGTGCTCAGGCTTTACTGCCAGCATGCACTGGGCTGGCGAACGAGAAAGAGGCAGGATGGGGCTGGCAGGGGCAGGGGCAGGGGAGAGCCTGACATTTGGGTGGGGCTAAAGGATACAAGAGAATTGTCTAGGCAGAAGACAGGCATCCCAGGCAGAAGGAAAGACACCAGCAAAGGCACAGAGGTGGGAAAGACAGGCCTATTTGGGAAAGTGGTGTTTTTTTAAAATCTTATTATACTAGTGGCCTGGTGCATGGATTTGTGCAAATTGAAAGGAAATGAATTAGAAGAAATACTTTAATATCACTGTTCTCACTTTCTCTATAAGTGTCAGAGATGAAAGAAAATTAGTAAAATGTATATGAAAATAATATGTTGATTAATAAATAAACAATAACAACATGATATAACAACAACACAGACGTGAAGTGAAAACAACACTGGTAACAACAATGACTGATAAATTGATTAAACTTATTCTAGTATCTCCCTGTGCGCCACATTAAGAGTGAAAACACTTAGAGTGCTTGACTAATTTCCCTTGTGATGAAGTATTTACAACTTTAACTTTGTCACACACTCTTTGAACTCAAGGGAAAGCAACATATAATTGACCATGTCCAAAAAGGAGTTCAGGTAGGAATATGCCTACACTGTCAAGATTGGTACCAGCGAGAGCTTTATATGTATTGTGCATGCGCGAGTCAACATTTATTTATTTACTTTTATTTTTTAAATATATATTTTATTGATTTCTTACAGAGAGGGAGGGAGAGGGATAGAGAGTTAGTAACATCGATCAGCTGCCTCCTGCACAGCCCCTACTGGGGATGTGCCCGCAACCAAGGTACATGCCCCTGACCGGAATCGAACCTGGGACTCTTCAGTCCACAGGCCGACGCTCTAGCCACTGAGCCAAACTGGTCAGGGCTCAACATTTAGTTTTAAATTGCCAGTGAGCATCATATATACTGGTCAGTTGGTTGGTCACTTAGCCTTTTATATATATATACAGATTATTTATCTTAATTATTAATGATAGCAATTACTATTTTTTTTGCCAGTGTCCTTTAATCAACTTTTTCACTTTTAAAGATTTCATGCTACTTTTAACTGTTTTCCCCCAGCACCATTAATATTCTAGGCTTTAAATTTTCCTCCAATCTTTTTCTATTCTTTCTGTTTATCCTTTTGTGTTTCTAACCTTCATTTTTTTAAATTCTAGATTTCTGGTTTCAAACCTCTTTTAAACATTCATATTTATTTTATTGCATTTTAATCCTTAATATGGCTCATTCCTCTTTTCTTGTATACTTTAACTATAATATTTTAAATGTCTCCATTTGTCCTTTTTAATTAATTTAATTTGCTGTACCCTATTACATGTTTCTTGGTTTTGTTTTGAATTTTAATAGCTATATCAAGATATAATTCATATACCATACAACTCACCTATTATTTAAAATTAAGTTTGTTGGGGTGACATTGGTTAATAAGATCATATAGGTTTTGAGTATGTAACTCACCCATTTAAAGTATACAAGTCAATGGTTACTTAGTATGTTCACAAGTATGTGCACCTGTCACCAGGCAATTTTAGAGCATCTTCATCACCTCAAACCCTTTAGTTACTGCCCTAACCTTTAAGTACTAAGTACCTACTAAATCTATTTCTCGATTCCCTATACTGCACTTTCCCATAAAGGGAATCATATAGTAATGGCTGGTTGTGACTGGCTTTTCTCCATTCAATGGTCTTGGCACTCTTCTTGAAAATTAGTTGATGGACGTGTGGGCTTATTTCTGGACTCTCAATTCTATTCCATTGATCTCTGTCTATCCTTGTGTCAATACTACACTGTCTTGATTGCTGCTGCTTTATATACATTTTGAAATTGGGAAGTATGGGTCCTCCTACTTGAGTCTTCATTTCCAGAATTGTGTTAGCTATCTGGGTCCCTTGCAATTCTACAATAATTTTTGAATTAGCTTGTCCATTTCTATAAAGAAGTCAGCTGGATTCTTATAGGAACTGCATTGAATCTTGTGGACGAAAAAGGGGCCACATATTAAACTTGACAAGCTCAGGGGATGCCTGCATGATGGCCTTACAAATTGAAGTAACCATATAGAATGGTCTGAAATTAAAACTAAAACATAGTGGGTAGTCATGGCTTAGGCTAGTATTTTTCCCTAACAAAAGTCTATCTTGCCCTAGCTGATTTGGCTCAGGGGATAGAGTGTCGCCCTGCGGACTTAAGGGTCCCAGGTTTGATTCCAGTCAAGGGCACATGCCGGGTTGTGGGCTTGATCCCCAGTAGGGGGCATGCAGGAAGCAGTCAATCAATGATTCTCTCTCATCACTGATGTTTCTCTCTCTCTCTCCCCCTCTCCCTTCCTCTCTGAAATCAATAAAAATACATTTTTTTTAAAAAAAGTCAATCTTTACCTTAACTGGGCCTATAGTCTCTTTTTGCTAACATACCTGATAACATGCCCTGGAATATCAAAGTAATTTCCTTTTTTTCTGGACTTCTCAAAGCACAACCACTGCACCAGGGCAGAGACCACAAATTCCCTCATTGTTATCATGTTAATTGTTAACTGTTAACTATCTTGTACCCACCTATATAAAAGAAGTATGTGTCTATTCCTTTTACTATTTTTTTCCTTATTCCTTTCACTTTTTATTTACTCCCAGAGATTTCCTACTTTGCTTTCTCCAGGCTCCCTAATCTATCATCAGTGAATTTCATGTAACACCCTTATGCCTTCTCCTTTGATTGTAACCCTATCTAATAAAAGACAAAAAGGGTAATTGACTGTACCTTTGCTACGCTTCCCATTGGCTAATCAGAGCGATATGCAAATTAACCGCCAACAAAGATGGCGGTTAATTTGCATATGTAGGCTCCAAGCGGTGGAGTGAAGCCAAACAGCCCTGAAGCCGGCCGAGCAGCGAGGCCTCATGGCCCTGGGATCAGTGGAGCCACGAGGCCTCACGGCCCTGGGATCAGTGGAGCCACGAGGCCTCACGGCCCTGGGATCAGTGGAGCCACAAGGTCTCACGGCCCCGGCACCAAGCAGAGCCGTGAGGCCTCATGCTCCTGGGATTAGTGGAGCCGCGAGGCCTCACGGCCCCGGGATCAGTGGAGCCGCAAGGCCTCACGGCCCTGGTGCCAAGCAGAGCTGCGAGGCCTCACCGCCCCCGGGATCAGGGGAGCTGTGAGAACTGATGGTGGGGGGGTTGGGGGGTTCTGGCCAGAGCCCAGCCAGAGAGAAGGCCTGGGTCCCAGGTGCCAGAGGAAAACTGGTGCCAGCAACCAAGGGAAGGGAAGGCCTATTGCACGAATCTCTTCATGCAACAGGCCTCTAGTATACACTAATAAAAGAGAAAAATGGTAATTGGCGTACGACACTACCCTTTTCATTGGCTAATCAGGGTGATATGCAAATTAACTGCCAACTCAGATGGCAGTTAACTGACAACAAAGATGGAGGTTAATTTGCATATGTAGGCACAATGCAGGGAGGCGAAAGGGAAAGCAGGAAGAAGCCCCGTGCCACTGACAGTGATCGGAAACCCAGGGGGGAGCTAAGAGGTGGGGGCAGGGCAAAGGCGGCCCTGGGGACCGCCTTTGCTCTGCTGCCCAGCCATGATCGGAGAATCAGGTGCCTTTGCTGCCCTGGCCAGTGATAGCAGGAAGTAGAGGTGGAGCCAGCGATGGGAGCTGGGCACGGTCGAAGCTGGCAGTCCCAGGAGCTAGGGGTCCCTTGCCTGGGCCAAAAGCGGAGCCTGCGATCGCGGGGCCACTGCCGCTGCGGGTCCCTGCTGCCTGGGCAGGACACCTCAGCCAGAGGCGTTAGGCCTGGGTAGGGGCGGAGCCTGCAACCGAGGGGAGCTGGCGGTCCCCTGCCTAGGGCTAATGCCTCTGCCAGAGGTGTTAGGCCTGGAAAGGGGCAGAGCGGGAGATCGCGGGGAGCTGGGGGTCCCCAGCCCAGGCCTAATGACTTGGCCAGAGGCCTTAGGCCTGGGCAGGGGCGGAGCCTGCAACCGCGGGGAGCTGGTGGTCCCCTGCCTAGGGCTAATGCCTCTGCCAGAGGTGTTAGGCCTGGAAAGGGGCAGAGCGGGAGATCGAGGGAAGCTGGGGGGGCAGGAGCAGAGCGGGAGATCGAGGCGAGCTGGTGGTCCCCGCTGCCCAGGTCGGATGCCTCGGCCAGAGGCGTTAGGCCTGGGCAGGGGCGGAGCCTAAAACGCGGGGAGCTGGAGGTCCCCTGCCCAGGCCTGACACCTCTGCCGGAGGCCTCAGGCCTGGGCAAGGGGCCGATCTGGTGATCAGCGATCGGATGGTGATGAGGGTCAACTCCTCTGGCCGAGGCATCAGGCCTGGGTGGGGGGGGCGGAGCCGGGGATTGGGGGGATATGATGGTCCCCTTGCCCAGGCCTGAATCCTAGGCCAGAGGCATCAGGCCTGGGCCAGGGGCAGAGCTAGCAATCAGAGGGGTCTGGGGATCCCCTGCCCAGGCCTGACACCTCTGGCAGAGGCATCAGGCCTGGGCAAGGGGCTGATCCTGCAATTGGAGATTGATGGGGGTCAACGCCTAAGGGCTCCCAGTATGTGAGAGGGGGCAAGCTGGGTTGAGGGACACTCCTCCCCACCCCCACCCAGTGCACGAATTTTGTGCACCGGGCCCCTAGTCCTATATAATAAAACCCTAATATGCAAATCAACTGAATGGTGGAACAACTGGTTGCTGTGATGCACACTGACCACCAGGGGGCAGATGCTCAATGCAGGAGCTGCCCCCTAGTGGTTAGTGTGCTCCCAGAGGGGGAGCGCTGCTCAGCCAGTAGTCGGGCTCATGGCTGGTGAGCTCAGCGGTGGCAGCGGCAGTGCTAAGGACTCCTTGGGGGATGTCCGCTGAGGTTCCATACTGTGAGAGGGTGCAGGCCGGGCTGAGGGGTCCCCCCCCCCCCCCCCCCCGGTGCATGAATGTTGTGCACCGGGCCTCTAGTGTATAAAATAAGGTGCAAAACTGCCATTTTCTGGAGCATTATCTCAATCTGTTGAGATTTTGCTTCCCAACAATTGTTGACAGTTTGGCTCAAGTAAACTGGCAAAAATTCTCTACATGTCTGAGTGTTTCTTACGTTGACACCTTGAGATTTTGCTTCTCAGCAACTGTTGTCAGTTTGGCTCAAATAAATGCATAAAAATTCTTACAGGTTTGGACATTTACTTTGACAATCTTCAGACCAGTTTGGGGAGTATCGCCATCTCAATGTTGTTTTCTAATCCATGAATATGGAATGTTTTCCCACTTACTCAGATCTTAAATTTCCATCAACAATGTTTAATAGCTTTCATTTTGTACTTCTTTTGTTAAATTTGTTCTTCAGTATTTTATTCTTTGTAATGCTACTGTTTTCTTAATTTCATTTCTGGGTTGTTCATTTACCAGTGCAGAGAAATACTACTAATTTTTTATATTCACCTTATTTTCTGAAAATCTTATTGAACTTGATTATTCTTTTAAGGATCTTGGGGTAACAGCTGTGGGAAAAGTCCACATCATAAGCAGACCCACCCTCACCCTCTGCAAAGCTCACTGCCTTGTCACAGAACCTGGAAAACTTGCTTTAAGGACTGCCTCAGGCATCAGCCCCAGGCAACTCCACTTCCATCAACTGCTTCCAACTGGGACCCTTTGCTGAGGGATTGCCAAGTTAACTTCTATTTCTCTTCCCTCCTTTTCTCGGCACAACTTAATAAACACAGAATAACTGGTAAACACTTGAAGAAAAAGAATCCAAATTTAGAAAACAGATCAGTTCCGATGACTGTTTTCATTACCAAGGTTTTTTGCAAAACAGATCACCGTAGCTTTCTGTAATGCATTGGAAATACGCCCAAATTCACGCTCTTTATGGGCTTTTCGAAACAACTCCTACAGATCCAGGCACACCTGTGAATTTACATGAAGCTATACATCATCTTTCTTTATTATTTAAGTCCTGTCTACTCCATGATGCCTTAGAGGGAAGGTTTTATGTTAATTTTGCCAACTGGGAAGGCAGAGAAAAACTAACACTGCATTCATCCCTTGTCTCCTGCACAGGAAAGTAACTGAAGTGGCACCTAATTAAAAAAATCAGCTAAACATTACTTAGCACCTACTCTGTTCCAAGCAGACACTGCACAGGCATTAAGGACAGCAAGTAGGGAGGCGAGGCCACCACCCTCAAGGAGCTCACCATCTAGTGTGAGGGGGTGTGACAAAACTCCCACGGGAATGAGATGAGCCTCCTGAGTAGTCTGGATGGACTCACTGTGCCTGTGTGACAATCTGAAAATTCTGAATGTTGCTGTCTTGGCTGCCTGTCCTCTTAATCCCGAGTAAAGAGCTGACGCCACCACTCTCCTTGGTACTCAGGCGGTGCTGAGCCATGCCGACCCTCCTGCTCGGAGGGCTCATCTTCCCAGCATGAGGTAACAAGGACCCTCACTGTGCGACAGGCCCTGCGCATGGACATACCTTCAAGGTCAGGCGGGTGACGTACCAGAATGAAGACAGTTGTGGGTTCCGTAGCAGAAAGCAAGGTGCCTTTGCTAAATGGGAGAGGTGGGCCTGAGAAAGGGGGCAGCACCTCTCTGCCTTGCAACTGCTATTAAAGGAATGCAGTTCAATGTGGCCTAATTTTATTTTTACAGAGAAGCTGAAAGGCTGACTTTTAGGTGAAATTCCTGATTTTTCATGCCAGAAACTAATTCAATTAAAATAAACACTGTGAGCCCAACAGAATACATTGCTGGACATGGCCCACGGGCCACCAGCTGTGGCTCCTGCTCTGTGTACACTGTCTCCTGGAAGGCCCACGGCATTCTGGGAAGCTATATTATTACCCCCAGATAATCCTGAGGGGAAAACTGAGGTGTAGAGAGGCCACTGCCCCAACAGGAAAGACTGGAACAAGAATTCTAGCCGAGGGACCTTTAAGCTGGAAGAAACTTTGCTTTGCTCCATGGCTGCCTGCACAGCAAGAAAGGTTCTTTAACAGTATTTCCTTCTGAGTTTCTATTTACATTAAAAATAAAATTTCTCATGTTTATTTCCAATGCCTTTCTTGCAACAGGCCAGAAAGTAAAAATGATGAACATTCAGATAATCATACCTCCAAGTCAAATGCGGGGGGCTCCTCTAACAGTTAAGTCCCAGCATCCCTTTCGGTTCTTGGAGTCTTTTCTGCCCTGCCATGGGGCCCAGCAGTATCCCCCAGTTTCTTGCCGATGACGCACACTCCCAAGGAATTCTAGTCATTCAACCAGTCTCACGTTTGCTCAGCAGCATTGAGGTCTGCTCTAGAGGGCTTCCCTACCTCCCAGGCGGCCTTCCTGCTTATGCACCTGCTGTATGGAAACATCTCTGTGCTACCACCTCCTCCACAAGACTTTTCTCAGACACAGGGACGCCAGAAAGGGTGGGCAGTGATTCCACCAATTAAGCGAGGAAATGAAGGAAGAGAGAGTTCCCTCCGACTGGTATTCACAGTCACTCAACAAATACGAATGCCTACCTCCCGCAGGCAGAGCTAAGTGCCCGTCCTCATTGACAGCACATCTCCTGAGCTGTGGTTACAAAGCCAGTCTCCCTCCACGGGGCACTTTCTGTGCTGACAAAGGCAAGCACACAGGCCCTAAGCTTTTTGTTCTTATATATCTTTTGGTTTTCCTTGGGATTAATAACTTTTTCCCCCATTCACTTGGTTTTCTATGTACCTACCATTAAATTCATGCTCAGACTCCGACAAAGTACAACTTCCATGAGACACATTCACATGCACGAGGCATGGACTTTGCATGACTGCCATCCCCTCCTGGGACCATCTGCACAGGCTGCTCTCAGAGCCTGTCTGGGTGATTTCCCTTCGCCATCTCCTGGACCCATGTTTTCCTGCCTCTTGGCTTAGCCCATCACTTGATAGACATCCTCCTGAAGCTTCCTGAGGACATGGGGGATGGGAGACGCAGTGTTTCAGATCTGCATCATGAAAATGCCCTTATTCACACACCTGGTTAAGGCAAAGCTGAACAATAAACTGCAGATTGAACGTCTGTTTCCTTCAGAATGTCGATGGCCTCGCTCCAAGGCCTCCCAGCGTCAGCTACTACTGGGCAGTGGGATCTCTCCTCCCTGAAGGCTGTTTATCCCAGTTTCCGAAGCTCGGGGACTGGGTCTTGGTGCAGGGCTCTTTCCGCTCCTTATGCTAGGTACCGGGTAGGTCTTTTGATCTAGAACCTTTGTCCTTTAGATCTGGAAGAATTTCTAGTGTCATTTCTCATCCTTTCCTCTGCTCTAGTCCCCTGCATATACTCCCTCCCCCTCTCTCTGGTGCCCCTGTAGTGTGGATGTTAATGAATTAAACCTTTTAGACTCAGCCTCTTATTTTCAACTTAGCTCTGCTATTTCCCAGTTGAGTTTCTGTTCTCTGGAATATTTTTTTCAATTTAATCTTACTATCTTCCCTTCCACTATATCTTTGATTGCAACAGTCATATTTGTTATTTCCAAGAGCTCTTCTTTATTTTCTGCAGTCCCTTCTCTATAGCCTCTTGCTATGGTTTCATGGATGCGATCTCTCTTCTCTCTCTGAGAATTCTTTTTAAGAAAGTTTCCTTCTGCTCCTCACTTTGTTTCTATTTCCTAAGTTCGTTTGTTTCTCTTACATTCACTAGAGCAGTGGTTCTCAACCTTGGCTGCACATTAGAATCACCTGGGAATCTTTTTAAAATCCTGATTCCTGGGCCTCAAAAAGGTTACCAGGTGATTCTAATGTGCAGCCAAGGTTGAGCACCACTGCATTAGAGCTTTCCTCAAACGTTGGGCAAAGCATTAAAATGCTGCCCCAAAGCCTTGGTTTGAGGTGTTTGGAGGGCAGGGAGGAGAAGCAGCTGTCACTGTGGGCTTCTGTGAAAGGTGAGCAGCAGGGGCCAGCTATTTGATGGGAAACCTCCAAACTTCATTCTCTAGATGACTTTTCTCTTGGACGGGCCAGTTTCTACGGAAAAGCCTCTGGCCTTTAGTGTACAGAGACTGTCGTTGTCGCCTAAACCGCTTTCAGCACAGCACCCTGTCCCCCGTGTCTGTGAGGAGAGAATCCTTCTGGTGCATCGTCTCTCAGGAGAAGCCAGACTTGTGTCCCTGTGGGAAGGGGCTCCTCCTTGGCTGTGCACAGGGGGCAGGGGGCACAGGTACACACGGCTTTCCACACAGACTACTGACCAATCCCCGTGTCCAGTTCCATCCACTTCTGCGCTTTCAAAGGCACCGGAATCTTGAAATTTTCCGTTGATTTCAGGTTTTGAGGTGTCAATTCCTGGCTACTGCCCTTCGCTAGCGTTTAGTCTCCCACTCCGCTCAGTCAGTTACCATTTGTCCATCTGCCCTTGGGCACCAAAATGTTGTTGACGGCTCTCTCTCTGTCATATCCTGTCCTCTTCTCTTTGTACTTGTGGGTTTACTCCTTTTATATCCCATATCATCCCTAGGGTGCAATTTGGGAAGAATCTACCATCTTTTACTGAAAGCTCTGACCCTCAGCTTTTTCCATGACTTTGGTTAATGAGAGGTAAACGGCACCGGATAAAAATCAGGAATAGGGAAAAATAAAGGACTAAGGAAGGTTTTAAAGTTTTATAGGCCACTGTCCTTAGTTTAACTTTTTAGAAGGTGTAAGTCCTACCTCTCCTGCTTACAGCTTGCTCAACCTTATGTAAGTTACTCACCATCTCTCACTTTAATTGTCTTACATGTAAAATGGTGGTAGTACCTAGATAACAGGACCATGCAGCACGATGCACTGACTAGTAGTATAAATGGACAAGGTGAACTGGTTCTTTGTACACCAGGAATCTGAAATGTTGGAGGGACAGCCGCATAGAGGTGTTTGCCAGAAGTAAGAAACTTTCCTTCGGCAAACATTTCCTAAGAACTTTTTATATAGAAGATCCTAACCAGGCACAGAGGGATAGAGATGGGAAACATGTGAAATCATCCCACAGCAGGCAGACGTGAGGAGAGAGACGGGCTGGAGCTTAGAAGGGAGGAGTGAGAGCCGTTCATGAAGCCCAGAGAAGAGAGCTGAGACTGCCTTTACCTTTCTTTGTCTTAAAAGGTCCACATTCAGGGTGAATCTCTTGTAAGGGAAGAGACACCACTTTCGCCAGACCAGCACTCAGCATGTATTGGTACAGACGCTTAAAAGTCCTTTCGCACAGCCCCTGCCAAAACAAAATTTAAAGCTACTGTTAGGTACAAGCAAGGTGTTGAAAACTATTAAAGAAGCATGTAGCCCAGCTGGTGTGGTTCAATGGTTGAGCATCGACCTAAAAATCAGGAGGTCATGGTTTGATTCCAGGTCAGGGCACATGCCTGGGTTGTGGGCTCGGTCCCCAGTGGCGGGGTGTGCAGGAGGCAGCCAATCGATGATGTTTCTCTCTTGATGTTTCTACTTCTCTATCCCTCTTCCTTCCCCTCTCTCTCTAAAATCAATAAAAACATATTTATAAATAAAAAGTAAAGAATCATGTAAATGAGCACAAGTTCGAGACCTGAGTTAATTGGTCATCTTGAATGAGAGCACACTGGCGGGTATTAATGAGGAAAGACTGCTAAGCTACATTGTCAAGGGCACAAAACGGTCCAGAGCAATACACTAACAGTTCTACCTTCTGATTACAAGAGGGTAAAGGGATTTTCTTAGAGATCCTGGAAGGATACACAGGGGTGAGAATGAGGCAGAGGGAGGTGGAGAATGGAGACTTTTCACTGTATACCCTTCATACTATTTTGATTTTAATCAAATAAGTGTATTAATTATTAATACATACACACACCTCCCACAGGCAGTGGGACAAATAGAAAAAATATTAAAACCATTCTTTAGATTTTAGTCTATCTGTGTAGTTCCCCATTTGCCACTTGGTCACATTTCTGCAAGGTGATAAACCTCCGTGACTGGACATGCACCTGAACTGCAGCGTTACCTGCCACCAGCCTCTGTCCTGGCCATGTCTTTCCACATAAAAGTAAATTCCATGCCAACACTGAAAAGTGAGAGATTTCATATAAAAATCCACATTCTGGCTTCTCTTGAGAAACAAGATCTGGCAATAAATCCTAGGACTGTTCACGACGGCAGCCAGCAGAAGCCGAAGACAGCTGCTCCCTCCAGAGAGGACCCGGTCTCCATGGTACCAGCGCCTGCACGCTCCCTCTCGGCCCTTGCACAGTGAGGCTGAAGGTCAGTTTCCATTTATCATCATTTTTGTGCTGCTTTTCTTTTATGACAGTTCAGAAGAAAATGAACTATTTCTTGGAATCCATACTAGTATCAATCCATACTTCTCCACTTCTATGCCTAACCTGTCTGATGCATGTACACGCCTTTCCCAGCTGCTGCTGCCATTTGACTTTGCAACCCTGGAAGAGTGAGGCAAGTCACACTGTTGTAAGTTAGGGACTGGACAGCAGGAGGCACTCAGGACTAAGTTGTTACCTGGGTCATACAGGTTTCTTCTTACACCCTGGGAGAAAGAGAGGGTGCAAATGTCTATGGGCTGCTGCCGCCGCCAGTGTGAAATCAGCTCCCAGACTAGCCAGCACTCTAGCTGTTGGGTGGCAGAACATATGGCTATCAAAGAAATACAGATGACTCACATATGGCTCATTCAAACCCACTTGCTTGGAAATGGCATCTATCGTTAATCTAGCTGTGCCCCCAGCATCGTGGAAAGACCCTTTGGAAACTCATCCATCAAACCCCAGCCCTCAACATATGGTCCTGAGCCCTGGCCCATACTAAGCAGGGAGGATGATGTAGTCCTGCCTTCTGGGGGCTGCCATCCAGGACTCACAGTCTGCCCAGCGAAAAGAGAAAGAATAGGAGCCTCCTCCATAATCTTCCCCTAAAGTTAGCATCTATATTCATGTCATCAATCTCATCTACAGGCTAAGTATTCACTAAATCCTGCCAAGGTCACCCTGACCCCTATTTCCAGCTGCCAAATGAATGTTCCAGAGGAACCTCAGACTCAATAAGCCCTAAAATCAAATTTGTCGTCTATCTCATCATCACTCAAACTTGTTCTCTCTCTGTACTTGACCTTTTCATACGTTCATTCACAACTGTTTACTGAGCCTTTACTGTGGGCCAGGCACTCTCCTGGTGGGGTCAGCGGTGAAGGCTCAGTCCCTGGTCTCCTGAGCTGGCCCTCAAGTTCCAGTCTGCTTCTCTGAGTGGTGCTCACACAAACCAGACAGGACTCCTTCGTCCAGCTCTACATCCTGGCTTTGGTCACTCACCAAGTCCTGCTAGTGTCACCTCCAAAATGGCTCCCAAACATTTCCAGCCACGCCCACCGGGCCTGAGGCAAGAGCAGCGACCTCGCTGCCCACTTCCCATCTCTCTTCGGTCCACCAGTTCATTTCCTCAACACCCTTCACATTTCCTGAACAGCCCTTCAGGCTAAAGGCTTAAGTCCCAACTCCCCCGCCTGGTACTCAAGGCCTTTCAATGTGGCCCCCACTTTCCCTCTTAGCGGACCCCTAACAGTCCCACAGCCTCCACAGCTCCACACTTTGCTCGAGCCGGTCTCCCTCACCCGAAACGCCATTTCTCCCGTCTGCTTTGGGAGCACTCACTTTCAAAGCCCAGCTCTGGACTTGCTCTCTAGCTCTCCCAGCTCTGCAGACAGCTCTCCCGCCGTTCGCGGGCTCAGACATATGTTTCTAGGTAGCACTCTAGCCTCAGTGAGTGCTCACTGCCGCCCCCCCAGTCAGACTGCTCCATGACAGCGTGAGACTGTTGTCCTCATTCATTGTTGTCGTCTTGGCATGGAACATGGTTCTGACTCAAAGTGAACACTTACTAAAGTTTTTGTTGAAGGAATAAATGGAACAATGTCCTGATAGTCCACAGTGCTGACCTGAGAGCAGACTAGCCCAGTCTCCTTTTCTCCCACCCCCGAAGTGACTCAGTAGGCACAGGGTTTCAGTCTCCAGTGTCTGCATGGGCAGGACAAGAAATATAAAGAACAAAGCCGGCAGATATTCATTCATTAAGCATGCAGGGATCTTCTTCATTTCTATTAGGGTCTCTTAAGAGGTCTTAACAGTCTATCTTTTATTTTTCTACTGTGGATAGAGACTCCGATAGAAAAATATTTCTTTCCTACCATAAACCACAGTGCACGCATAAGGACAAATTACACTGACTCTCTGCCTCGGTGTCTGAAAGGTGACAGGGTGGGGACCTGCGGGGAGCTGGCCAGTGCACAGCTAGCTCCAGCTACCTTTTGTCATGAGAGACTGAAGGCCCAGGCTTGTCAGAGCTTCTGATATTTCAAGGGAAGCTGGAAACCTAGATTTTTTTTAGGTGAAATCTCAAATAATAAAAAAAGCTAGGTCAAGTTTATTTTTAACAATGTGCAGGCCGAATGTGGCCCACAGGCCTGCCTGTAAGCTCTGCTTTAGACACGTGGGCGTGCAATGAACCCAGCAGGAGGGAGCAGATCCTCCTCTCTGAACAGCGAGAGCAGAGGCGAGAGCCCCCCTGAGGCAGCACCAGGTGAGCAGGACTCCTTGCAGTCTGAGGTCAGATTCG
This sequence comes from Myotis pilosus, assembly GCA_036010255.1. Taxonomy (NCBI): domain Eukaryota; kingdom Metazoa; phylum Chordata; class Mammalia; order Chiroptera; family Vespertilionidae; genus Myotis; species Myotis pilosus. The sequence goes on from JASKON010000003.1 coordinate 103,582,627, forward strand.
CCTGCTCCTTTCCGACTGAGTCCTGTTATTCAAATATCCTGACGTTAAATTTCAAGTTTCAAGTTCTATTTCACCTACAGGGCAATTTTGCTTTTCTCCCATTTCTAATTTGGCTTTTTCTTAACTGTTCAAATCCGACTGGAAGCAGCACCACCTCCGTGCTTTCTGCCTCTCGTTCTCCCTTCATCACTGCCTCTATTCCGGGGCCCAAAGACAAAGCAGGTCAGTGATTTGGTTTCTCCCCATGTCATCCCAACTCCTTCTTGGTAAAGTCACTGTTATGGCACTATAAAACCACTGGGAGCAAAATTACAAGCTTAATTATGAAAGTAAATCTACAGGCCCAGGTTTCCACCCCAGCTGAACTTTTACAGCAGGTCTCAGGGCAAAAACCCCAGGGGGAAATGGAAGTCAGTCAAGAGCAAGAAGGATGCAAGTTAGGGACTGAGCAATTTTCTGTTTTATAAAACAAAGGAAAACCCCACTTATTTCATGGTTAGGGATGCACGTCCATAGCAGGGCTTTCTTTTTTTATTATTATTATTTTTTTATTAGTTAAGGTATTACAGATGTGTCCTCATCCCCCCTATTAACCCCCACCCCCCACCCCACACTCATGCTCCCATCCCCCTGTTGTCCATGTCCATTGGTTTGGCTTATATACATGTATACAAGTCCTTCGGTGGATCTCTTCCCCTTACCCCCGCCCTCCCCTACTTTCCTTCTGGGGATTGATAACCTGATTGCTGTTTCTCAGTCTTTGGGTCTGTCCCTTTTCATCGGTCTATGTTCAATGCAATTCATTCGATCTACACGTAATCATCTCCGAGCCGTGGTGTAGGGAAGCCCCGCCCCGCCCCGGGAGCGCCGGCAGCTCACCAGCTCCTCCCGCAGCTTTCCCAGTGTCTCGATCTGGTTGCTCCGCAAGCTCAGCATCACCGAAAGCTTCTCCATGAGGATGTTGTATTTGCTCCTCCTGTGAGAAACACAAACGGTTCAACTTTTCAAACCTGCTCCTAAAGACCGCCTAGGTTCAAAGCAAGGTTTCAAGGCTGGGCTCCGAGTGGTTTGTCTCATGGCCAAGGGCGCCTAACTCGGGCAGACTCTACACTGAAACTACTGAAATGGTTCTTTAAAATGCATTACATTTTGATAATACCTTCAAGTTTAGATTGATATTTCCTTGTAATCACTTGGTGGAGAAGGTCAGGTTACTCTAGACCAGGGGTGGGCAAACTTTTTGACTCGAGGGCCACAATGGGTTCTTAAACTGGACTCAGAAGAAGGAGCTGCGGCCGTGTTTCCCAGCGTTGCCATGTTAACACTACTGCTGGTGAAGGAGCGGAGGGGAGAGCAAGAGAACTCTCCACTCTTTCGGCTCCGTGGGCCGGATAGAACAGCCGAATGGGCCGGATCCGGCCCGCGGGCCGTGGTTTGCCTACGGCTGCTCTAGAGTGTAAACCTAGGCCGCCTCCCTCCAATCCAGTGCTCTCCTCACTAGATCACAACACCACACGGATTCTGAGCCCAGATTTCCACTCCTGACTTCACTGGAGTGACGGATCCCTCCATCGGTTGCATTTTTACTATGAAGTGGATGTCACAAAAAATCCTTCCAAGCTAAAGGCCACCAAAGGAAGCTACTATTCAAGAGAGTAGGGCTCCTCACGGTATGCCTGGGGGAGTGGGGGAGGGGGAGGTGCAGAAAGGAGCCTGTGGCCAGTGCAGCAGGGGAAGGAGAGCTGGGCTTTAACTGCCTACAGGCTGAGGGCAGGGAGGGCTTCTGTATGGGATGCGGAGACCACAGCCACTTCTCCATTTTTACTGCCCCTCAAGGAATGAAAGAATAAATGAAGACACAGAATTACTGCACAGGAACTAGTACCGAGCACCATGTCATGGCCATCATACAGACCTCAAACAGCGGTCCAGAGAAGCCAGGTGACTGCCTAAGTCAGGGGCAAAGATTTACTTATTTTTTAAAATACATTTTTATTGATTTCAGAGAGGAAGGGAGAGGGAGTGAGAGATAGAAATATCAATGATGAGAGAGAATCCCTGATCAGCTGCCTCCTGCATATCCCACACTGGGGATTGTCTGTCTCCCACCAGGAATTGAACTGTGACCTCCTAGTTCATGGGTCAACACTCAACAACTGAGCCGAGGCAGTCGGGCCAGGGGAAAAGATTTCAATACGGATTTGACTTAGTCCATTGTTCTCTCTTCTACCTACAGCTGTCACCCTATGTTCCTCGTGGATCACAGGCTACACACCAGTTATGAGTTCTGAGATAAAGATAACCAGTGGATGTTATGACTAAATAATTAAAATGTGAATTATCAAAGTATAATTCTCCCTAATGTATTACTTTTCTTTTTTTATATTTTAATCCTCACCCAAGGATATTTTCCCATTGACTTTTAGAGAGAGTGGAAGAGAGAGGGAAAGACAGAGAGAAATATCGATGTGAGAGAAACACATCAATTGGTTGCCTCCAGTACATGCCCCAACCAGAGCCCTGGCCGGGGAGGAGCCTGCAACCGAGGTATGTGCCCTTGACTGGAATTGAAGCCGGACCCTTTGGTCCACTGTCTGACTGTCTATCCACTGAGCCAAACCGGCTAGGGCTCTAATGTATTATTTCTCAGACATAGATTTGAAGACAAACTCAGAGTGACATTTCCACTCCTGGAAATCCTGAGTCAATAGCTAGTCTACACATGCATATCGAGCACTTCCTTTGGGCCCATCCCTGTGCTATGCAGTGGGTACTGCAAACTTTAAAACTTGTACTTAATCTGGAGTGTTTACCCTTCCTCCCTTTGGAGGGTGCACCTGGCCACTGGGTAGAGGGTAAGACCTCTGTCATCTGGGGATAGGAGAATCACAGCCAGTCCCTGTGGTCCAGGAAAGGGTCTGCCCACTGCCCCCCAACTCTCCCTTGACACTGTGCACCTTCAGCATGGAGGACTGGAGGCCAGGCATGGGGCTCGCGCTGACTCACCCAAGGGCACTCATTCCAGCCCTGCACCAGCTTAACCCTTCCCCACCCTGGTCTCTGCCCCTCCCACAAAGGACGGCATGGGGTGGCGAGGGGCAGGCTGAGACCGCTCTGTTGGGTGGCGGAACACTTCTTTCCCCCATTTCTATACCCCAACAGGGAGGATTAAAGAGTCAGAGACCCACTCCCAGACTCCCTGGCTCTCAGAGGGACTATTTTATCAGCTTGCTGTATTGCCTGACTATGACACACAGCTAAATGGCAACATAATGATCACTGAGGAGAACCTCCCCATCTCATCTACAGGTTCAGATGGTTGCATGTTGCAAAAACATGACAATTTTAAATTGATACAATTCAACCTCAACTCTGTCACCATAACAAATCAAATTTGACTTACTTTTAATTTTACATTCCCCCGAAACTTCACCAAAATATTAACAGTCCCTATTGTTAAGCTGTGGGGTTACAGGCCTTTTTAACCTTCTTTTCTGTATAATTTCCAGGTTTTCTAAATAAGCATGACTTATTTTTCATAATCAGAAACACACAGTAGCCCTAACTGGTTTGGCCTAATGGATGGAATGTTGGCCTGCGGACTCAAGGGTCCCAGGTTTGATTCCAGTCAAGGGCATGTACCTTGGTTGCGGGCACATCCCCAGTAGGGGTCGTGCAGGAGGCAGCTGATCCATGTTTCTCTCTCATCAATGTTTCTAATTCTCTATCCCTCTCCCTTCCTCTCTGTAAAAAATCAATAAAATATATTTTAAAAAAAGAAAAAAAAGAAACACACAGTAAATATCTTTTTAGAAAGCTAAAGCAGTGTTCTGCTTTGGCCTCTGACTTTTAAAGACATAATATACTTTGCTGCAATAGAGATGTAACAGTGTTCTGGGTCTCCTAACACTTACCTGTCCACATGGAACCGGTTCAGGAGGAGCAGGATTGAGTGCTGCTGGGCTCCGCTGGGTAATCGGATCACATGGGACTGCATTGTAATGAGCCCATTTTTGTTCAGAATTTTCCTATGATAATGGAGCTTCCCAGCATCGACCCTGGAGGAGAAGATGAGTGTCACTTTGTTGGCTGCTTTCCCCCATCAATGTAGAGAGCCTCTCACCTGGACGTAAGTGCCAGAGATACACACCTGCTGTCCTGCTAGTCTGAGACAACAGCCACCATGAGACAATGGCCTTGGAAGAACCTCAGCCTAGGAGCAGGACCAGACCTCCAGGAGAGGTAGGTGGGGAGGTGGAGGCAGAGGCCAGGGCAAATAGAGAGGGAAGGGATGGCTGGGGTGGGAGACAATAGGAGGTGATCAAATAGGAGGAGAGAACCAAACGTGGGCCTCTAATCCTGTAATGGCCAATAACCAGGGTGACCACACATCCCGGTTTGCCAGAGGGTCCTAACTTACGCCCATTTCCTTAGCGCCCCTTCTGGTCAGCTCCACCTGCCATTCTCAATGTCTGGTTTGGACAATAGTTACATGGTCACCCCAGGGTCTCTTCAAAAAGAAAGCATTGTGCTCCCTATCACCATAGACTGGGGACTGCCGAGACGACCAGGATAAGAGGAAAAGGGAAGACAAGTGTGCAGACTCCAGTTTAGACACAGGGCATAATGGCCAGTGAGCCCTATCGTTTAAAGCAGAGAAGCAAAGCATCCTCGCCCTTCAGTGATTTTCAGCCTTTTTCATCTCATGGCACACACAAATGACTACAATTCTGCAGCACACTATTTTTTGCCACTGACAAAAAAACCCCCCAAAAACAAAAAAAACCCCAAATAGGTATAATTTTGATTCCTCCCCATAGGATGACTACTGTGTTGGCTGTTGTCCTTGTTTTAAGTTGATAATCTAAGGGAAAAGAGGTCAGTGCCCCTAACTCAATAGTCAGGTATTGCATGTTTTAAGACCTGCTGCAGCACACCAGTGGAAAATTGCCGCCTTACTTGAACGCGGCGCTGTGGAGGTCTCGCTGGAGCTCCCCCTGCCACCGGGACCGGCCCAATCGCTCCAAAATGCAGTAGGAGAAGTCGGGGAGTTTCAGGTCAGGGTCACCCTCCAAGCCTATCAAGGCCCTGTACCGCATGTCCTGGGAGGCAACGATGATCAGTTTCTTCCCCCACCTGCAAATCAGAAACAACCACAGGAAGAAATAAGTTTTTGATTTTAGGAAAATAGAAGCAGGAAAAAGCAGAAGCTTGGAGAATCATCATTTTCTGTGAGGTTCAGAATCCCCCAATTAAGCCAGTTTTAGTCCTGGTACTACTGCATTGTGCTCAGGGTGAGCAGAGCCAATGCCATCATTCCTCGTTAAAGCCCTCACAGGCCTGGCCAGGCACTCAGACCAAAACCCCAACTCCCCACCAGGGACTGGACTGCCCTACACACCTTCCATGGCTCTGCCCCTGCGCACAGTGACCCCGCTGGTCCGGAAACAAGCTGTTTCCTCTTCCCGGCTGCTCTTCCCCAACGTCTTCAAGTGACTGTTCCTTCTCATCATTCAGGTCACTGCTCAGATGTCAACTTCTCAGCCTTCCCCCAATGGTAACCAGAGTCCATTCCCCAGCTCTGACCATTATTTCCACATTCTTCATGGCACCAAGCACTCGGAAATGGCGATATGTAACATTTAAGAGAGACCTGTCTGTCTCCCCCTCTTCAAATAAGAAGCTCTGTAAGAGGGGCACATTGTCGACTTGTCCACCAGGATATACCCAGAGCTTAGAATGAATGCGGCTCACAGTAGGAGCTGGGTGAGTATTTGTTACGTGAATGAACTAGCTTACTGAACTAGACAGATAAAGCAAACTTCAGAGTCAAAACCACTGTACTGTCTAGTCATTGGACCTGTATGTAGTCGGTTAAAGATCAGACCTTGGACAAATCATTAGTTTCTCCCACTGACTTGGTAAATGAGAAATGCCCGAAAAAGTGGCCAACAACACTTCCAGCAGGGCACTGGATACCCTGGCTGAGAACACTGACTTCTCTGCTGACGCCTCACAGGCCCCACCACTGTGCCTTGTCTGTTAACTTAAATGCATGTTTTGAGCAGATTGGCCCATTCCACTCATGCACTCTTGGGGTCCAAGCTCTGCGGCAGAGATCACAGAGAGGTGTGCGGGCAAAGAACCCCTCACTTACTCACTCCTGAGCATCAAGATACACCCAATCGGAGGAGCTCCCTTTCCTGGATGAGTTACCAAGAGTCCACATGTGAGGGCCCATGGGCTTGAGCCAGCGTCTACTCGTCATAGCCTGTGACCCGACCACAATGTCTGCCTGCAGTCACATCACACATCTCCTTCCTCCCACCCACTCAGATGCCTCCACCCAGGCAACAAGAAAAAAGAGGTTGTCTTCATTTTAACTTAACTGCAGCTTCCTTCACTTCGTAATCTATAATTAATCTTCTGCAGAGCTGTAGAAATCTGCACAGTCCATCTTCAAAAGGATGTGGCTGTGAACATGTGTGAGAGTCTGCATGTCACAAACTTAGGACCTGTGCTCTCTCATCTCAAAGCAGGCTCATTAAGTTAAATTGGAAGAAGTCAGTTAGGAAAAGGAAGTTTGAAAACGAAGGAACTAATTTTCTGCTTTAAAATTACTCAGGCCCTGGCCTGGTGGCTCAGTTGGTTGGAGCATTGTCCTGTACACTAAAAAGGCTGCGGGTTCGATCCCTTATCAGGATGCATACGGGAGACAACTGATAGATGTTACTTTTTCACATCAATGTTTCCCTTCCTCCTTCCCTCCCTCCCTCTCTCTCTCAAATCGGTAAACAAATCCTCAGGTGAGGGTTAAAGACAATTAAAAAAAAAGGTAATTAGATTAGTTTACTACCCTGTATTAGCAAAGTCCACTGATTTCAATTAGCTGATGCAATGACTCCTGGTAAGTTCAAATACCGATTAAGCACCAGGCAAAGTACCAGAGATACCAAGATAAATAAAGTCCTTCAGTAGCTACCTTCAGGGAGCTCAGGCTACTCAAAGACAGACAGGAAAATGACTCGTGACTAATGTGGTAACTGCTCTGGCAAAGCAGCTCTGGTGGCCAAGGCTATTAAATGACATACATGAGGGGCCCCAATTCAAGCCGATGTGTGTGACTAGAGCAGTGATGGCGAACCTTTTGAGCTCAGCGTGTTAGCATTTTGGAAAAATCCTAACTTAACTCTGGTGCCGTGTCACATATAGAAATTTTTTGATATTTGCAACCATAGTAAAACAAAGACTTATTTTTTGCCATTTATTTTATATATTTAAATGCCATTTAACAAAGAAAAATCAACCAAAAAAATGAGTTCGCGTGTCAGAGGTGTCATAGGTTCGCCATCACTGGACTAGAGGTGTGCATAGTCATCAGGGAAAACTCTCACAGGAGGTGATTCCTGAGTCAGCAGTAAGCTGGGTGGGCGAATGTTAAGGAAGCAGATGCCGCAGGTTCTGCAGGTACGGAGGAGCTTGCCTATTCAGGGAGGCAAGTGGTGTGGCATATTCGAGAGGCTAAGGTGTGGTGTAAGCTAGAAAGCAGAAGGAAAACTGGAGGCCAGCTGAGTCCACATCCTGAATGGCCTTTCAATGCCCTGCTGGGAATTTAGATTCCATGTCACAGGTCCAGGGTTGCAACTTCAACCCCAACAGGCAATCCATCAGTCAACATGCGTTTTTAGGAGCCAACTTTGTGCCAGGTACATTCTAGATCAGGGGTGGGCAAACTTTTTGACTCGAGGGCCACAATGGGTTCTTAAACTGGACTCAGAAGAAGGAGCTGCAGCCGTGTTTCCCGACGTTGCCATGTTAACACTGCTGCTGGTGAAGGAGCGGAGGGGAGAGCAAGAGAACCCTCCGCTCTTTCAGCTCTGCAGGCCGGATAGAACAGCTGAACCGGCCAGATCTGGCCCGCGGGCTGTAGTTTGCCCACGGCTGTTCTAGATCCTAGAGATACATCTATGAATGAGATGGATACACTTCCTGCCCTCAAGAGTTTATAATCTGGTGAGGAAAGTGACATAAAAAAAATCCTTAAGCCCTAGCTGGTTTGGCTCAGTGGATAGAGCACTGGCCTGTGGATTGAAGGGTCCGGGTTCAATTCCAGTCAAGGGCAGGCACCTCAGTTGCAGGCTCGATCCCCAGCCCTGGTAGATGGTAATAATAGTTTATCTGTCTTCATTCAGGGCCTCGGTTTCCGAGAGTGACTAATCCAAGTTGTCATTTTGTCAACCTGTCTCTCTGTCTCTCTCACATCAATGTTTCTCTCTCATTGCCCAACTTGGCAATGACCACAGTGCCTCTTCAAATAGAAGTTCTGTAGCTAACTAGAAGAGGAGGTGGCAATGTGAAGATCTGACAGTGTAGACCAGTGATGGCGAACCTATGACACGCGTGAACTCATTTTTTTGGTTGATTTTTCTTTGTTAAATGGCATTTAAATATATAAAATAAATATAAAAAATATAAATCTTTTTTATACTATGGTTGCAAATATCAAAAAATTTCTATATGTGACACGACACCAGAGTTAAGTTAGGGTTTTTCAAAATGCTGACACACCCAGCTCAAAAGGTTCGCCGTCACTGGTGTACACCAAGCCCTTTAAAGCCTGGTCTAACAGTATTCCAGGCTGGTTCACAGGGATCTGAGGATAAGATTTTGGTGAAGCAGTAAAGGCAAAAATGGATCACCGTGGGCAGAGGGGTGGAGGGGAGGTGAAGGGGGGAAAGAGTGAAGTGAGTATAGCTACTTCTTCTAAAAACTATGGTTGTAGCCTCGGATAGAGAGAAAGTTACAGTTACAGGGAATGTGAGATAGAGAAAGTCCTGTTGTAAGAGGGGCAAGTCACATTCATGTGCTGAGAAGAGAGCACCAGCAGACAAGCAGAACTGAAAATAAAGGAGAAAAAGGAGCTAACTGGCAAAGGCAGGAAAGAGCCTGAGCCTGAGGAGGGAGAGCTGGGCCAGGGAGGAGGGGGAGGAAAGGGGAAGAACTGTGTCCCATTACACGGCCTGTTTTTCATCTCCTCTGAGATGAGGGATGGGGAAAGAAATGTGGGAAAGTCTGCAAGTTGAGGAAGAAGGTGAAAGTTAGGTGACCTCACACTGGTAGCTTCTCCATGTTCAGTCAAGTAGAAAGGAAGGTGGGGATGGGGGCAGGTTGACAAAATGACAACTTGGATTAGTCACTCTCGGAAACCGGGGCCCTGAATGAAGACTCACAAAAGGATTGATGGGCAGCACAGGGCCCAGCTTGGACAGAGAATGATAGGTACCAATCTGCCCGGCCAGTGGGGTTCGGTAGTTGAGCATCAACATGTGAACCAGGAGGTTACGGTTCGATTCCCAGTCAGGGCACAGGGCCAGGTTGTGGGCTTGGTCCTCAGTGTGGGACGTGCAGGAGGCAGCCGATCAATGATTCTCTCTCATCACTGATGTCTCTGTCTCTGTCTCTGTCTCTCTCTCCCTCCCTCCCTCTCTGAAATCAATAAAAATATATTAAAAAAAGAAAGGCACCAATCCAAAAGACAGCTGCCTGCTCCGCCCACCTGTGCTAGGACTATGGACACAAATGGAAAGAACGGCAGGTCCCCTGAGCAAAGTTAGCCCAAACAGGAGCAGAGTGAAGAAGGTAGCGGACTGGCTCAGTGTGGGGATGATGCCCTCTGAGCAACCCTGAGGCCGCAGACCAATCCTGGCCCTCTGACTACCCCTCAGACTTCAAAGCAGGAAGAGTCCTATGAGTTTCTGACGGTGGAAGTTAGTTACCTGTTAAAGGCTTCCACCATCGTACAAAGGGGCTGCAAAGACTTAGTCCTGATGTCATTGGTAATGTTTTTCCTCTCCTTAAAGTACCGGCATGAGCCCTGGATGCCATCCTTATTCTCTAAGATCATATGAATGGGGTAGACATCCTCCAAAGGGTCCGGGTCCCTCTTAGACTCCAAAATTCCAGTTTCCAAATCGATTTCTTCATACCTAAGGAGGAAAAGCACAAAATCAAACCACAGCTCAGCTTCAGAAATAATACATGCTTGGCGTGTTCTGAGAACCACCTGAAGAGATCAGAGAGAGGGAGTGAGACCCCTCTGTCTTCCTGAAATGCAGATCATCTTGACAAGCAGTATTCTCTGCCCCAGAAAACAGAGACCTTTCTAGGACTCCCAAAGCCACTCCAGAGGCTGAATGCTGGAACCAGAATCATCATAGTGGCCCAAGTCATGGCCTTTTGGTTTCCCTACAAATCTGGTCCTAGTCTCCAAACCAGTAGGTTTGGACTTAATGATTCAAGGTTTTCCTCCAGAAGATGCCATCTTTCCATCTCTTTTTAATGATCTCTCTAGAACCTTCATCCATTTTTATGGTTTCAACTAGAGGTCCAGTGCCGAAATTCATGCACTTGGGGGTGTCCCTCAGCCCAGCCTCCACCCTCTTGCAGTCTGGGAGCCCCAGGGAATGTCTGACTGATGGCTTAGGCCCACTCCTCCCGGGTAGTGGGCCTAAGCCAGCAGTCAGACATCCTTAGCCTTGCCCCGGAGGCATGAGCCTGGCTTCTGGCTGAGCAATGCTCCCCTGTGGAAGCACACTGACCACAACTCCTGCGTTGAGCATCTGCCCCCTGGTGGTCAGTGCGTATCATAATGACCGGTAGTCCCGCCGTTGGGCTGAAACCGGCTCTCTAATATCCCCCTAGGGATCCCACATTGCAAGAAGGCACAGGCCAGGCCAAGGAACCCCACTGGTGCACAATCTGGGCCAGGGAGGGACGTGGAAGGTTAGTCAGCCAGGGAGGGACTGCAGGAGGGCTCCAGGGCATGTCGGCCCTTTATGCTCAGTCCCTATTGGCTGGACTCCAGCAGCAAGCAAACCTACCAGTTGGAGCGTCTGCCCCCTGCTGGTCAGTGCATGTCATAGCGACTGGTTGACCAGTTGACTGTCTGCCCCCTGGTGGTCAGTGCATATCATAACAAGCCGTTGAGCGACCTTAGCATATCATTAGCATACTAGAAGCCTGGTGCATGAAATTCGTGCACAGGGGTGGGGGCGAGGGGTGTCTCTCAGCCCAGCCTGCACCCTCATCCCCTCTGGGGATGTCCAACTGGCAGTAGGACATCCCTCTCACAATCCAAGACTGCTGGCTCCTAACCACTCCCCTGCCTGCCTGCCCCTAACCGCTTCTGCCTGCCAGCCTGATCACCCCCTAACTGCTCCCCTGCCAGCCTGATTGACACCTAACTGCTCCCCTGCCGGCCCGATCACCCCCAACTGCCCTCCCTTGCAGACCTGGTCCCCCCCAACTGCCCTCCCCTGCAGGCCTGGTCACCCCCAACTGCCCTCCCCTGCCGGCCATCTTGTGACAACGTAGGGACAGCCATCTTGTGACAATGTGGGGGCGGCCATCTTGTGAGGGCACAAGGGTCAATTTGCATATTACCTCTTTAATATATAGGATTATGCTTTGATTAGTTGAATGGCCAACTGGATGACAGGACATTTAGCATATTAGGCTTTTATTATATAGGATTATCACCTGAATGTTAACAATTTCCACCATTAAATCCTCAATACTATTTTTTCCTCCCAAACGTCAGTCCCGTCTTCAATTGTCTACTACACACCTCAAATTCAATGAAATTAAAACCAAAGTTATGATTGCCTCTCCCTACCTCCCACAAGTCCCTCCTTGACCTCCCCAGTTGCCTCTTATAAACAACAGAGAGACATCTTTGGCCTGTGGATTGTTCTTTTATCCAGTCAGCCAAGTTTGTCAAGTTCTCCTTAGAAATCTTGCTCACATCCTACACTAGTTGAAGCTAAATCCCCTTCACACTTTTCTTAAAATATATTTTAATTTATTTCAGAAAGGAAGAGAAAGGGAGAGAGAGATAGAAACATCAATGATGAGAGAGAATCATTGATCAGCAGCCTCTTGCGCACCTCTACTAGGAATCGAGCCTGCAACTGGGGAATATGCCCTGACCTGGAATCAAACCATGACCTCCTGGTTCATAGGTCGATGCTCAACCACTGAGCCAAACTGGCTGGGCCCATCTATACTTTTCAACCCTTTCTTCCTTGCTGTCTCTGTGACCCCTGCACTATTTACACCTCCATTCTCAAGTCACATCTTCCCCAGCTTCCAGGACACCATTCTGGGCTGCTGCTGCTCTCTCTCTCCAGACACATCTTCCCAGTCTTCTTTTGAAGGTTCATAGTTGTCCATCCAGCCTTTAAAGGTAGGTGCACCTTAGAATATACATTCTTTTCAAATGCACATGGATCATTCACAAAGATAGACCACATGTTAGGTCACAAACCAAGTCTCTACAAGTTTAAGAAGATTGAAATCATATGAAGCATCTTCTCAGATCACAGTGGAATGAAATTAGGAATCAACTATAGTAAAAACACCCAAAAACAATCAAACAAATGGAGGCTAAATAGCATGTTATCAAACAATGAATGGGTTGTCAAAGAGGTCAAGAAAGAAATCAAAAACTTCCTAGAAACAAATGAAAATGAACACACAACAATCCAAAATCTCTGGGACACAGCAAAAGCAGTCCCGAGAGGGAAGTTCATAGCACTACAGGCATACCTCAAAAAACAAGAAAAATCAACAATAAACTATTTAACCCTACAACTTAAAGAATTAGAAAGAGAACAACAAGAAAATCCAGCTTAAGCAGAAGGAGGGAAATAATAAAGATTACAGCAGAAGTAAATGACATAGAGACTAAAAAACAAACAAACAAAAAAATAAAACACACACACAAATCAATGAAACCAAGAGCTGGTTCTTTGAAAGGATAAACAAAATTGATGAACCATTAGCCAGACTCATCAAGAAACAAAGAGAGAGAACCCAAATAAATAAAATCATAGACAAAAGCAGTGAAGTAACCACTGTTACCACAGAAATACAAAGGACTGTAAGGAAATACCATGAAGAACTATATGCCAACAAGCTGGACAATGCAGATGAATAGGCCAATAACAACTGACGAAATAGAAGCAGTAATAAAAAAAAAAACCTCTCAGCAAACAAAAACCCAGGTCCAGACAGCTTCACAGGGTAGTTTTACCAAACGTTCACATAAGAACTAACACCTATACTCTTCAAACTATTCCAAAAAAATCCAAGAGGAAGGAACACTTCCAAACTCTTTTTATGAGACCAGCATACCCCAATTCCAAAACCAGATAAAGACACTACAAAGGAAGATAATTAAAGGCCAATATCCCTGATGAACATGGTTGCTAAAATCCGCAACAGCATATTAGCAAATCGGATCCAAATGGGATTTAAAAGATCATACACCATGACCAAGTGGAATTTATTCCAGGGATGCAAGGCTGGTACAATATTTGAAAATCAATAAACATGATACACGACATAAACAAACTGGAAAAAAGAAATCACATGATCATATCAATGGACTAAGAAAAAGCATTTGACAAAATCCAACACCCATTTTTTAAAAATATATATTTTATTGATTTTTTACAGAGAGGAAGGGAGAGGGATAGAGAGTTAGAAACATCGATGAGAGAGAAACATCGATGAGAGAGAAACATCAATCAGCTGCCTCCTGCACACCCCCTATTGGGGATGTGCCTGCAACCAAGGTACATGCCCTTGACTAGAATCGAACCTGGGACCCTTCAGTCCGCAGCCGACGCTTTATCCACTGAGCCAAACCGGTTAGGGCCCAACATCCATTTTTGATAAAAACTCTCAGCAAAGTAGCAATAGAGAGAGCATATTTGAACATGATAAAGGCCACATATGACAAACCTATAGCCAACATCATACTCAATGGGCAAAAACTAAAACCATTTTCCCTAAGAACAGGAATAAGACAGGGATGTCCACTTTCACCACTCTTATTCAACATAGTACTGGGAGTTCTAGACCAGTGATCAGATAAGAAGAAGAAATAAAAGGCATCCAAATTGGAAATGAGGAAGTAAAACTCTCATTATTCGTAGATGACATGATAGTACACATAGAAAACCCTAAAGACTCCACCAAAAAACTACTAGATTTAAAAAATGAATTTGGCAATGTAGCAGAATACAAAATCAACGCCCCAAAATCAATGGCTTTTTTATACACCAATAATGAATTCTCTTTCTGAGCAATCCCATTTACCATCCCCCCCAATTTTTTTTTAAATACTTAGGAATAAACTTAACCAAGGAGGCAAAAGACTTGTATTCGGAAAACCACAGGATGTTGAAAAAAGAGATAGAAGAAGATATAAACAAGTGGAAGAATATACCATGTTCATGGATTGGTAGAATCAACATCATTAAAGTGTCTATACTACCCCGAGGCAATCTACAGAATCAATGCAATCCTTATTAAAATACCAACAGCATATTTCACAGATATAGAACAAATACTCCAAAAATTTATAAGGAACCAAAAAAGACCTGTAATAGCCACAGCAATCTTGAGAAAGAACAAAGTTGGAGGAATCACAATATCAGATATCAAGCTATACTACAAAGCCACCATAATAAAAACAACCTGGTACTGGCACAAGAATAGGCATATAGATCAATGGAACAGAACAGAGACCCCAGACATCGACTCAAGCCATTATGCTCAATTAGTAACTGACAAAGTAGGCAAAAGCATACAATCGAGTCAAGACAGTCTCTCCAATAAACGGTGTTGGGAAAATTGGACAGATATATGCAAAAAATGAAATTAGGCCACCAACTTACACCACACACAAGAATAAACTCAAAATGGATAAAAGACTTAAATGTAAGTTGTGAAACTATAAAAATCCTAGAAGAAACCATAGGCAGCAAAATCTCAGACATCTCTCGTAGCAACATGTTTACGGATATATCTCCTAGGCCAGTGGTCGGCAAACTCATTAGTCAACAAAGCCAAATATCAACAGTACGATGATTGAAATTTCTTTTGAGAGCCAAATTTTTTAAACTTAAACTATATAGGTAGGTACATTGTTATTAACTTAATTAGGATACTCCTAAGGCTTAGGAAGAGCCACACTCAAGGGGCCAAAAAGCTGCAGGTGGCTCGTGAGCTGCAGTTTGCCGACCACGGTCTAGGCCAGTGATGGCGAACCTTTTGAGCTCGGTGTGTCAGCATTTTGAAAAACCCTAACTTAACTCTGGTGCCGTGTCACATATAGAAATTTTTTGATATATGCAACCATAGTAAAACAAAGACATATTTTTGATATTTATTTTATATATTTAAATGCCATTTAACAAAGAAAAATCAACCAAAAAAATGAGTTCGCGTGTCACCTCTGACATGTGTGTCATAGGTTCGCCATCACTGGTCTAGGCCAAAGAAAACTAAGGAGAAAATAAACAAATGGCACTACATCGAAATAAAAAGCTTCAGCACAGCAAAAGAAACGATCAACAAAACGAAAAGGGAATCCACTATATGGGAACATATTTGGCAAGGATACATTTGATAAAGGGTTAATATCCAAACTATATAAGGAACTCATACAACTTAACAGAAGGAAGGCAAACAATCCAATTAAAAAATGGGCAAAGCACCTAAATAGACACTTCTCCAAAAGGACATACAGATGGCAAAAAGACATATGAAAAAATGCTCAAAGTCATGGATCATCAGAGAGATGCAAATTAAAATGCCAATGAGATATCACCTCACACCTGTCAGAATGGCTACCGTCAACAAATCAACAAATGACAAGTGCTGGTGAGGATATGGAGAAAAGGGAACCCTAGTATACTGCTGGTGGGAATGCAGACTGCTGCAGCCATTGTGGAAAACAGTATGGAGTTTCCTCAAAAAATTAAATATGAAACTGTCATTTGACCCAATGATCCCACTTCTAGGAATCTATCCTAAGAAACACAAAATACCAATCAGAAAGAATGTATGCACCCCTATATTCACAGTAACACAACTTACAATAGCTAAGATCTGGAAACAGCTCAAGTGCCCATCAGTAGATGAGTGGATAAAAAAGCTGTGGTACATTTACACCACGGAATACTATGCAGCAGTAAAAAAGAAGACTCTCTTACCCTTTGAGACAGCATGGAGGGACCTGAAGAGTATCATGCTAAGTGAAATAAGTCAGAGAAAGACAAGGATCACATGATCTCACTCATATGTGGAATCTAAGTAACAAACTGATAAATGGAGTGGATCGAGAGACTTGGAAGCATGGAACAGAGTGCGGAATCTCCGAGGGAAGTGGGGGAGGGTGGCCGGGTGGGAGGTAATCAACCAAGACCTTGCATGCATATATGCATGGCCCATGGACACAGACAATGGGGCAGTGAGAGCCTGGGGTGGGGAGTGGAGGCAGGCTGGAGGGGGGAGTTAGTGGGGGGGGGGAAAGGGGGGACATATGTAATACTTTCAACAATAAAGATTTAAAAAATAATAAACTTGCTATTTACTACTTGATTAGATCCCAGACACCATAAAGTTTCACATTAACTCACAGATTTCTCTCTCATAGACAAGATAACATCAAAAGTTATGGTTTTATTACCCTGTATGCCAGAAAAATAAATAAATACATAAATAAATAAATAAATAATAAAATTAAATGTAGGTGTACCTGAGGGCCATGTTTTAAGGCTTCTAATCCCACTATGCTCTCTCCTATGGATGGTCCTGGCCAACAGCTTTAATTACCAGCCATATGGGATGACTCCATATGTCTAGCTAAGTCCCTCCCCCTCTGACCTGCTCTCACTCCTCTTGAAGCCAGGTGTTGACTAAACAGAATCTCCTTGCACAACCCAAAGGAATCTCAACCACAATGTCTCAGGGTACATTCAGCCCCTTTCCCCCCTCCCCACAAACTCAACCACCCTGTTGCTCTTCTGAGTTCCCTACCACAGCAAGGGCGGCATCAGTATTCACCCAGGTGCCCACACACCAGGAATAGGGGGTTCCTTATCCGTGACTCCCACTTTTCCTTGTACCCCACATCCAATCAGCCATCAAATGCTCTTGATTCTTCTGCCTTGTCTCTTCATTCTCAACCGCACTATGGTAAACTAAACCATAACTGGCTGTTCACGATTGGATTACTAAAAACCTCTCAACTTCCCTCATTGCCCCTCATCTAACCCTCCCTTCAGGGGCTTCCAACTGTCCTTTTGGTAAAGGATCAACTCTTTAAGTGGATGGAAAGACCTTGGATTACTTCTCCAGTCCAATTTGGTTAATAAGGACAGAGTATTTTTTGTGCCCAGGCTTCTTGGGATCACATTCTGAGTTGTGCCCTCACTAGTTGATGACCTTGAACAAGTCCCTTCACCTCTCTGATACCTCCATTTTCTCTTCAGGAAAATAAGGATAATAGCACCTACCTCTTACGGTTGCTGTAAAAATGAACTTGCTAGATGTCAGGATCTTAGGACAGTCCCAGCTCACAATAACCATACATTTAAGTGTCAACTGCTATTTTTCACTCTCTACCTCCAGTTCTATACTTCCACCAAACAACTCATATCTCTTCCTTCAGGATTTCACACTTGCTGTTCTCTGTTCAGAATACTCTGCCAACTGGCCAACTAAATCCAAGTCTTGTTTTGGACAGTAGTGCCTCTCGAAACCTCTCCTCTTCCTCACAATAGGGTTTAAGAGCAAAGACTCTGAAGACAGACGGCCTGCGTCCAAATCGACACATAGTTACTTATAATCTCCCTAACTGGACAGGTTATTTACTTATTTTCTCTCCACAACTCCTCTGCAAAATGGGGAAGATAACAGCACCCAGCTCATAGAGTCACCAAGCTCCCAGAACATGGTCTCAGAATAGTGCCGGGTCAATAATAAGCACTCAATAAATTCTAGCTATTATTATTATCATCATTATTATTATTATTATTGCTAAGCTTGTTTATACAGATCACATTCCTCCTGTATCCAGTGTTTTAAAAAAATTTATTGACTTTAGAAAGAAAAGAAGGGAGGGAGGGAGGGAGGGAGAGAGAGAGAGTTGTTGTTGTTCCACTTACTTACGCATTGGCATGCATTGTTGATTTCTGTATGTGCCCTGGCGGGGATATATGCCAACGACGCTTTATCCCACTGACTACCCGCCAGGACCTGCCTCTAGTCTTGGCCTGAACCGCTTTCCCACGCCAATCCTACCCTCCACTCTAGAGGAAAATACTCTCTGCAGCTTGCATAATATCCCCCCAGTCCTGCTCACCATCACCCCAAACTTACACACCGATATAATGGAACATCAGCAGGCGACTCCCACATCCATCAGACCATGCCCCCCCCGCCCCCCCAACTCCATCAGTCGCCAGGGCCCTGCCAGGCTTGAGGGACCCCAAATCAGCTTCACACAGAGCTCCCACCCCCATTTGACCCCCGGTTCTCCGACGGCTCCACTGCTTTCTCCACCTTCCTTCCATCACAACCTGGTCCCCTCTGGCTCCATCGGACCCCGGCTCTGGGCCGGCCTGCCCGCCCGCCCGCGCCCGCCCGCGCCCGCCAGGCCGAGCCGCTGACCGGTCCTGCAGCTGGAGGTCGGGGCGCTCTCGAGGCTCCACATAGAAGCTGATGCCCGGGTGCGTGGCGAGGGCCCTCCACAGAAACTCCTGCGTGTAGGGCTCCAACGGCAGCGGGAAGGGCGGCACGCGCGTCTCCAGGCGGCTCCACAGCGCGGGCAGACACAGGCCATCAAGCCCCTCCAAGGCCACCTCGTCCAACAACGACTCCAACGCGTCCATTGCTACTTCAGTTAGTAGCGCCCGGGGCGCCTGCGCACCTCGCCGCCGAGGACCCCGGTCCAGCGCGCCTGCGCACGACGGCGAGCCACTCGGGAGGCGGGTCGGACCCCGCGATCGGAGGAGGAGTTTCAGAGCGCCTACGTAACGTCATCCCTTTAGAGGGCGGGCTCAGCCAGTGAAGCTCCGCCGCCATTGGTCCGCAAACCCGCAGTAACCAGGGGAACTGCAAACAGTGCCGAGGCCGCTTCCGGTTTCAGCACCCGGAACCACCGCCTCTAGGGATGGACGGTGAGTGTTCGTTGGCTCCTCCGGGAGGTCGAGGAGTTCTTCTCCCATCTCTCCTCAGGCTTCCTTTCCCCCCCACGCCTCCTCACCCCCCGGGGGGGCAGAATGCCAAGCTACAGACCCCTGGACCACCACTGCCAGACCCAAGGTGGTCTCGGGTCTGAGGGAAGGGAAGCCTTAGTGGTCCGGGATGGGGAGAGAGGCTGGGGGAGTGGTCAGTGTTTGCCTCTGTCGAGCTGTGGTCGCGTAGGAACCCGGGACTGGCCGGGGGCTCAGTGAAGGGGTTTGGGTAGGGAAAGAAGTCAACGTCTGAGGGGGCTCTTGTGTGTCCTAGGATGTGCACCTGTGGGATATGGGAGTTGGTGTGGCGGCCACCTCCTCACGGGGCGGGCGGTCAACCTACTGGAAAACGGGACTTGGTAGGGGAGGGGCGGGCGGAGACAGGGGATGCTCTCTTCTTTGCCTCGATGTTAATAATGATGTTCAGCGCCAGGGACTCTGTTAGTGCTGTCACGCAACGCCTCGCGAAGCTTCGTAATAGCCCTTTGCGTTGAGTGTTGTTATCCCATTTTGCAAATGAGGTAACTGAAGCTCAGAGAAGTTTAATAACTTGCCCCCGTCCAGCCAGCCAGCAAGGGACAGAGTGAGGAAGGAAGCCAGACTCTGTCTCCGGAGCTGAATTGTGCAGTTTGAGGTTTGGAAGGGGCTTTGCTTTAGAAGCCCTTCATTTCAGATGCTGCAAATGCAGATATCTGCAAGGGCAAGCCTAGAGGGCTGGATTGGGCTGTGACTGAAAATCAGTCCTTCTGAAAGGGAAGCTTCTCACTCGGCTACTGCCAGTTACTTTCTTGGGGGGCACCTCTCAAAACACCACGAGGGCCCATCCATCTGGAGGCCAGATGCAAGCGGTGGGCCACCACCTAAGGGTCCCCGATTAGAACCCTGGAATTGACCATTGGAAGCAATCTGGAAATAGGCTACGCTGGTATCTCATTTTGTAGATGGGAAGGCTAATGTCTGGAGAGACCAGTAGGGTCTGCGCTGGAATCCAGATCATTTTTCTCATTTTACCACTGCCCCTCAC
The DNA here is from genome assembly GCA_036010255.1 of Myotis pilosus. NCBI lineage: Eukaryota > Metazoa > Chordata > Mammalia > Chiroptera > Vespertilionidae > Myotis > Myotis pilosus. Next base: position 103,602,742 of record JASKON010000003.1, read on the forward strand.
TTCTGGTGAATTGGTTCCTTTGTGACATCTACTTAATGCAGTGTGGAGAAAATTTAATTAACAGTCTTGTTATGTGCTTAGAAGACATCTTTGCCCTTTGTACTTCAGAGGTAGTATAAAATGTCATTTGCCAACTTGCCCTATGGAAAGGTCAGTATAATATTGCTATGGAACAGTCATCAAATCTTTTTGGTCTTAGGATGCCTTTATACCCTTACCTCAAAAGAGCTTTGTTTATGTATATCTGTGCTATTTAACGTATCAGAAATTAAAGCTGAGGAAATCTTAAAACATTAATTAATTTAAAAATAACCCATTACTTCTGAATATAATAATATCTTTAGTTAAAAACAGCTATATTCTCACCCCCCCCCCCTCCCAAATTAGCAGGAATAGTGGAATTATTTTACATTTTCCCAAATTTCTCCAGTATCTGGCTTAACAGAAAATAGCTAGACTCTTGCCGTTGCCAGTGTGGCTTCGTTGATTGGGCATCGTCCTGTGCACAGAAGGGTCTCCAATTCGATTCCCCTTCAGGGAACATGCCTGGGTTTTGGGCTTGATCCCCAGTCAGGGTTCATGTGGGAGGCAGCCGATCTATGTGTCTCTCACATCAATGTTTCTCTCTCCCTCTCCCTTCTCTCTCTCTCTCTCTCTCTCTCTCTCTCTCTCTCAAATAAATAAAGACATACTTTTTTTAAAAAGAAAAGGAAAATAGCTAGACTCTCATTTTGGCTTCAGCAACCAGACTGTTGTGCTGTTATTTTATCTGATGTATATGAAAAATCAGGTGTCTCACAGATATACAGTGGTAAGGGAATATTTTAATTGCCTTTTCTGATTAACTTTTTTGTGCTCTGTTACTTTAAAATCCATTTGTCTGTCTTGCTTTTCCATTGGATATTTTACCCATGTATGATTTTATAAGTTAGGCATTGGTCATTTGGAAAATGTTACTTCGGTGATTTATGCAGTTCTTCCAAATGTTTACATTGGCAATCTCATTACACAGTATAAAATGGCATATTATTACATAATATCAAACACACATTCATTAATATCACCACCTTCCTCATTTTTGTAAAGAGAGTTTAACTGTTGGGATGCTATTAAACTCAAGGTAGTACAAACAAGCTTTCTATTTGTTTACGCTTGAAAGTTTGAATTTTATCATTAGCAACAGATATTGTCAGTTGTTTCCCTGAAGTGAAAGGTTTACTTTTGTATTTGATAAAGGGTTTGCCAAACCACCCAAATCTGAATAACTATAGCTTGTCTGTTCTTCCCCCCTTTAATGCTTTATTGTTTAAAGTATTACATGTCTCCTTCCCCCCCACCCTTGACCTCTCCCCAGCACTCCCATCCCCCAGCACATGTCCTCACTCCCCTAGTGTCTGTGTCCATTGCTTATGCTTATATGCATGCATACAAATCTCTTTGGTTAATCCCTTTGGTTAACCTCCCCCAACTCTCTCCTGCCTTCCCTCTGAGGTTTGATCTGTTGGATGCTTCTCTGTCTCTGGATCTATTTTTGTTCATTATATTCCACAAATGAGTGAGATCATGTGATATTTATCTTCCTCCCACTGGCTTATATTGCTTCGCATAATGCTCTCCAGGTCCACCCATGCTGTTGTGAATAGTAAGAGCTCTTTCTTTTTCACAGCAGCATAGTATTCCATCGTGTAGATGTACCACAGTTTTTTAATCCACTCATCTACTCATGGGCATTTAGGCTGTTTCCAAATCTTAGCTATTGTAAATTGTGCTGCTATGAACATAGGGGTGCATACAACCTTTCTGATTGGTGTTTCTGTTTTCTAGGGATATAGTCCTAGAAGTGGGATTACTGGGTCAAATGGGAGTTCCACTTTTAAGTTTTTGAGGAAACTCCATACTGTTTTCCACAGAGGCTGCACCAGTCTGCATTCCCACCAACAGTGCATGAGGGTTCCTTTTTCTCCACATCCTCACCAGCACTTGGCGTTTGTTGTTTTGTTGATGATAGCTATTCTGACAGGTGTGAGATGATACCTAATTGTAGTTTTGATTTGCATCTCTCAGATGATTAGTGACTTTGAGCATCTTTTAATATGTCTCTTAGCCTTCTGTATGTCCACTTTTGAAAGATGTCTATTTAGATCCTTTGCCCATTTTTTGATTGGGTTATTTATCTTCCTTTTGTTAAGATGTATGAGTTCCCTATAAATTTTTGAGATTAGACCCTTATTGGATATAACATTCACAAATATGTTCTCCCATACTGTGGGCTTTCTTGTTGTTTTGTTGCTGGTTTCTTTTGCTTTGCAGAAGCTTTTTGTTTTGATGTAGTCCTGTTTGTTTATATTCTTTTTAGTTTCTATTGTCCTAGGAGCTGTATCGGTAAAGATATTGCTATGACATATGTCTGATATTTTGAAGCCTATGGATTCTTATAAGATTTTTATGGTTTCCGGTCTTACGTTTAAATCCGTTATCCATTTTGAGTTTATTTTTGTGTATGGTGTAAGTTGGGGGTCTGGTTTCATTTTTATTTTTTTTTTTGCATATATCTGTTCCATTTTCCCAACACCATTTATTGAAGAAACTGCCTTGACTCCATTGTATGCTTTTGCCTCCTTTGTCAAATATTAATTGAGCATAATGCCTTGGGTCGATTTCTGGGTTCTTTGTTAGGTTCCATTGGTCTACATGTGTGTTCTTGTGCCAGTACCACGCAGTTTTGAGAACAGTGGGTTTGTAATATAGCTTGATATCTGGTACTGTGATCCCTCCAACTTTGTTCTTCTTTCTCAGGATTGCCATGGCTATTCAACATCTTTTTTTTATTCTGTATGAATTTTTGGAGACTTTGTTCAGGTCTGTGAAATATGCTGTTGGTATTTAATAGGGATTGCATTGAATCTATAGATTGCTTTGGGTAGTATGGACATTTTAATTATTATTGATTCTACCAATCCATGAACATGGAATATTACTCCATTTGTTTATGTCTTCCTTTATCTCTTTTTTCAAATTCCTGTAGTTTTCTGAGGACAATTCTCTTACCTCCTTAGTTAAGTTTATTCCTAGGTATCTTAATTTTTTTGTTGCAGTGGTAAATGGGATTATATATATAGACTAGAGGCCTGGTGCACAAAAATTTGTGCACTCGGGGGGGAAGGGGGGGTCCCTCAGCCCGGCCTGTGCCCTCTCGCCATCTGGGACCCCTCAGGAGATAATGACCTGCTGGCTTAGGCCTGCTCCCGGGTGGCAGAGGGCAGGCCCAATCCCTAGGTGCAGCCCCTGGTCAGGCTCAGAGCAGGGCCGATTGGGGAGTTGGGCCGCCGCCCCCTGTCATGCACAGAGCAGGGCGGATCAGGAGGTTGCGATGCCACCCTCAGTCACGCTCAGGGTAGGGCCAATTGGGGGGTTGGGGCACTGCCCCCTGTCACACTCAAGGCAGGGTCGATGGGGAGGTTGTGGCGCCACCCCGTCACGCACAGAGCAGGGCCAATCGGGATTGGGGTGCTGGCCCCCGTCACGCACAGAGCAGGGCCAATCGGGATTGGGGTGCTGGCCCCTGTCACGCACAGAGCAGGGCCCATCAGGGGAGTTGGGGCTCCGTACCCTGTCACGCACAGAGCAGGGCCCATCAGGGGGTTGGGGAGCTCCCCCCTGTCACTTACAGAGCAGGGCAGATCAGGGGGTTGAAGCGCCGCCACTGTCACACTCAGGGCAGGGCCGATGGGGAGGTTATAGCTCTACCCTGTCACACACAGAGCAGGGCCCGTGGCGGGGACTTGGGGCCCCACACCCTGTCACACACAGAGCCACAGGGCAATCAGGGGATTGGGGAGCTCCCCCCTATCAGGCACAGAGCAGGGTTGATCAGGGGATGGGGGCGCCTTCCCCTGTCACAAACAGAGCAGGACGAATAGGGAGGTTGTGGCCCCGCCCCCCATTACACACAGGGCGATCAGGAGGTTTGGGTGCTGCCCCCTGTCACACTGATCCCGGTGCCAGGAGGCCTCTCGGCTCTGCTGATCCTGGTGCTAGGAGGCATATTACCCTTTTACTATATAGGATAGAGGCCTGGTGCACGGGTCAGTGCCGGCTGGTTTGCCCTGCAGGGTGTCCCGGATCAGGGTGGTCACACCCCCTTCAGGGTGGGGGTCCCAACTGGGGTATCTGCCAGCCTGGGTGAGGGGCTGATGGCTGTATGCAGCTGGTCATACCCCCTTCAGCGTGGGGGTCCCCACTAGGGTGCCTGACCAGCCTGGGTGAGGGGCTGATGGCTGTTTGCAGGCTGGTCACACCCCCTTCAGGGTGGGGGTCCCCCTGGGGTGCCTGGCCAGCCTGGGTGAGGGCCTGATGGCTGTTCTCAGGCTGGCCAAGGCCTTGGCAACAGAAGCTCCCAGCCTCTCCTTTTTTTCTTTTTAATTCTGAGATTTATTTACCTTCTATAATTGAAACTTTGTAGCCTTGAGTGGAGCTCAGAGCTGGCCAGCGGGGGCAGGAAGCTTGGCTTCCTCCATCGCCAGGGGCAACCCAAGCCTCCTGCTTGCTCCAGCTCCGTGGCTTCCGGCCGCTGTCTTGGTTGGGTTAATTTGCATATAGTTGCTCTGATTGGCTGGTGGGCATGGCTTAAGGCATAGTGAAGGTATGGCCAATTTGCATGTTTGTCTTTTATTAGATTAGATATAAAACCCTAATATGCAAATAGCCCAAATGGCGGAACAACCAAACAACCGGTCACTATGATGTGCGCTGTCCATCAAGGGGTGCATGCGGAATATGGCAGGTGTTGGCTACAGTGGGATGGGGGAGCAGGTGAACGGTGGTGCTAGACCACGGTGGGGTGCCGGTCGCTGTCATGGGGTGAGCCTCTGGTGGTTACTGAAAATTCTTTGCTCCCACACGCCGTGATCCCATCCATGCCATCAGCAGTGCAAGCGGCAGCTGCCGGCCCTGATACCCCCTTAGGGCTTCTCCACCTCCCCCTGCTCCTGAGGAGCGATTGGGGCCGGCACTTGCCTCTCACATCCACTGCTGGCCCCAATTGCCCCTCAGGGCTTCTCCACCTCCCCCTGCTCCTGAGGGGCGATCAGGGCAGCAGCCGCTGCTCGCACCCGCTGCTGGTGCTGGCCCCAATCGCTCCACACTGTCAGCGGGTGTGAGTGGGGCCAGTGCTGTCAGTGGATGGGAGCGGTGGTGGTGGGAGCAGGGCTGCTGGCAGATGGGGAATTGGGGGCCGTGGTGGGAGGGGCCGGGCAGGGGCACGGAGGATGGGCGGAGACCCACCCCTGTGCCCACCGGAGCCTCCTGGACTTGTGTGTCTTTTTCCTTTACCAGGTTAGGGAAGTTTTTATTATTTCTTCAAATAGGCTCTAGATCCTTTGCTTTCTCACTTCTATGATGTGAATGTTGTTATACTTAACATTGTCCCATAAACTATCCTCATTTTAAAAAAAAAATCTTGTTTTCTTTTTGCTGCTCATATTCGTGTTTTTTTTCCTGCCTTGTCTTCCAAATCCCTGATTGGATTCTCTGTTTCATGAAGACTATTGTTTATTCCTCCCAGTATATCCCATATTTCTGACTGGTCCTTTTTATGGTTTCTATGTTCTTTTTCATGCCTTTGAGCATCCCTATAATCATTACTCTGAACTGTATAGATGATAAAGTCCTTGTCTTCATATCATTTAGTTTTTTTTTTCTGGAGAATGCTCCTTTTCTGCCATTTGGGACCTGTTTCTTTGTCTCTCCATTTTGGCTGCCTCTTTGTGTTTGTTTCTATTTATTAGATAGATCTGCTATGACTCTCAGTTTTCACAGGGTGGCCCTAGGTAGTAGGTGTCCTGTGGGGTTCAGTGGTACAGTCTCCTTGATCACCTGAGCTGGGTGTTCCAGGAATGTCCCTTGTGTGGGTTATGTGGGCTCACCCTTTTGTAATTGAGTCTTGATTGCTATTGGCCCATTCGTGTGTGGGATAAACCCTGAGATTTACTGATTATGAGTTTCAACCCAGCCATGGTGTTGAGCTTCTCTACAGGTTCTCACCATACCTGTGGAATTCGCCTCAGCATGGTTTGGTGCCTGCTGAGATCTCTCTTTGTGTATGTGGCTTGTGAAGCTTATTGGATCTTGCTCTGATGTTGTCTGAACTGGCCAGTGGGTGTGTCGGTTCTGGGCCTGTGAAGGCCAATGTAAGATGTTGCCTGTGACTGGCCCTTAGCAATCTCTTTGGATTTATAAGTGATCCATAGTTTGTGGCTGTCTCTGCTGGGCCTGAGGGCACATGAGTAGGACCAAGATGAGCACCAAGGCCAGCTTTTTCCAGCACTGGGCCTGAGGACAGATCAGCAAAGGTCCCAAGGCACCCGTAGATCCGCTTGCTTCTGTCTGCTGGCTGCCTGCTAGGCTCAGTCACTGAACGAGCATCTGGCTGTACTTGAGTTGCATGAGGTAGGTTCACAGTAAGTCAAGAAGTAGGGGCGAGTTGAGTTCACCAGCTTGATACAGATTCAATCTTGGTGCCAGTGCTGGGTCTGAGGCCACTCAGTAAATATCCTCAGGTATACCAAGTCTAGGTGCTACCCGTTAGGTCCTTGCACACCTTTTTATTGGGGCAGGGTGTCCGGGAGTTGTCAGGGTGAGGCCTGCAGAGTTTATCACTCCCAAATAGACCAAGATTTGGCTGTGCTCTGCTCTGGTTGAGTGTGGGAGGGAAAAATAGGCCCTGTTCTAGAGCCACACAGATAGTCTGTCCCAGATCCTGCTGGGAGGAGACAGCTCAGCAAGGTGGGGCTGCTGGGCGTAGGGAGGATGGAGCTTGTGGATCCCCCATGAAGGTGAAGTGCTGGTCAGGCTTTGGGGAAGGGTGTGGGTGTGGCCCCTGCACCAGAGCCACACCACTCAGTCTCTCCTGGATTTTGTCTTGACCTTGGCAGGGCGGAGCCACTGGCAGTTGGGTAGGTGGATCCCCTGGAGCCATAGCCTGAGGGTGGTTTTAATGGATCTCCTGTGAAGGGGAAGTGCCAGTCAGGTTCATGGGAAAGTGGGGGAATGGCTCTTGCCTCAAAGCCATACAACTCAGTCACTGACACCCTGTGAGTCTGCCCAGACTTCTACACCCTGGCCAAGGCAGCTGACTCCGCAGCAGGGCATAAGCTCCACAAGGTGGGGGAGAGGGAGTCCAGAGGATGGGTGAGGCTATTGCTTTCCCGCAGGCTGATGCTGCATGGAGGGGAGTGCTCCATTCAAGTAAGACGGCACCTGCAGTGTGGGGGAATGACTCGGCACAGGGATTCTGGTGGCTGTCCCTCAGCTCTCTCTCCAGAGCCACAAACCACAGACTCTCCTCACTCCACACTAGTCTGCTCTGTCCTCCCTCTGCCAAAGGCAGGGTGAGTGTCTGTGAATTAAATTTGATGTGTTGGCCCCTTAAAAGGGTGCCTATGTCTCTAGTGGACTCCCAACTCCCTCTGGCAAAAAGAAACCTGCTGCTTTTCACAGCCGGATGTTACGTGGGTGCCTCTTTCTTGTTCTGGTGCTCTGGACTGGGGAGCTTGGCTTTGCCCGCCCACAGCTAAGACATCCCTCCAGACCCTCAGCTGCCCCCTGACCCACCTGTGGACCCTGCCTGCCAGTCTCGATGTGGCTTCTTCTGTAAATCCTTGGTTATAAGATTTCTCTTCAGCTAGTCTTCAGTTGGTCATTCAGGATTAATTCTATAATTTGGTTGTAATTCCAGTTTTGTCTTGGGAGGAGGTGAGTGTAGCTCCTACCTGCTCTGCCACCATCTTGGATGTCTTTAAAAATGACATTCTATACAATATACAATGTATGGCTAGTTCAGCTGGCAACTCAGTCATGCAAGTGTTTTCTGGGATCAGCCATTGTATTTGGGCTTGTAGCAGAAATACTTTAAGTGTACTTCTCATTTTTTCATACAAAATATTTAAAAATGTGTACTCATAGGCTGATGTAATAAGACAACTTCTACTGTTTCTTCAGGACACCATAAGTAAAAGTGATTTTTTTGTTTGTTTTATTGTGAGTACATGTAAGTAAAGAACAATGACTACTCGTACAGTTTGGTGCCACTGCCTTGTGGCCACTTTAGGCTACAAGCAGTTTTACCTACTGTTGCTTTTGCATCATCAGTACAAATGATCAACACAGTGAAAAAGTCTAAGAATTATGATGAAAATCGTTTTGTGCTTGGGAACCTCTCTTCCTTGCAGGATCAGTGGAACACACGTTGAGAAACATTGCTAAACCATTTTCAAGAAGTCTGCTTAATCACCTGTAATTGTTATCATCTCAGCTCTCCTAGAGTAGTGATCGCCAACTTTTCGGACTTCACGGACCACCAGTGGTCCGCGGACCACCGGTTGGCAACTACTGTCCTATAGCACTGTTATGCCCCAGTGGAGGAACCTGTTCATTTTCACATTGGTTTCAAAGGAAAAACTGTGTTGCCTTTAAGAAAGTATTTGCCCTAAGATTAGATTTGATATTCAAAGGATCCCCTTTTCCATTTCCATTTTTAAAACTTTGATTTATATACCTTTTTATAGGCACATATCTATTGGATAAACCTTGATGAGTTGTGATTCTAGCCAACTAGATAAGCCTTATTAGGGCTCTGCTCTGGTCGAGTGTGAGAGGGAAAAATAGGCCCTATTCTAGAGCCACACAGCTAGAACAGATCTTTTCCACAACCTTTCTCCTGGCCCGTTGGTTTTGGCCTTGGGCTCTGTGGTGCACTGTGATGGAAAGCAGGTAGTTTTGGGGGCCATGTAGCCAGTCACCTTGAATTTTAATCTCAGCTGTTACCCTGACCTCGCTCAGCCTTCGTTTTCCTGTCAAAGTGGAGGTGATGATGAAGCTTACATTGTTCTGTTTGGTAATCCATTGGTGAGTCTCTCATTGTGGATTCAATGAGACTGTGCACGATTGCACTGAACAGCAGGTCTAGCATATAAAAAGTGCTCCTACATGGTAGCTAATGCTCTCTGCAAATGGGCAGACTTCCTCCAGACCACTGGCAGGAGAGAGGGGAGGGGATCTGATGAAGTCTCTAGCACAGCAGTTCTCAACCTGAGGGTCGCGACCCCTTTGGGGGTCGAACAACCCTTTCACAGGGGTCGCCTAAGACCCTCGGAAAACACATATATAATTACATATTGTTTTTGTGGTTAATCACTATGCTTTAATTATGTTCAATTTGTAACAATGAAATTGGGGGTCACCACAACATGAGGAACTGTATTAAAGGGTCGTGGCAGAAGGTTGAGAACCACTGCTCTAGCAAAACAATAATCTTCATAATTAGCTCACTCTTTGTTTAAAAGAAAAGACAATGTTTGATATTTTTGTTTTCATGAAGGTAAATTGGCAATGTGTGAGCCTTCTGTCTGTGAAAATGTTCACCTTTATGTTAAAGTCAAACTTCCTCCAGTGCTTTAAAAGTACAAGATGGTTTAGAAAAAAAAAATTCTACTCATTTTTCAAGGAACATAATAATTAGACAAAAGTTCAGCACATCAATATAATTACAAAGGATTTTAAAGCTGCTCATTTGCTTTTGTTCTCCCCCCAGAGCAAATATTTAACATTTCCCTGTTTATACTGTTCATTTGCTTAGCAAACTCTCTCAAAGAATTAATAATGCGCAGATGAAATTTAGCCTAGCTTGTATAAATAATCCCAAGCTACAAAACGGGTGACGGTTGAATCAGTAAGGTTTTATAGAAAGCATGGTGTCAGCATGTCTGGTCTCTTCTGTTCTTGTGTGATTTTCACCTGGACTACTGGGGATTTGTCTCTTTCTCTTACTACATAAAATAAGCCAATCAAAATAAGACAAAACAAAAAAACCCAATAAAACAAAGCAGGCATCCAGCAGGCAAAATAAATGTGTGGTTCGTGTAGTCTTTGTGTCTGTTCTCTTTTCCTTCCTTGGTTCCCATCTTGCGTCTGATTCATTTCTTTCCTCTTGATATTTTCGGCATTCATTCCACCCTGTCATTTTAGGGGACTCGACACACTGTGTTTTGCTTATTTTTCCTCAGGGCATTAATTCAGGGACTCCTCAACATTTCAGCGCCTTCTGGGCACTGGCATGCAGAGATTTCAAGATGAGTAAGATTGAATCCAGGTGAAGGGTAAATGGGAGTTCATTGTACTAGTCTCAAACATTTCTGTGCAGTTGATTATTTTTATATATAAGTTAATTTCTTTTAATCCTTTAAAAATAGAGATATAGCAAATTTGAAAATGAATTTTTTATGCCAGACGTTACGAATTGGGAGCCTCTGGCTGAAATATAGCCCACAGGCATGTTTATTTGGCCCACATGTTTTGTTCTTTACATTTTTGAATTAGCTTTTAACATTGAAAAACTGGGAGATTTCCCATAAATATCTGATTATGGTATTTTCTTTAAAATATCAATAAAGTCTGTTAACTCCAAATTAGAATTCTGCCTGGCCTCAGTTCCCTCACAGCTGGAGCAGAGTGGAGAAGGGAGGGACACTGTCCAGGTCACCACAGCACCTGCCTAACTGGTTTCCCTCATGGCATCTGGTACCTGGCTGGGCCCCAGGGGCATTTGAAGTTACAATCCTGCTCTAGTATGAACTTGTGATATGCGGAATGGCAAACTGGACTCTCTCATTGTGAGTTCTTGTTCTACGAAGTTTGAAGAATAAAATTCACGGACTAGCCAAGACCGGTTTGGCTCGGTGGATAGAGAGTCAGCCTGCGGACTGAAGGGTCCCGGGTTCCATTCCGGTCAAGGGCACATCCCCAGTGGGAGGTGTGTAGGAGGCAGCTGGTTGATGTTTCTCTCTCATCAATGTTTCTAACTCTCTGTCCCTCTCCCTTCCTCTCTGTAAAAAAAAATCAATAAAAATATTTAAAAAAATTTCACGGACTAAAACATTTTTAGCAAAAATGTGGAAGTTTATTGCAAGCATATATAACCCCCCCAGGAAGGGGTTCCCCAAATAGGAGAGCCCTCTCTGTCTCTCTAAGATGGGAAAAATACCCCCAAAACAAACAGTCCTCTGAGTCTCTGTTTATAGGTTTAAAATGCTGGCAGCTCTTGGTCTATATATGCTATATTCTAATTAGACCCCTTCCCCATTTTATGTAACCCATGCTTTCCTAATTGGCTCCTTTCTCCCCTTTTCCTTACATGGTATCAGTTCCAAAGTTTCAAAGCCCACCCGGTGTCCCTCCCTTCTTCTTCCCCTTATCTTGTAACATTCTTATAAATAAACTGGGGTTTTGGAGTCACGTATGCATTCCTCTCCCCTGGGCCCTCCTTCCCTAAAACTGCCTTTCCTGTCTCTAAACTCCTTTCACTTAGACAATTTTGAAAATTCCTATGGACTTCATGGGTGCCATACTGTGCTATACTTGACTTTTAGTTTTAATCTGAAAAAAGGGTGATAAATAGTATTAGAGGCCTGGTGCACGAATTTGTGCACCAGTGGGGTCCCTCGGCCTGGCCTGTGGGATCTGGCTGAAACCGGCTCTCCGACATCCCCCGAGGGGTCTCGGATTGTGAGAGGCTGCAGGCCAGGCCAAGGGACCCCACCAGTGCATTATTGGGACTGGGGAGTGATGTGGGAGGTTGGCCAGCTGGGAGGGACCACGGGAGGGCTTCAGGGTGTGTCCATCCCATCCCACTCAGTCCTGATTGGTTGGACCCCAGCAGCAAGCTAACCTACTGGTCGGAGCGTCTGTCCCCTGGTGGTCAGTGCACATCATAGTGAGTGGTTGAGCAGCCTTAGCATATCATTAGCATATGACACTTTGATTGTTGAATGGCCGACCGTACGATGGGACACTTAGCATATTAGGCTTTTATTATATAGGATTCTCTGCCCTTAAGTACTTCATTGACTAGTGAGAAAGCCAGACATAAACAGATAACTAACTGCAACCCAACATGGGAGTTCCTAAAAGATAACACTCTGGCCCACTGCCTGGTGTTATAAATAAAGCTTTATTAAAACAGCTACGTCCATTTGCCTACAAATGCATGTAAATGGTCTATTGCTGTTTTCATGCTTCAGTAGCAGAGTTGACTAGTAGAGACCATATGGCCCACAAAGCCAAAAATGTTTACCAACTGGCCCTTCACAGGAAAAGTGACTACTCCTGACACAGAGGATCCAATTTAATTCTTGAGATGGCTCAATATGATACTTACTGTAATTGTGCCTATTTTGCACCACACAGCTAATAGGTAGCAGAACCAGGACTCGGCTAAATAAAGTCTACACTCTAGTATTCATCAAAAGAGCTGCCTCAGCCCTGTCGCTGTCAGTATGTGGCCAGGTTCTCACATCTGGGAGTGAGTCTGCAGGTGAGGCCTGCCCTTATGCTGGCAGAATAAATACAGTTTACTAGTAAAGGGCACGTTCCCTTCAGATCTGACCCTGGCTGCTCCTTTATTTCCAAGTAGGAAAGGGATACAAAGAGCAATAGGGTTAGAAGGAGGAGCTTGGAGCAGTTTACAGAGCACGTTATGTCAGAATAAGAAAGTATCAGTTGTCTTCAGTGCCACAGGATGACTTCTGATGTCCCACAGCCTGACTCTTGTAGTCTTAACAATTGCCCTGTGAACGTAGCACATTTAAGTGGAGAATTTTCCTGGGGAAGCTGTCCCCGCTTGCCCATGTCCTTAGTTGGTCTTCTGGTCTCCAATCTCATCTTTAAATAGTCATTCACCCACTCGTGCCCAGAGTTTTTATACTGGGCTGAACTGGGCCCATACCTGTGTTTTTCTATATTTAAAAATAGAGATTTCCCCTTAAAGCCTGGCCTTCTCAGTCCCCAGACAAAAGGGTGCTTTGGCCCCAGTGGGCCTGCCTTCCGTCACAGCCCAGGTCCTTAGCACTGAACAGTGGCCACCTCAGTAGTTGACTTGTAATGACAATTTGGCCTCTTCTGACTGGTGGCGCCAGTTATCAAGTGCTCACTTTTTGCATTGAGAATATTGTCCCCACCCTGCAGGCACCTGAGATTTCAAACCCTGCACGACACACCTTGTCAAGCTGGCTATCTCTTAGGCACACCATATTCTCTCCCAACTCTCTGCCTTGCCAGTGATGTGTACCCTGCCACCCTAGTTTCAAGTCATCTCCACACCGAGGATTGTGGTGCAGAATGAATTAATGCTTGCAGAATTACTTCCTCCTACATGGCAGGATCCCAGAGCTCCTCATGCACCGTGCTATCGCAGGTATCGGGCTTCGTGCCTTTCTTCTTCTTTGAGGGTAGAGACCCACCCTTGTTCCTTTGTATGTCCGGCACTTGGCCCAAGGACAGGTACAGGGAGAGGTCCATGAATGTTTGCTGGGCTCACATCGTAACCAGGAAGGAGGTGAACCCATTTGTCCCTTAGCGAATTGTCGGCCAGTCTCCATAAAGCAGACAGAGAAAAGGCCCTTGTAGCCAAGTCTCCAGGCCCAGACTCCAGAGACCTGACTGTTTCCTCTTCCTCTAGTGGACAAGTTTAGTGCCTCAGGCACTGTCAGGTGGAGTATTCAATCCAGTCCTAATAACATGCCCTGTCCTAGCTACCCCTCGTATACCCCACAGCCTCTGTGTTTATTCTGTTCTCCTCCTACTCAGTTACCTTCCTGTCCTCCCCTCACCTCCTCTCCCAGCGAAGTCACTGTCACTCTCATGCCCTGCTGCTCCTGGAAAGCAGACCTGACCCTGAGCCGGTCTGCCCAGGGTGGCCGGTAGTGTGTGGGTTCTTGGCTTTGTGTAGGAAAATATCACAACATGAGTCCAGGTGACTGTGAGGGAATGTTTATTAAAGCTGTAGCAGTAAAACAAGAAAGGGCTTAGCATAGAAGCAACAGGAGAGCCTAGGCTGGGCTGCCCTAGCTCTCTGGGAAGTCAAGGAAAATGGGGCCTTGGGAACAGGGTCAAGAGATTAGCCTGTGAGGAGCTGCTGCTGCCCCTCCCTCCCCAGATTGCAAGTCTCCTGGGAACCCTTAGAGTAGCGGTTCTCAACCTGTGGGTCGCGACCCCTTTGGGGGTCGAACGACCCTTTCACAGGGGTCGCCTAAGACCATCAGAAAACACATATATAATTACATATTGTTTTTGTGATGAATCACTATGCTTTAATTATGTTCCATTTGTAACAATGAAATTGGGGGTCACCACAACATGAAGAACTGTGTTAAAGGGTCGCGGCATTAGGAAGGTTGAGAACCACTGCCTTAGAGTTTAGGAGATGCAGGCCTGGGGGGGAATAAGAGAGGAAGGAAATGGTGGGGCTGCTCCCCAGAGGGAGAGCACAGTGGGTCCATTGTCTTGAGGCTTTTGTCTCTCTTTCTCTCTCTCTTCTTAGGAAAGGCTTTCAGCAGAATATTCATCAGTTTTCCAGGAATGCTCCTTCAGGGTTGTAGTCTCCACTTGATTGGTCAGTGTGAGGGTTGTTACTCATTACAGCAGGTTCTGGTGTCCCTCACTTCTCTTTGCTGCTTTTCTGAGACTGGAGCTGAAATCCAACTGAGGCCTAGATGTTATTTCTGGGGAGGTGACCTTCAGTTGTCTGTCTCAGTTTCCCTGTTCCACTGGGCCTGGCTCACTGGCCTGTCTCACACCTCATTTTGGAACCTGATAGTACCTTGACCACCCTTCGCTGATGGATTCTCTGGAGACAGCCCTGACTTAACATGTCCTCTGAGGACAGGACAGTTATGGGTGAATGCAGCACCTGGCAGGAGGTTGGACAACCACAGCTGTCTGGTCCCCAACCATAGGAGCCCTGCAGGCACCACCACTCTTTTCTAAAGTCTAAGTGAACTTGCAATTCTCTGTGTGTGTTTCTGCTCCAAGGAGTCCCAAACTAATTAGATACATTTTATGAGCCCACCTAAAATCACAGAAGTTAGAGCTGGAAGGGACTTGACATCTAGTCCAGGATCCACTCTGGTGACTGATGTATTTCAGGGATCCCATGCAGGGGTCACAGGTTAGAAGCCTGCAGGGAGCAGGCAGGTAATACAAATGACTGCAGTGGCCGGATTTATTTTGTTATGCAGCTCTATGCCAGATTCTTCCAGTGCCTAAATACACTTTGCATACCTGGGAATATTCTTCATTTTTGTAAAGAAATCTATTGGCTACTAATTTCTTTTAATTAATTATTATTATTATTATTTTATTGTATATATATATTTTTATTACAGATGTCTATTTTCTCCATTTTTGTCCCCCTCCACCCAACCCCCACCCCACTCCAGATCTTCCCCATCTTATTGTCTGTGTCCATGGGTTATGCATATATGCATACATGTTCTTTGGCTAATCTCTTCTTGTCCCCTCCTACCCCCATTGAGAGTCTACTAATTTCTTGAAATGTACTCTTTCCCATCTCTCCATCATCTATAAAGTAGAGATAATAGCTCTGTCCTCTTCCTGGGGTTGTGAGAATTCGTTGCATTAATAAATGATGCAAAGGCCTGGCACACAGTCCATATGTCAGTGTCAGCTGCAAGACAACGAGGGTGGTGGAGGTGGAGGTTCTCACTTTTGCTGGAGACAAGGGAACATGAGCTATCACCTTCATCTTCACTGTAGGGAAAGAAAACCTCTCAGATCTGCTGATAAATGGCAACTTGGACTTGACCTCACTGGCAGGGGATCCAGAGTGGCAGGCCATTGTCCTCAGCTCCTGACAATTGTTGCCAGGCAGGAATGCAGGCCTTGTGTTGCCAGATCTTTCCGTGTTTCTTATTTTTCAAAAAATCTAGAACTTGGGAATTTTAAGTGAAATTTATTGTCTGAATATATATATATTACCGTTATGGAGACAAATGTCTGTGGGCTGGACTCAGCCTTTACATCTAGTCTGATCACTGTTATTGGCAGATGGGGTGAGGCCAAGGCATGAGGAGTGAAGTGTCCCCAATGGGCAGCCCAGGAGAAGGAGAACTGGCCCATATCCGTTCAGTCCAGAGGGCCCTCCCCCACCTGCCAAGCCTTCCTCCTAATGAGCCCGCTCCTTGGGAAGTTCTGCAGCTTGCTTCCTTTGAGATGGAGATTTCATTTTAAACCTTCAGATTAGAACTATGACAAACCAAGGCAGAGAATTAGACTCATTTATTCTCTCCCTTTCTTTCTCTTCCTCCTCTCTCATCTCTCCCTCTGTCTTGCTTTCTTCCTCTCTCCCTTTCTCTTGTGCTATCCATCCGAGCCATATTCTAGAGAGGAGTGGAAGGAGCAGAGCTTATTGATCAGACTGAGTGGGTTAGAATTCTGAGGACTCTTACCTCTCAGTGCCTAGAGCCTTAAGTTGTAAATGGAGATTAATAGTAGAACCTTCCCACAGGGCTGAGAATCAAATAAATTCATTCATCTAAAAACCCTAGAATGGTGCCCAGCACTTAATAGGTTCAGTAAAAATTAGCTATCAAATCACAAGAAAAAAACCGCATCTCTTTCCTTAGGATTTCAGAGGCATCTCATGCACCATTTCTTGTGTTTTCCAAGGTTAGGCAGGATTATTTTTGAGGGGTAGGGTGCAAATACTCAGAAGACACTTTACTTTGGATACACATACACATGCACACATACAGGGTGGAGTAAAAAGTTTACAGTGTGCGTGTGGAAAGTAATATCCTGTATAATAAAGATGTAATGTGCAAATGGTTGTTACATAACTACCGGATCACGGATCAGCTGGAGGGGGTGGGTGCAGCGAGCTACAGCGGGCGGGAGAGAGCTACAGGAAAGGACGGCAGCAAGCTATGAGGAGTGGGGGGCAGCGGGCGGAGAGCTAGTAGAGGGCGGAGCGAGCTACTGGCACACGGATTCGTGCACAGGGCTACTAGTAATAAGTAATAGTAAGAATAAACTGTGTTGCCTGTACTCACCACTGTAAACTTACTTTTGCCACATCCTGTATTTTCACAAATGCAGTGTCTTCACTTGTATGCTGTCGGGAGCTGGGATGGGAGGATGAGGTGGGGTGGGGTATAAGTGGGAATGGGTTTGGGATCTTGTGTGGTGGATACAGAAGTAGACCAAAGTACATTTTGGCCTGGAAGCATGTTGTCACATAGGCCATTGATTAGATTACAGAGGTGTGGTATTTACTTAATTTCACATGAAAAAAGAAATCAATATTTTTCAATTATCTCCAATGGTGCATTAAACTTACTGTGTCATATTTCCCTTCACCATCCCAGAAAGAGCAGGAGGTAGGGTCAGGAAAGCACACTGTGAGAGAAGAGGAAGTCTTTCCAGCAGTTCCAGAGGTCATCCTGCCTCCTGTGCCTTCCGGCATTGTCCATTCAGAAATTTGTTCATACACTCAGTTATCGGTTCTGTGAAGGCAAACCACTGTTCCAGAAAGGTCTACTGATGTCTACTCCATTCCAGGCACTATTTCAAGTGTGGGAAATTCTGTGATAAAAAACCCAGACGGCAGCCTTTGATTTCTCAAAGCTGATATTTTAGTGGAGGAGACAGACCACAAACATATCAACAAGAAACATGTTAAGTGCTGTGCTTAAAGTCCCTTTAAGCTGAGATCTGATTGATGAGAACACCAAGAGGATGAGGGCAAAGGCCTAGAGGCAGGAAGGAATCCTGAGTCCAAGGAGCAGGACTGTGTGTGAAAGTGAGCAGGGGGAGGGGGAAACACTGGTGCATCAAGCAGACAAGTGATACAGGGTTAGTTTTAGATGGCTTCCGTGGGAAAAGCCCAGCAATAGTGGAGGCAAGAGACCCACCAAGTGGCTAGTGAAAAAGATGACAGCTCATGGAGGGATGATGGCAAGCAGTGGACAGGTTTGGGTACCAGAGTGCAACAGAACTTGCTGAGATCCACAAGCAGTCAGTTGTTTCTGGGTGAGGGAACTACTAAGTGCTAAGTGCCTACTATGCACAGATCACTAGTCTAAGTGTTTCACATGTACTATCTTAACCCTGACAATTGACTGTAATACAAGCATGTTAAACTCAAAGGCTAACATGGGCCAAATCAATGAGGCTTGTGGCCTGCTGGCCACGAATTTGACATTCTTGCTGTAATGGAATGGGGACAGTTAGGATTGCCAAACAGGTAATGATTGGCCGAGCCAGACAGGCTGACCCCATAGCCTACTCTCTAGCCACTGCATAGCATTGTCCCAGGCTCTCATCTATTAGGCCGGCCACAGAATGCACGGCTAAGCATTTCTAAACCCAGCAAATGCATGTATTGGTGTGCAGGTTATAAATAATCATTTCCGGCTGCCAGCTGTTGTTAGGTTTGGAAAAGAAAAGAAGATCGTAGTGTGACTTGTTTATCTCAGGTAATTTGGCAGTAAACCGGGCCCTGGGAATTTGAGTTACACAGGAAATGCAAAGAAAGAGTGATGGGGATATTGTTCCAGGCTTTCAGAAGACAGAAGTAATTTAAAGACCCAGAACCAGCCTGGAGGTGCATGTGGGGACTTGAAGAGGAGACTGTGTCTTAGAGCCAACCTTTACCTGGCTTCCAAACAGTCATGCTCTTTGTCTAATAGATTTCTGTTGTTATGATGAGATTTCCTTAAAGAGCTCCCCCACCCCCAATAAAAGGGCCCATGCATTGAGGTGAAGAAACTAGTGGCCTGGTGCATGAATTTGTGCACATTGAAATGAAATTATTTAGAAGAAATATTTTAATATCGCTGTTTGCCCTTTCTCTGTAATAGAAGTGTCCACCAAATTCACAATCGACAATGACTGATTGAAACGCACGCGTGTGATTGGCGCCAGCAAGAGCTTTATATGTATATATATATCGTGCATGCGAGAGTCAACTTAGCCTTTTATATATTCTATACTAGGGTTCCAGTGCACAGATTTGTGCACATTGAAAGGAAATTAATTAGAAAAATATGTTACTTCACTTCTTGCTAATGAAAAGAAAATAGGATTCTACTGAGTCTCCTATCTACCTACTCCAGGACTTCTGTGACAAACAAATGAGATGAGGCATGGAAAAATGCTTCACAGTTAGTTCAACTGTAAAATGTTTGCACCTGACTATGAAGCAAGTCGGGTTCCTGGGCTGAAGAAACTCCAAGGATGCTAGTTGCTGGGGAGAGGAAGCTGGTGTTGCTACGTGATGTCATTGCCCAGTGCCCACAGTGACCGTTTCTGAGCTGGGCTGGGCTGTGGGCTGCATTTTGCACCAGGAGGTCTTGGCAGTATTGGCTGCAATTTGGTGGGGTGTTGCTCTGGGGTGGTGGCAGGGCCTGTGTCCCACTTCAGGGAAGCCGAGTGTTGGTTTGTCGGCTCCGGGTCTTTATTTTTAAATGGCCGGTGCATGTCATGGAAGCTCCTGTGTTGAACATCTGCCCCCCCTGGTGGTCAGTGCACATCATAGCTACTGGCAGGACAGACACTTAGCCTTTTATATATCCTATATAATAAGGAGGTAATATCAAATTGACCATCACACCAACACACAAGATGGCCACCCCCATGTGGACACAAGATGGCCAGCAGGGGAGGGCAGTTGTGGCCGATCAGGCCAGCAGGAGAGGGCAGTTGGGAGGGACCAGGCCTGCAGGGGAGGGCAGTTAGGGGTGACCAGACCAGCAAGGGTGGGCAGTTGGGGACAACCAGGCCATAAGGGGAGGGCAGTTGGGGGAGACCACACCTGCAGGGGAGGGCAGTTGGGGGCAACCAGGCCGGCAGGAGTGGGTAGTTAGGGACAACCAAGCTGGCAAGGGAAGGCAGTTAGGAGTGACTGGGCCAGCAGGGGAGGGCAGTTAGGGACAATCGGGATGGTGGGAGCAGTTAGGCATCGATCAGGCTGGCAGGGGAGTGGTTAGGGGGTGATCAGGCCGGCAGGCAGAAGTGGTTAGGGGCAATCAGGCAGGCAGGCAGGTGAGTGGTTGGGAGCCAGCAGTCCTGGATTGTGAGAGGAATATCTGACTGCCCGTTTAGGCCAGATTCCACCAGGCCTAAACGGGCAGTCGGACATCCCTCAAGGGGTTCCAGATTGGAGAGGGTGCAGGCTGGGCTGAGGGACACACAAACCCCCTCCTCCACCCCCGGTGCAAGAATTTTGTGCACCCGGACTTTAGTATCTACACTAATAAAAACCTCACTACAGCCGCAGTGGAGAAGCCAAGCCTCACTGTGGACACAGTGGAGAAGCCTAGCCTTGAGGCTTGGCTTCTCCACAGCCGCCGGACCAAAGGCCTGGGTCCCGGGTGCCGGAGGAAAACCGGTGCCAGCAGCCAGGGAAGGAAGGCCTAATGCGTGAATCTTCATGAAAAGGGCTTCTAGTAGATAATAAAACCCTAATATGCAAACCGACCTAATAGTGGAATGACTGGTCGCTATGATGTGCACTGACCACCAGGAGGTAGATACTCAATGCAGGAGTTGCCCCCTGGTGGTCAGTGCGCTCCCACAAGGGGAGTGCTGCTCAGCCAGAAACTGGGCTCATGGCTGGCAGGCACAGCGGCGGTGGCAATAGTCTCTCCCACCTCCACGGCAGGTGGACATCCCCTGGACTGCAAGAGGGCTCAGGCCGGGCTGAGGGACCCCCCCCCCCCCCCCCCCCAGTGCATGAATGTCATGCACCGGGCCTCTAGTATAGAATAAACTTGCGTAATTAGGCTTACTTTCTGTTTTAGCTAAACTTTTTCCAGCCCAATGAAGCACCCCAACTTCTCTTTCAGGTAATTGTCAGCAGTAAATATCAGTACGAAGCACATTATCATTGTAGATCACACAGGGAGAAGAAAGGATAAAATATTTAACTGCAGCAGTGTTTGACTATATTCTGCACAGTGAGAAAACCTGAAGTCATTTTCAAGGTCCACCATTTCTTACTTCTTTTCAGTTGGGTCAAGTTTCTACTAGTAAGCTTTCTAAATCTCCGTTTTCCGGCTAATGAAAATAAAATAGGATTCCACTGAGTCTCCTATCTACCTACTCCAGGACTTCTGTGAGGATCAAATGAGATGAGGCACTGGAAAACGCTTCACAGACATTTGGTTAAAGTGTGAAATGTTTCCACTTGGCTAAAAAGCAAGTTGTGTTCCTGGGCTGAAGAAACGCAAGGAGGCTAGTCGTTGCTAGGGAGAGGAAGCCGGGCATTGCTATGTGGCGTCTTTACCTGGTGCCTACAGCCACCGTTTCTAGACTGGGCAGGGCTGTGGGTCGCATTTTCACCATGGGGTCTTAGCAGCATCAGCTGTGATTTGGTAGGCTTTCACTCCTGGGTGGTGGTGGGGTCTGTGTCCCACTTTGGGGAAGCTGAGTGTTGCTTTGTGGGTGCCGGGTCCGCGGTGCCGTTTCTCTGTAAATGGTCAGTGTGTGTCATGGCAGCTCCTGTGTTGAGTGTCTGCCCCCTGGTGGTCAGTGCATGTCATAGCAACCGGTCAGATGGTCAGACACTTAGCATATTAGCCTTTCATATATGTAGATAATGGGATGAGACAGATTTTCCAGTCTTCTGCCTAGTTACCTCGTAGGTTGGAAATTTGAGGCCTGTTTTGTTGGGGCTGTACAGAGCTTAAAATTCTTTTTAAATTACTTGTCAGCATTTAGAAATTAGAATCTTTGCCCTGGCTGATGTGGTTCAGTTGGTTGGGGGTCATCTTGTGCACTGAAGGGTTGCAGGTTTGATTCCCGGTCAGGGCACATGCCTGGGTTTTGGGCTTAATCCCTGGTAGGGAATGTGCAGGAGGCAGCAGATAGATGTTCCACACTCACATCAATCTCTCTCTCTCTCTCTCTCATTCTCCCTTCTCTCTCTAAAAATTAATTTAAAAATCTTATCAAAATAAAAAAAAACCTTCCCATTTAAAAAAAATTAGAAGCTTTCTCATAAAACTGGACTTCTCTGGAAAAATCGAATCCAACAAACCTGAGCCCACATTCCTGCTTGGAAACCTGCGGCTGGAGCCAAATAGTGATTCTCCATTAAGCTGGGCAGGTGCTCTCCGGGTTGCCCTGTCAACATCCCGCCCCCATTACTCTGCCACATTTGTCTTTGCAAAGGCTGTAGGTTGAAGCCAGGATCAAAGTTCAGGAAGCTGGGATGGCGCTGAAGGCCTGTGGAGGTGGGGCAGGGTGTGCAAGGGAGCAGGCAGGCAGCAGGGTGTAGCAAACACTGTCTGAGCAGCTAGACTGACTCATTGCTAACCCAAGTTCTCTCTTGCTCTGTGACCTTGGGTGGCTTTGTGTTGCACATGATAGGGAATCCCAAGAGCTATTAGCTGGGGCAAACCCTACAGTGTAGTGCCCAGGAAGCACTAGGAAACCATGACTTCCAGACAACCCATTAGAACAGGCCCCAATTTTCCTCCCTTTTCTTTCTCCCCTTTTCTTTTTCATTTCTCATCTCATCTAGCTATTTCATAAAATCTTTGCCCTCGTCCTAGCTGGTTTGGCTCAGTAGATAGAGCATTGGCCTGCGGACTAAAGGGTCCTGGGTTTGATTCCGATCGAGGGCATGTGCCTGGGTTATGGGCTTGATCCCCAGTGTGGGGTGTGCAGGAAGCAGCCATTCAATGATTCTCATCATTGATGTTTCTATCTTTCCCTCTCCCTTCTCTGAAATCAATACAAATATGTTTAAAAAAACAAAACTTTGCCCTCAAATAAATGAGCAGGTACCATAGCCTATTGGCTTAGCTAAGAAATTGTTTCCTGAAACCATTTTGTCATTTCATTCTTATCTCTCATGCATTACAGATTAATTTCTTAACAGTAAGCAGTTTGTTCTCTGAAAATATTATGTTCTCTTTCCAGCAAGCTTTGGGCCCCCAAGGTTCATGGAGGCTACTTCATCTCCCTCCCACAGACCACCCCCTCTAAGACCTCAGATGGGAAGGCTTACAGCATTTTTCATTATATTATATCTTTTAAAATTTGACTCAACCTTTGGACATTTAATATTTTTAATTTATTTTACTTTCTTGAATAGGATATATATCCAAATAAATCATTCTAAAATAAAAACAATCACCTCACACCTGTCAGAATGGCTACCATCAACACATCACAAACGCCAAGGGCTGGTGAGGATGTGGAGAAAAAGGAACCCTCCTGCACTGCTGGTGGGAATGCAGACTGGTGCAGCCATTGTGGAAAGCAGTATGGAGTTTCCTCAAAAAATTAAATAAGGAGCTGCCATTTGACCCAGTAATCCCACTTCTAGGAATCTATCCTAAGAAATCCAAAACACCAATCAGAAAGAATGTATGTACCCCTATGTTCATACTAGCACAATTTACAATAGCTAAGAGCTGGAAACAGCCCAAGTGCCCATCAGTAGATAAGTGGATAAAAAAGCTGTGGTACATTTACACCATGGAATAGTATGCAGCAGTAAAATAGAAGGATCTCTTACCCTTTGAGACAGCATGGAGGGACCTGGAGAGTATTATGCTAAGGGAAATAAGGCACTTAGAGAAAGACAAGGATCACATGATCTCACTCATATGTGGAATGTAATGAACAAAATAGATCCAGAGACATAAAAGCATTGAACAGACTGTCAAATAAATCTCAGAGGGAAGGTAGGGGTGGCGGGGGGGGGGTGTGAGAAAAGATCACCCGAAGATCTTGTATGCATATATACATAGACAGTTGGGTGGTGGAGGCCTGGGGTGGGGGCGGGTGGTATGGGCTAGAAGGGGTCAATGGAGGGGGGGAAAGGGGACATATAGTAATACATTCAACAATAAAGAATGTTTTTATAAAGCAAAAATAAAATCAATATAAAGAATATACATTAAGCCTTGGCTGGTGTGGCCCAGTGGGTTGGGTATCATCCCATGCATTGAAGGGTTGCCAGTTCGATTCCCGGTCAGGGCACATGGGCTGTATCCCCGGTGAGGGGCATGCAGGAGGCAGCTGATCAATATTTTGCTGTCACATCAATGTTTTTCTCCCTCTCACTTCTCTCTCTAAAAATCAATTAAAAAAATCTTTTTTTTAAAAAAAAAAGGGAAAAAAAACCTATACATTGAGAAGCTACTCCTGTGCATGTGCCTTCCAGGTGGTTTTTTGTACCAATAAAACCAATATGAGTATACATTCTTATTTTCCCTCTTTCTTAGAGAAAAATTGCATGCTATATCAACTTTCCACCCCTTGATTTTTTCACTTAACATATTATCATCTATAAGCTATATAAGGGGAAAAAAGATGTATAAGGAGCCTGCTTATTTTTTCTTCTAACTCAGCGGTTCTCAACTGTGGGTCATGGCCCCTTTGGCGGTTGAACGACCCTTTCACAGGGGTTGCCTAAGACCATCCTGCATATCAAATATTTACATTATGATTCATAACAGTAGCAACATTACAGTTATGAAGTAGCAATGAAAATAATTTTATGGTTGGGTCACAACATGAGGAACTGTATTTAAAGGGCCAGAAGGTTGAGAACCACTGTTAACTTCATAGTATTCCACTCCATTGTGTGAATTCACCATATTTATTCAGCGAGTCCCTACTCTTAGACTTAAAGGTTATTTCTAACGTTCGCTATTGTGATGATACAGTGAGTACCTTATGCATGCATTTGTTTCCTGTTTGTGGAGGCATTTCTTCACGGTAGACTCCTAGAAGTGATATTGCTAG
Organism: Myotis pilosus; assembly: GCA_036010255.1. NCBI lineage: Eukaryota > Metazoa > Chordata > Mammalia > Chiroptera > Vespertilionidae > Myotis > Myotis pilosus. Next base: position 103,627,354 of record JASKON010000003.1, read on the forward strand.
CTCAAAGGGAAAATGCATTTGTCCTTTGAGGATATCTTTGAAATAGCCTCCAAAGGGAAAGTGCCATTTTGTACTCCTCCCAGCAGTGCTCAAAAGTGCCTGCTTCCCACCTCTTGCCAACAGTATATTGTCAAACCTTGGGTTTCTGCCGTTCAGATAGGTGAGAGAGAGTGGAATCTCAGTGGGACATTTGTCATTTAAATTAAATTACATAGACATATAAGTCCGAGAGCACTGCGAGCCCTCCTATTTGGACAACAGAAGAAATGAGATTATTTTAGTAACCTAATGGAAGCACCATCACCCCAGCGGGGAGAAACAAATTCTTTGTTCAAAACTCCTCTGTGATGGGAGGTCCCTGCAGGGGCCCTCTGCCTGCAGTATTTCCACTGACACCTTCATTCTCCAAAGCCCACCCCTGCCGGTCGAGGCTGTGCATTTGCCTGAGTGGATGGTGTGTTGTGACTGCCAAGTTTGCCTCTCCACATCGGGCTTTATCTGGCCAGTAGGGAGCTCCATCTCCCTTTGCCCTTGAGGAATCATTTTCTTCTAATCCCCTTGTTAATTGCTTTAGGTGTCCAAAGTACATTAAACAGGTGCACCACAGAAAGAGATCCTTAAGTCAGACTCCCTCCCCGGCCCATTCTGGCCTTCTTGTACTTGTCTTTAAAGATCTGACAGAGGCAATGTACTTAGTGGTTAGGTGTGCAGGCCCTGGGGCCAGACTGCCCAGATTCAAACCAAGGCTTTGCTACTCACCAGCTGGGTGATACTGGACACTTTCCTGACCTCTCTGGGGCTGGATGCCCTCTGATAAGTGGGATAGTAATAGCACCTATTTTGTAGGGTAGTTGTGAAGAGTAAACGAGTTGATTTATGTACTTTGCCTGGAGCTCAATGAGGGGCACACAGTAAACTCTAAGGTGAGGTCCTGGTGGCGGTGGTGATGACCGTGCTGCTGCTGCTGCTGCTGCTCATGCTGAGGATGTGGTAGTGATGATGGTGATTAGGAGCACACTGAACCCTGCTACGTGTTTGTGACCTTGAACAAGCAGCTCAATCACCCGTATTTTGTTTGTCATTTCATCATTGGTTTGTAGCGATGGGCATAATACTGTCCATCTAGAGCGAGAATCAGCAAACTGCTGCCTGTGGGCCAAAGTCTAGTCTGCTGCCTGTTTTATTTAGTTCTTTGTTTGTTTGTTTTTTTGTTTGTTTAGAGAGAAAGGGAGAGAAAGAAGAAGAGAGAGACAGACAGACAGAGACAGAGATAATGTGAGAGCGAAACATTTGTTGGCTGCCTCTTGCATGTCCCCCATCTGGGATTGAGCCCACAGTCTTTCGGTGCATAGAACACACCCAACCAACTGAGCCATACCAGCCAGGGCACTGCTGCCTGATTTTATGAATATGGTTTTATTGGAACACAACCACACCTGCTTGTTGACATGATATCTATGGCTGCTTTCACACTGCAATGGCAGAGTTGAGTAGTTAGTTGTACCTGAGACCTTATGGCCTATAAAGTAAAAAATATTTACTATCTAGCCCTACAGAAAAAGGTTATTGACCCCTGATCTACAGGAGTGGTTGTAAGGATGTGGGACATGAAGCTTGTGTAGACCTAGCATGTATTTAGGTGTCCAGTACCGTGGGGCTGCAGCAAGCCAGCATTTAACTTTCATGAACTACATGCCCCAGTCTTGTCCCCACTTCTGCTACTCTCCTCTAACTTCAAGAGGAAAATTGGAGTAATTACAATATGAATAGTTTAATTAGAAATATCGTAAGTGATATTTTTATCATGTAGCATACATTTCCATATGCATTAAATATTACACATGCATACTAGTCTGCAGCAATGGATCTGAAGGGCTGTGTCCTGGAGACTGTGCTTTGCGGGAGGTGTAAGGCTCCTTTTCAGGGTTAATTTTGATGCTGATTTCCCTTGCCTGATGACTTCAGAAGCTAACATCCAAGGAAGCAACAACTCCCCTCTGAATGGTAGCGATGCATATTATTATCTGCATCTAGAGCAAAGTAAAACTGAATGTCACAGTTTTCTGACGACTGAAAATAAATCCTGAGGCAGATAAAATCTCTCTGAAATCGTAAGTGAGAGAATGATATTATAGTTAAAAAATTCAGTGCGTTCACTTCTTTTCATCTCTTCCCCAGGCACACATCTGTTTTATAAAGTGAGGTACACAGGTATCATTTACATTTGGCCTTATTTATTGTTTCATGACTGAATCTGGCAGGTCACCTTGCAAAAGGCAGAGGAACATCCCCTTAATTTTGCAGGCAGCATATATGTTAATGTTACTCCTTCCGCCTTGCTCCCTGAATTGTGAGAATAAAATGAGATCTCAGTAGGAGCATACGCAGAGAAGTTCAGTGCAGCAGCAGTAGACGGGCCTGGTGTAATCTGGTTCCTCCCATCCTTGGCCAGAAGGAGCTGTGTCCACACGGAGTTACCTGGAGGAGAGGGCTCAGTGGTGTGAGGACAGGGGCATTAGATAACAGATGCGTGTAATTAGAGTGAATTATCTCATTGGAAAATAAGCACAATGTTTTCCAATTTAATGAATAAAGAAGCTTCTAATTAACTCCAGTAAAGAGATTTGCTTTCATATTTCAGTAGTTAAGCTCTATGTTTTTTGTATTAATATTTTGTTTTTATGACCCAGCTTAATGGTGGTTTTTTTCCCTGTTCCTTTTCGGTGAAACAGAATTTTATAGAAGAAAAGCAAACCCGGAGGTAATTTAGTCTATTGTTGTTTTTTTAAGGAAGAAAATATGGTCTAGAGAGATCCTGTTGGATCCTGTGACTTATCCAGGGCGCCCTAACTGGTTAGCTCTCCACTGGGTCAGGCCCCCAGTCATGTGTCCGACCAGCACAGGAAGGACCACAGCTAGACTCTGGGTCCACCATGCTTACCCTGACCTAGCTCTGCTTCCTTCCTGCTCCCTACCCTTGCTCTGGGCCTTACTTGGCCCTGCTGGCATCGTACTCGCCTCAGAACTACTTCCGCTACTAAAAACCTCCTCCTCTGTCCCCTGACCACCAGCCCACTCTGTCCTGTTCCAGGTCCAGACCTGTCCCTTAGCTCCTGGCTCTGCATTACATGGCCCATATTACCTGGGGTGTCCCTCCTCTGACAGCCAGAGCAAGTGATTGTGGGAGCCGTCCACCCTGGCTCCTGCCCCAGAGCCTCAGAGTAAGGAAGTTGGAATAAAATTGGCCTAACAACTCATATCACTTGATCCCTATATCCTGGACTCTTTTCTAAAAATAAAAAAATATAAAAATAAACAACTTTATTTTTTAGAGCAGTTTAAGGTTCCTAGCAAAACTGAGTAGGAAGTACAGAGCGTTCTCATATATACCCTGTCCTAACTCACCTACAACCTCCGTAACTGTCGCCACCCCCACCACAGTGGTATGTTTTCCTAGGCTCTTTCTCATCCTAAATCCTGGGTTCTTTGTCTTAAGGCAAAAAAAGGAAAAAAAGAAAAGGAAAGAAAGAAAATACACACAGAATAGTCTAAGTAGCTCTCTGTGACCACAGAGGCAGGCATGCAGTCAGTTTCAGCTAAGTCTGTTCTATCTTGTCATTCTCTTAGTCTGTCCCAAGGCTGGGGTCACCGTGTTACAGCTCACACACAGATAACCCTGCTCTGGCCCTCTTAACCCATCTCTCAGAACCAATTCCACATTCCCGAGGCTGGGATCCTGATTGGCTGCAGCTGGGTCAGGGTCCCACCCTGGGGATGGGGAGGAGAAGAACAGAGAAGGGGGCAGATAACCCAAAAGATGGTTACCAAACCATGATACTGTCTAATCTAGCCGTGGGCAAACTATGGCCTGTGGGCCAGATCCGGCCTGTTTGAAATGAATAAAACTATTGAAAAAAAAGACCGTACTCTTTTATGTAATGATGTTTACTTTGAATTTATATTAGTTCACACAAACACTCCATCCATGCTTTTGTTCCGGCCCTCCGGTCCAGTTTAAGAACCCATTGTGGCCCTCGAGTCAAAAAGTTTGCCCACCCCTGGCATGGTCTCCTGAGAAGTCGCCAGGTGTCTCTTTTCTAAATCCTTTTAAATAGTATTGGCCCCAGAGTTTGCCCAGAGGTTCATCTTTAGGCTTTAGCTCTTCCCTTACTCTCACCTTCTTAGAAAGAGCAACATGTTACTCCTCCCACCTTGTGGGAGCCCCGCCCCCGTCATGCCCCAGTCATGTGTAGACCCACTGGAAGTGACCATGTCCAACGGTCCCCATCTCTTGCCTCTCAATAGGTCATCACTAAGCCTTCTTGCTCCTGCCTTCTGAGTACTCCTGGCTAAGGGGACATGTGGCTGTGGCATCCTCACAGCCACTCGAGGGTGGGGTTGGACAGTTTGGGAGACGCCTTGACAATGTGCAGTGACTCTCATTTTCTATTTTAAAACCAAGGCAATCCATTAATTTTTCATTAAGGAATTCTCTTATAACAGACACTGCCATAAAAGCTCTGCATTTAGAACAGCCTATTTAAACATTCTGGTGGCAATCTGTTGAATTTATGCATGCCTTCAAGTGTTAGGCTTCCCGTTTTCTGAGATAAGCAACAATTTTCTCTGAAATTGCCCGTTATGTGAAATGCGGGGATTCCTGCTAATTCCCATCTGTATCATCACCTGTGTCCAAGTTTGGGGTTTGGTGCAGCACATCAGAGGTTATGTGTATGCACAGTTGAAGGCATTTTAGAATCCAAACAATTTAATAAAAATGCAATTCGACTGGGGAAACCAGAGGCTGTGGGCCCTTGCAGAGTGCAGATAATGCTCCCGATTAAAGAGCTGAGCTTTGTTCATTAAAGTCAAGTAACGTGCGTGAATTAGCATTTCCTTGCCGTTGCTTTCAAGAGTATACCATTTCCCCATCATAATAATAGGCTACATTTTCTTAAAATCATTTGATTATGATTTTCTTGCCTATCCATTTTGCAGATAAAAAAGCGTTTGTGATGATAAACTAGCTGTTTTAAAACAGCCTTAATCTCTGGTTCTGCTTTTGAACTGCTACAGGTCAGACTCTGCGAAAGGCCGCGAGAAGCCGGTCCTGCTCCCGGGAGAACAAGGAGGTAAATGTGTCACTGGCGAGGGCTGGGGGGAGGCAGCTACTTGAAGGGACGGGGGAGCAGGCTGGGGATTAAGTGTTCCTGGCTCTCCTCTCTGATTCCCAAGCCTGAATCCCTGACTAAATAATAGTTGGTAACTAGAGCTGTCAACCAGTGTCGCTTGTTGGTAATAATCTCTTGTTGAATGTGTCAGTTAGCTTTGTCTGGGTAACAAATCACTGCAACTTAAAAACAGCCATGCATTTATTCATAATTCTGTGGGTCAGCTGTCTGGGCGAGGCTTACCTGGGCAGGTCTGCTGACGGGCCAGGTTCTGCTGACTTCAGCTGGGCTCACTTAAGCATTTGTCACTCACTGTTGTCACCTAGGGCTATCGGTTAGAATGCTTTAGTTCTCCTCCAATGTCCTCTCATCCTCCAGCAAGCTAGCCACACGGAGGTTCAAGACTTCAGAGTTTGAATGGAAGCGTAGGACCTCTTGAGTCCTAGCTCAGAACTGGCATGGTCACTTCTGCCACTTTCTGTTTCTCAAAGCAAGTCACAAGGTCAGCCCGGATTCAAGGGGTGGGAAAGTAGGTCTCACTTCTTGAGAGGAAATCTACAAAATATTATGGCCATTCTTGAAATCTACCATTCTGAACCCATCTGCTCTGTGCCAGGCACCAGCTGGGAACTAAGGCATTGGGCGAGACAGTCCTTGATCTCAGGATGTGCAACAGATGATAATACAGAAAGGGCCAATATAGTGAGAGAAGGGCAAAGAAAGTAGGATTTCAATACACAAAGGGGGTCACCTAACTCTGCCAGTGATTATTAAGAAAGACTATGCAGAAAAGCCGGTGTGTAGGCTGCCTCCTAAAGGGTGAGTGGGAGATTTCCAGGCCAAGTAAAGGGCACGATCAAAGTCACAGAGACACGAATAGGAAAGCGGCAAGATCATTGAGCCTGAGATGGGAAGTGGTGCAAGGACTCATAGGTTACGCAGGGAGGTCTCAAACTCATGGGAGTTAAAATTTGAGTCTTAATCGTGGCATATGGTTACAGGGGTATGAAGGTGTATAGCATATCATAAATATCAACCAATCCTGAAATTCATGAACACTTGGGTACTAACATTCTTGTTGTGAAGTGACACAGTTCTAAGGGAATTTCTCAGGCTCAGCTGGGCCCAGGGGCTCAAAAATGGCCACATGACTTGGTCTTTCTCTTTGTACGCATGGCTCTGCTTCCTCTGTGCTGGCCTCCCCCCAGCCAGCTCTGAGGAGGTAGGTTGGGTTTGGACGCCCCATTCACTTTGTTGTGACTTTCATCCTCTCCTTTTCTCAGCTGCAGCCAGAACAGCCAGTGTGGGTTTTTTTCTTGTTCTATCAACCTGCCTGGAATGAGGGCTGGGACATAACTTGGGAAGTTTGATGCTGCTGGAATGACCTAAATAAATGTCAGCTCCAGTGGGCAATCTAGATGCTGAATAAGGGTGGATTTTCCTGCTCCTCTCTGGTGGGGAGATTTCTCTGGAAGCAGGCACAGGTGTGCTCATCTCCTGCAAAGAATGGGAGTGAGCTCAGGCCTGCACGCACCTGGCCTTCCTCTGCGAAGTGACTGAGGATGGTGACCAGCCCTGCTCAGCCAGGAATGAATAGTGTACACCTAAATGATGTCTTAGGTTACGGAACAACAGCATCCCACTCATCCACATTAAGGAGTTAGCTGGGACCCCAGGAAGCAGGGAGCAGGTAACCAGTGGAAACACCCTCCCTCCTTCCTCCTGGCAGCAGGACCCCCCTAATTGCCACTTTCCCGGCTAGGCTACTCCCATCACATCAGTTGCCTGAGAGCATTTCAGATCACATTCCTCTTTTGAAAGTGCGGGAAAATAGAGAATGGGATTGTTTATCACAATATTCAACTTTCACCCTGAAAGATATTTATGGTAAGATGGCTTTGGTCCCTCTGAAAAAGAGGGTGCTGACTCTCAAATAGGGCTTTTGCTTGGTCAGAAAAACAAGAGAAAGAAATTAATGCCATGCTGCCAGGATGTTCATCCTGATATGTCATAACAGGCCTTTTCCATCCACCTCTCTTTCTGCATCACTCCCCTACCCCCCGCCCTCCCCATTCTGTGGAATCTGCACCTCCTGATGTGCTGTGCCTTACACAGGATGCCAGGTGTAGACAAGCTCTGTCCCCATGAAAGATGAGAAAAAGACATACTGGTGAGAACAGGTAGATGACATATGGCGTGTTTCTTGGGAGGTGAGGTTATATGGGCCTCCTTACACCTTGGCCGGAGAACGCGTGGTTTCCATGGGTATTTCTCTGAGTGTTCAAGGGCCAACAAGGCAAAGGAGGATGGGCAGTTGTTTTCAGTGAGCTTGCCAGGCCCAATTCAGCCCAAAGATTGTTTTATTTGGCCCATACTCCATTACAATTTTTTAGAATGAGGTGTCCACATTTAAAAATTGGAGATTTCACGTGAAAGTGCACACTCCGGGCTTCTTTGGAAAAGTGGAGAATGACAACAGGTCCTTGTTCCTGTATGGCAACAATGGCCATGGCTGCTATTGAGGATGTGCCCCTTTCAGGAGAGCCCTCCAGGCTGCCTCCCTGCCCGTCTCTGCTCTACAGCAAACGGGTTTCAGCAGCTGCATTGCAGGCCCCATGCTGAGTGCTTAATGGCAGTGGTTCACAAACACTGCTGGCCACAGAATCACCTGGAGCTTTTCTATACCCTGACATCCAGGCCTCTTTCCAGAGCAGTTAAAGCAGAATCTCTGGCAGCGTGATCCAGGCATCTGAGTTTTTTAATTTCCCCAAGTGGTTGTGATGGGAAGCAGGGGTTACAGGTGGTAACTAACCCCAGGTGCTTCCCTGCACATGCCCTGCCGGCCTAGCTGGAGGGCTCCCCTTTTCAGGATGGCAGACATCATAGAGGAGACCCAGGGTGCGGGGGAGGGAGAGAAGACTTCCTGGAAGAGGCATCTTGAGCTGAGGCTTTGGAAGGGTTAGAAGAATTTCTGAAAAATGTGTCTTTGATGGTTGGCTTCAAGTCGGTAGAGACTTCCATGTAGCTGGTAAAAGTATTCTCAACAAGTATTCATGGTTCCTGCCTGTGGAGATTATATAGTGTTTATGGCCCTTAGTCATGAATTATTAATGATTTTGAAATTGTGGCCATTGTAGTTTACTCAGAAATCGTTAGGAAGTAAATTTATCATGCAGTGTTTTTAAAGGAAAGGAAACCACAGAGGAGAAAGAAATCTTTATTCATCATCCCCTGCCCAGTGTTCACACTGATGCCCAACGGCACCAGGGCTTGTGGGTATGGCACTGGGAACACGTCCTTCTACTCGCAGAGGCAACTGTGAATTAGCCCCACCAGGTGCTTCTGCAGCCAGCCCTGTCATGTGACCTTGGACGAGTCTCTTGACCCTTCCCCTCACTTGATAACACCCACTATGGCGACTGGTTTGCAGCGTAAAGGCTGCAGTGTTCTGAAGCACCTAGTGTAGTGCCTGACCCATAGGCATTCCATAATGTTAGTTACATAATGTTCGTCATTCCTTAGAATGTCTAGTATTTAACTGAGAGAGCCATGTCCTTGGATGAAGAGGCAGCATAACTGTACTTCTTTTTTTTAAATCTATTTCAGAGTGGAAGGGAGAGGGAGAGAGAGAGAAACATCAGTGATGAGAGAGAATCCTTGATCGGCTGCCTCCTGCACACCCCCTTCTGGGGATCAGGCCCACAACCTGGGCATGTGCCCTGTCTGGGAATTGAACAATGATGATCTAGTTAAGTGGTCGGCAAACTACGGCTCGCAAGCCACATGCGGCTCTTTGGCCCCTTGAGTGTGGCTCTTCCACAAAATACCGACTTCTGTGCATGGGCCATGAAGTTTCAATCACACTGTATGTGCGCGCCCGCACGTGGTATTTTGTGGAAGAGCCACATTCAAGGGGCCAAAGAGCCGCATGTGGCTCGCGGGCCGCAGTTTGCCGACCACTGTCCTGGTTCATAGGTTAACGCTCAAGCACAGAGGGGCACAGCTGCACTTGCTACTAAAGGGGTCTCCCTTGCATCAGCACCCCCAGGCCAGTGGGCCCCAGCCAAGTGAGCTCTGTCCCCCTGTCCCCCAAACCTCTCTCAGAGCTGCCTGAGATGATGGACTGCCTTCTTTGTATCTGATTGGAGATGCGGAAAAAACCTCTTGACAGCACACTCATCTACTGGGCTCACTCTGTAGAGGACTGCAAAAGTCATTTAACTCAACCACCTAGGAGAGATTTAACTTTCTTTTTGCATGCACACACATGCATGCACATGCACACACATGTGCACGCATAAACACTTCCTGCTATTAAGCAGAGACTCCTTTCAGATCTGCCAAACGAAATAGGAGATTGGATCTTGGCAACACATCCAAGGAGGGAGTCTGGGATCCACAGTGCGTCCAGCGTGGACACACCTCTGGTCCCGTCTCATCTCTGCGCCTTGTTGTCTTGATGCACCTCTCTAATAGTTGTTCCTTCTCCAGTCCAGAGGCCAGAGAGAGAGTCTGATTGATCTGGCTAATCAATACTAAAGGGCATTTAGAGGGCTCCTGACACCAGCCCCCGCACCCAGTTTCCCTCTGTGAGAAATGCCCACCTGTCCAAATTTCAAATGATGGTCTCGGAAACAGAGCATGGTAAAAATGAGACTTTAATACACTCTTGAGAGTGGACGTCCATTGTACAGGCTCACACGTGAGCCAGGGAACACAGCCTATTTATTTAGTCCCTCCTCCGGTTCCTCATTGGCTGAATACTATGAGGTCACCCGTTTCCTCATATGTCACCTAGGTCTTGCTGTCGCCCATTGGGCCATTTAAAAAAATTGGGCTAAGGCCTTTCTAGCTGACTCCACCTCCCCTGTCTAGCTAAGGCAGACCCCTGGGGGCGGGGGGGTGTTCCACCATAATGCTGGCCTACGTGCAGTTCTTTGTTCCTACATCCTCTTCCCTCCTCCCCACATTCTCTTGCCCTGAGGAAATTCAGCAAATTCCATCAGAAGCCGACCATGCTAGAATGGATCACAGAGGTCCATTTCTTACACCTCTCAATAGGCAACTGTTGTAATCAAATCTTAGTGTGTCCTTGCAGAAATATTCTATGCAGACCATATCTACCTTCTCTGCCCCAGCCCCCTCTTAACACAATGATAGCATGCAATGCACATTGCTTTGCTCCTGGATTTTGTTTTCACATACCAACATGTCTTGGAGGGCATTCCATAGCAGAACACACACACAGACTTCATTCTTCTTTATGACTGCGTAGTACTCTGTCGTGAATGCACAGGAACATAATTCTTTATTTGAAACCTTTGGGGCCAAATAAAGTTATAAAGTAATACCGTCCCAGTATGGCCTGGGACAGCACTCTGTAACCAAATGCGTTAATATATCTGTAGGAAAATATGAATATTCATACTAAGTGGGATAAAAAAAAAGACTATAAATTTCATGTCAGTTCCGATCCAGTTTTGTTGCTAAGTAATTGCATATAAAGGATTGCCCATAAATATATTGCTGGTTCCCGGTGGTGACTGTCTAGGCTATTAATGGTCTTTGGCTGCTGTAAGAGCACTTTAAAGACGATCCTAGAGCAGACATCTCTGTGCACATATGCAGGAAGAGTCAAAGGTTAAATTCTTAAGAGCGGAAATGGATGGATCAGAGGGCATGTGCTGTTTTAATATTGATGTTTCTGTTTTGTCTCCTAATAGTGCACGAGAGGGGCAGAGCTTTCTGTCCAGGCCCCCTTGTGGAATCCTGGCCAGATTCAAGGGGGGCTGCCCTTGGCTGAGGTACACACACCAGAGCCATTCATCGGCCACCCCGTTGTTCCCTAGTCCACTTGTCTGAGCAGGGCGTGGAGCAGGGCACTGTCCTGAGAAGGACTGGGGGCATGCCCAGCACCTTGGTTTCTGAAAACCATCTCTCATGGGCCCTCAGCATGTGGCTAATTGCAGAGGGCGGGGGAGCGGGGAACCTGGTGACTTACCATAAGTTTCAGAGCCCACTAACATGCCAGCAGGGAGCTCTACCCTTTCCTTATTTCAGTTTTCAGCGTTCTTGTCACTTTAGCCTTCTGGGGAGTCAGGAGCTGCTTCTTCCATATTTAAAGATCTTAACTGCTTTGTTTAAAAATTTAAATAGAAAGGAAGAGAGAGAGAAAGACCGTGCAAGCTGGTGGTGCTGCATTACAAGGACCTGCCTGATATGACAGCTGACGTTCCGCACCTGCACTTTTCCTTTTAGTTCACATTCTGGCCGAGAAGAATGAAATCCATTTTACATCCAGCTGCCAAGTGTGTTCCCAGCTGTAAAGTTAGTGTTGTCAGTCTTTCCGCTTCTTGAGTCTTGGTCTCTGTAGCCTTGAGCAGTTGGAGTGTGGGGGTCCTGGTAACACTGACAACTGATTTCTACAGGCGAATCAGTCACGTGGCAGGGCTAGAAGCTGTGCAGCAAAGCAGCTGAGCCTGGAACCCCGGAACCAAACAGCCTGGGTCCTAGGCCAGTGTCCTCACTCAGGAGAGTTGCCTATTCTGTCTGCGACTCGATTTCCTCTTGGAGAGAGTAGGGGTGCTGCCTACAGAGCCTGCCTCGCAGGCTTGTGGGAAGAACTCAGTGAGTTAATGTCCATGAAGTGCTTGGTACGACAGTGGCACATGCTAGCTGCTCAGTAATGATGAATACTGTAATTTAGGGCTGGCAAGGTCAGAATAGCCTGTTTAAAAAGCTAATACCTTCAGAGTCAGAGGTGGGCGAGAAGTCTTTCCAAGAAAAGCAGGACTCGAACTGGGCTGATGAAACAGTATATAAGCCCTCCCATCAGAATGACTTGCCCCTGAATCACCAGCCTACTCCAGGCTGCAGCCAGGCTGGGAGCTGCAGGATGCTGTGTGCAGACATAACCCCATCACCCGAGCTGCACAGCGGCAAGGCCAGGACGCCAGCCATGAAGCAAAAACAACCAATTTCAGATAAAATGCCAGGAAGGAGATTGACATGCCTAACACCTTCCTGGTACCAGCTTAGCTTCCCACACAAGATTAAACTCTAGGAAAACCCCCGATCAGAGAGCTCCAGTTTGGGACCAGAAAGAGATAATTTTGACAGCTTTTCCTTCTGGAGCCTGTTGTGGTTCAGCAGCGTGCCCTTCAGCAGAGCATCATCAGAGTTTCCTGTATCCTTGAATCTTAGGCATGAAATTGCATTGAAAGTGTCTCCCTTTACCTCCCTACCCCCAAAATCACTTTATGGAATACAGACTGTCATTAGAAAAGAGAATGATACTATCTAAGGAAAGGAGGTTCCTGTGGATTACTCGTGAAAGCTATGTCTCCTGGGTGAAAGTGGGCCTGTGAGAACTGCCCCTCAGGCTGGGACACCTCTGCAGGAGCCCGGCCAGGGCCATGAGAGTCAGGCCATGTGAGGTCCAGTCCCAAGTCACCGCTGCTGACCTTTGCATACTCATGCTCCCCTCTTTGGGCTTCTGTCACTTCTGTGGTCCCCATGTCTGACAAGAGCCAATGGTTCTGTGACTTCAGCTTCATTAGGGTCCATAAGCCTGTCTCAGACAGTTCAAGTGACAAAAGCCCTCCTCAAACCAGCTGCAGCAAAGATGGGAAGTGGTGGCCTCACCAGGGCTGGTCCACAGCAGGCACAGCTGGATCAGGTGCTCTGACTCAGCACCCTCCCCTCTGCCTTCTTCCATGACGGGCCACTGTCCAGCAGGCTGCTCTCTCTTGGTTCCCGCTGGCCGCAGCAGCTCCAGGCTTCTGCACAAAGGCCATGTAGCACGTGGGAGAAAGCACAGGCTCTGGAGCCACATGGCCTGAATTTGAATCCTGGCTCATCAGTTACCTAAGTGCCTAACTGCCTGCAAGCCTCAGTTTCTGCATCTGTAGAATGGGGACAATAGTGGCACCTCCTCCTCAGGTTCTTAGGGTGCTCTGAACATTGCCTGACATGCAGTGAACCCTGAAGAGGTGACAGGGGCTGATTTTTCGTCTTCTCCTTCCTGTCATAATTCTCCCAGTGACTCCAGAAAGCTAGAGCAGCTCCCTCACTACAGGGTCAGCGAGTATTCGAATTGAGACTCCTGGCCAGCCGGTGGCTGTGCAACCACCTGAAGACAAGGCTGGGGTGGGGTCAACCCTGAGTTAATCACATGGTAAGGAAGAGGTTTTCCCCCAAAGGACCACCGGGATCCTGTTACCAGAAGAAGGGAGGAAGGACGATGGGCAGACAAAAGCCAACAGCTGCCCACCACCCTGCCACCCTGTAGTGGGAGTGGTAACACTGACGGTAGCCCAGTTGTTAAAAAATGCTTCCCTGTCCATCCTACAAGACCCTGTGAGGTAAGCAGTACATCCTCACCTTGCAATGAGGAAACCTGGGCTCAGCTATGAGGCCACCCGCCCCAGTTCCACAGTAAGTGCAGGGCTGCCGAGCTGAAACTCCGTGTTCTGTGAACTGGTGCGCAGTGGTGAGAGGGTGGATGGTTTCGGGAGGCAGCCGGGGGGACCTTCGGGATCTACTTAACCATCCCCAGGCTCAGTTCTTTTATCTGTAAGATGGGCGTCAGTGGTCCTTTCTCCCCAGGTATCTGCAGGTTCACTGAGGTTGGGGAGATAAACACAAGCCCAGCCCCTCTCGGGACTCCGTGGATTCTGATACAGGCCACCTTCCCTCTTCTATTGCTCAGAGCTCCATGGGGGAGGGGGACCCTGTACTCCTGGGACCGCATCTGTAGAATGGGGACAATAGTGGCACCTCCTCCTCAGGTTCTTAGGGTGCTCTGAACATTGCCTGACATGCAGTGAACCCTGAAGAGGTGACAGGGGCTGATTCTTCGTCTTCTCCTTCCTGTCATAATTCTCCCCCGGCTGCCTCCCGAAACCATCCACCCTCTCACCACTGCGCACCAGTTCACAGAACACGGAGTTTCAGCTCGGCAGCCCTGCACTTACTGTGGAACTGGGGTGGGTGGCCTCATAGCTGAGCCCAGGTTTCCTCATTGCAAGGTGAGGATGTACTGCTTACCTCACAGGGTCTTGTAGGATGGACGGGCAGGTGAATAAGAGGCCAGGGCAGTGGCCACCAGATAAACGGTAGCTTGGTTTCCCACAGTTTGTTACTCACCTTTCCCCGCTAAATGCGGTTAGTGATGGCTGGATTCTGATTAGAAGCCTCTGAAGAGATTATAGGCCCCTCCTTCCCCCCATTGTGTACTTCAGAATGAAACCTCTGAAGTAAGTGTAAGGAAGTTTAATAAGTCCTGAAGTTATTTTTCCGGATGGCTACTTTGATACTTTTTTTTTTTAAAGAAACCCAAATTCTTTAAAAAAATATTCTTTGGGCTGCTTGTGCTTTGTTGGTGCCCTGGGAGAAGGCTTCGCACTTGGGAGATGGAATGGCAAGAGTGGTCAAGGGCAGGGAAAGGGTCCAGGTAGACTGCCTGGGCAGCATCCTGACTCTACTACTTAATAGCTGTGTGGTCTTTGTCAAGTTACATAACCTCTCAGTTTCTTTGTCTGAAGACTGGAGCAGAAAACATAATATCTTTTCATGGAGTGAGATAATTAAAGAATAATACATATAAAATATTAGAACCATACCTGTTTAAGCATATGCCATTATTATTCATCAAGTCCCGCCACTGGGTCCTGCCCACTCCATGTTCCATCACCTGGTGTAGCTGGGGGAGGCAGGGTTGGTGTTGTTCACACCGAGAGGCACCCGTCTCAGTGAGGCCTGCATCAGACCTTTTTCATCTCTTTCTGATTCCAGGACTAATGCATTCTGAGTGTAGAGAAATTGGAAAACACAGGAAGGTGAAGAAATGAGTCATTATTGTACCACCTAGCTCATCACTATCACTTGTTTTGATACTTTCTTCTAGTTTTTTTTTTTAAATGCAACTACATATATTTCAGAATTAGGATTCACAGAGTAAGTACTGTATTTGCCGGCGTATAAGACGACTGGGCGTATAAGACGACCCCCTAACATTTCCACTCAAAATACAGAGTTTGTTATATACTCGCCGTATAAGACTACCCCCTCTTCCGCACACCTTCCACACACCAAATAAAAGGTAAAACAATATCAGATTTGATTTTAACATTTTAATTTATATTCAAATGCTTATGACATGCAGGAAAACTGTCACAAGGCTGTATGTAATCAAACATATACATGAAACAGTGCAAGTTTATTACCGGTAAACATACCGGTAATTCACTAAAGAAAACACACTCTATAGACTGGTACCGTAGATGCTTCTCAGGAACACAGGCAAGCAGCCCACAACCTAGAGGGACTGTCAATGATAGAAGTAAGATAACAAATAGAGGGAGAGAGCAAGTGCCGGGCAAGTCCCTAGCAAGTTTGCTGGCGTGACAGTTTCACCTTAAAAGCCTTCAAACTCCTCTTCATCATCTGATATGAAAAGTTCATCAACGACATCTTGGTGCCATGATAGGGATGATAGGGGTTTGACTGGTCGACATTTTCTATGCTGTACTGTACAATGGGGCAGTATTGTGGTTGGCTGTTGGCTGTATACAAAGCCTGATTTGATTGGTCCCTGCTCCCTGTTTGCCCGCCCTGTCACTATAGCAGTCTGGTCCACCCTTGCATCAGCATCTCCCTGGGACCTCACTAGTGCGCAAGTGCGAGCTCTTCAACATTCTAACAGGCACCATGATAGCGCAAAATCGCGAATCTTCAATGCATATGTAAAGAAATATACGGTAACCCGAATTTACCACACTCGCAAAATCGCACACAGCCAACCATACACCCAGTATGGTATCGCGATTCGCGATTTTGCGCTATCATACTGGGTGTATGGTCGGCTGTGTGCGATTTTGCGAGTGTGGTAAAATCGCATAAGAGCAAAATCGCATAACAGCCGAGCATACACCCAGCAGCGCTGCTGATGCCTGAACGGTATGTAGAATGAAGCGGGCGGGCATCGGGAGGCCACTATGGCACGGGGCAAGCACTATGGGCAGTCTATCTGAAGTGTACCTGGCGTATAAGACGACCCCCCACTTGGAGGCATATTTTTCAGGGCCAAAAAATCGTCTTATACGCCGGCAAATACGGTACATTTTTTTTAAATTAAATGTATCTCTGAGATTCATCCATATTTTTAAAAGTATCATTAGTTTATTTTTTGTTGTTGTTAACCCTCACTTGAGGATATATTTTTTTACTGATTTTTAAAAAATGTTTCTGTATTGATTTTTTTAGAGAGAGAGTAAGGGAGAGGGAGAGAGAAACATTGATGCCTCCTGTGTGCCCCCTACTGGAGATTGAGCTCGCAATGTGCCCTGACTGGGAATTGAAAGGAGACCTCCTGGTTCCTGGGTGTATGCTCAACCGCTGTGCCATACCGGCCGGGCAGTTTATTCTTTATCAGTGTATAGACCTGCAATTATCCTTATATTAGAAAAATTAAATTATAAAATAGTTTGAATTCATTGTCATTGAAAGTTTCTAGTTTGTGCATTAAATACAAATTCCCCTTCAAATGTACTCCAATCTCAATCTCATTCCTCTCCCTAGAAATAACCTGTTATCAACTGGATGTTCATCTTCCTCGACCTTTTTCCATTTGTACAGTTCTATTCATTGCTTCAATTGAGAGTGCATTTGGCTGCAATTAACAGAAAACCCAACTAATAATGGCCTAAACCAGGGGTCAACAAGCTTTTCCTGTAGAGGGACAGACAATACATACTTTAGGCTTTGGGAGCCATGCTGTCTCTGTCACAGCTACTCAGCTCTGCTGTTGTAGCACGAAAGCAGTCATAGTCGATATACGAATGATTGTGGCTGTGTTCTAGTAAAACTATTTACCAAAATAGGCAGTAATTTGCTGACCTTTGGCTTAAAAATAGGGATTTTTTTGGCCCATATGGTAAGAAATCTGGAAAAAGCTTCATAAGAAAAACCTAATATTTTACAAATCCTACCAAAAATATCTGAGAATGCCTGACTCCCTAAAGTTTGGATATTAACAGGCTTTTATGTTTTTGCCAGCAGTACTCTGTCCTTATTCCCGTGTTTTGGGTAAATGCTTCTGTCTGATCTTCCAGCTCACTGATTTTCTCTGTATCTATATTCTGCTATTCAGTATCTTTTAATTTCTCTATTCTGATGATTAAATCCTTAAAATTTTTTTTAATTGATTTCATAGAGGAAGGGAGAGGGAGAGAGAGAGAGAAACATCAGTGATGAGAGAGAATCAGCTGCCCCCTGCACATCCCCTACTGGGGACTGAGCCCACAACCCTGACCAGAAATTTAACCTATAACTTCCTGGTTCATAGATTGATGCTTAACCACTGAGCCACACCTGCCTGGTGATGATTAAGTCTTTCATTTATTATTTCTAATTAATTCTTTCCTATAATAGGCTGTTCTTGTTTGAGGGAGTCAGTATCCTCTCTTAACCCTCTGGGACTATCAAACATGTTTTAAATATTTTTGCTTGCATTGTTGTCTGTTTCTTTGGTTGTTAGTTCTGTTTGTTGAGTTGGTCCCTCTCTTTCATGGTGTGAGTTTTCCTGGGATGTTTAGTAATTTGTAAATATGTCCTCTTCCATGTACTGTGATCTCCTGTTTTCTTCTCTGTCAGTGCTGTTTCTTTTCACTCTAATTCTCTGCCGGGGACTGTGGGCAGAGGGATGGAACTTGCTGCAAGAAGGGTGGTGCTCATAGTTTGTCTTCCCGTTGGCTTCTGGATAAGTTTTGCTTTTCTGATCCCCAGTCACATCTCCTACTAGCTGTGTGGATTAAAGGGCCACCTCCTGGGGTCCCCGTGGAAGTCGTCATTCAGCTTCTGACCTCAGGCGCCTCCTGCCCCTGGAGAATGTGTCCACTGCAGGCTTGGAGCAGCCCAGGACCAGTTCCCTTTTAACAGTGCTCCTTCCGGGCTTCTGAACGGGGCCTGTTTCTTTTCATTCCTGCATTTCTGTCTGCATCCATTTCTCAGGGACTTCTCAGCATTTGTAATCTGCCGATGGCACCCTCCCTGTTTTTCCATGCTCTATGGATTTTAAATGGTCATTTCTGTGGACTTGGAAAGGAGAGGCTGATGTGTGTACTTGCTCTTGGTCCTCCCCACTTGAATCCGTCTCTAGGTGACTTCTTGTTAGAGTTGTCACCTTCCTGGTGAAGTTCTTTTTTCTCTAAAAATACACTGTGTCAGAACCAAACTGAATATTCCAACTATGAATTCATCAATGTAGGATGTAGGGATGGGTGTACTTTCTGAAAGGACTGGATTCAAATACTAACTGCTCTCTACTGCCTCGGTCAAGTCCATTCACTTATCTAAGCCTCAGCTTTCTCACCTGTCCAATGGGAATAATGATCCTAACACCCAGCTCATAGACAAGTGGGAGCACCAATTGAAACAGTGTGCTAAGTGTTTAATATGCGGCCTGGCATACAGTAGGTGCTAAAACATGTTAGTTGTTAGTTCCCCTCCACTCTCTGTTCTGGCAAAATTTCTAACATACCACTGTGTGTGCTGTGGGGTGGGAGTATTTGGCAGCCACGCCACACACCTTTAGCCCGTACTGAGCACATTAGCTAAAAGCCCTGCCTTTGTCTCATGGACTTTCTCGAGCCAGACTTTCCTTCCAGAGCTTCTCCTTGTATAGGACCTTTACTTCGGCTGTGATGATGTTATCAAGCTGTTTTCATCCATCTCTAGCCTGTAGCAGGTGATCTAAACCCAGATTTCGTCATTCAGTTTATTCTGTGTGACTCCCATCTGAATGTCATCCACAGAATGAATAGCCTTTCACAGCCAGATCCAGCCATTGATAAAATTATGGCCTGGGATGGGATCAAAGACAGAGCCATGGTGTGCCACCCTTGGGGGGAAGAGCTATTTAGTGACTGGGCAAGGTGATTGATTTGTGCAGTTCCTGTAATAGCATGTCCTTGTGGCTTGATTATAATGATGCTATTAGCAACCATGGGTTGGGTGTTACTTACCATAGCCAGGCACCGAGGTAAGCGGTTTTCATATATTAGTTCTATTTCCCATAACAGTTCAAAGTAAGTCTCTGTATGCTTGGGACAGTTAAACAAACACAACCTCAATCCGCGTTAGGAGGGGGGGACTATGTGACTGCATTAGAGGGCTCTGAAGAGTGGGTGCTTCACGGAATCCGAGGGCAGTGATGCGTCTGGGTGTCAACAGGTCAAGAATGGTTTCAAGATGGTGAACCAGTGCCGGGTCCTCGGGGCCTGGAAAGCCCTCTCTCTGGCTCTTACCTTTATGCCTGTCCGCATCGGTGTCACTCTCACTTGGCACAAACCGCTTTCTCTGTTTCTCAGTCCTCCTGGCAGAAAATCGTCCCACCAGCAACTCCTGAGTTCACATTCCTCCTCTCAAGAGAATAGTCAGATCTTCCTGAGCCTTTTAGTCCAAATCCCCCAGGATTGTTGGCCCTGTTGGGTCAGGTGCCTGCTCCAGGCCAGCCGCCTGTGGGCAGCGGTGGGACAGCTGTCTGGACTGGCCTCCAGGAGTCTCAGTGCTGTGACCTGTGGCCATGGGGCAGGGCGATGCCCAGAGTCCGGCAGCACGTTTTATAAATGACGGGGAGGCTCAGAGCACACAGCTAGTGAGTAGAGGAACCAGGACTTCTCGGCTTTGCCTGCTGCTGAAGCTCATGTTATTCACGCTCGGCTGCTTATGCGGAGCTACATTGTCCCAGTGTGGCTTCTGTGGTGGTGTCGGTGTGGGCTGGACAGCGTCTCAGGCCGGGAGCTCAGGACCCACTGTGGGCCTTCACCCCGTGCAGCCCAGACCAGGGCTTGGGGACCTTTGGGCCGGTTTGCTGAGTTCTTTGGTGACTCGGCAGAAGCTCAGCCTGGCCATCACAGCGCCCCCGGCTTTGTGGAGGGCCCTGCTGGACTTCAGGGGATAAACACGGACTGGAGTCTAGTGAAGTTAGGTTTGGATTCCAGCTCTGTACTTGTTCACTGGCGACTCCGTGCCTCAGTTTCCAAACTGTAGAATGGAGATAATAATTCATGCCCTGTCAGTTGTTGTGATGATTCATTGAGGAAAAACATGCCAACCCCATGTGGCCAGCTCTGAGGAATTGATTCTACTAATGGTGGGAATTAATGAATCCTGAAACAGTGGGGAGGTACGGGAGTCAGAGGAGGAACTTCAACTCACCAGCAGGGTAGGGAGTGGGAGGTGGATTGGCCAGGGTGTCAGGAGGAGGTGACATTGAAGCTAATGGATAGGTAAGGCTGGGCAGATAAACAGGTGCAGACACCTGGGCATATACCAGTTTGAGGGACCAGCAAGTAGTTCATTGTGATAGAAGCAAAGAGTATGTGTGGGAGCGAACGGGGGTCGCGGAGGCTGGTGATGCAGGCGGGCCCCATAGAGAAAACGTCGCTCATTCCGGCAGTCACTTAGCAAATATCTTCAAGTACCTGCCGTGTGCCAGGCCCTGCCCTGGCTCCTGGAGATTCCACAGTGAACACAGCAGACACAAACCCACACTTTTTCGGAGCTAAGTCCTAGTGGTTAAAGGCGGACCCTAAGCAGATAAGGAAATTAAAAGGGTGTCAGAGGAAAAATTACAGCAGAGAAGGGGGGCTGGGAGTGCTGGAGGCTGTTATGTTACCTGGGCCCCTCAGGAGGCCTCACTGAGCCAGTGAGCAGAGGCAAGGAAGCGAGAGGAAGAGGGCATTTTGGCAGAGGGAACAGCAAGCACCAGCATCCTTGGGGGCATAGCCTATGTAGCTGAATTACAGGGAATGAGGGGTAAGGTGGTGGGAGGCGAGGACAGAGGGTAAAGCCAGGTTGGGTAAGGACTTGGGCTTTTGTCTGCGTGAGGCAGGAGCCACAGGAGCATGCGTGGGAGAGGGCCAGCACAGAACCGATTTAGCAGTGCGTGTTCTCTCTCTGGCTATGTGTGAGGGCAGAGCGGAGCCCTGTGGGCTGTGGCAGAACCCCCGGAGAAGGGGGCGGCTGGCAGTGGGGGGAGCAGAGGAGGTGCCGGGTCCTGAGCATCGCGAGGGTAGAGCCGCTTGGACTTGTTGGGTGGATGTGGGTGGGAGAAAAAGAGAGGATCTGAGCAACCAGAAAGCCTTTGGTCATCCCTGAGATGGGAAAGAGGGTGGGAGCAGGTGTAGGAGGAAGATCAGGGCTTCAGCTTCAAACCTGCCAAGACCTGGAGTCGACAGCTGGGTGTGGGAACCTGGGCTTGGGGGAAGCCTGTCCAGCTGCGTCTGTCTGGAATGTGGAGCCATCGATTTTTCTTTTTCTTCTTTGAAAAGGGAGGTAGGGTAGGTGGAGGTCATTAGTTATACAATAATATGTGAAAGCAGCTTCCTTAAGAAAATTATTTCTAACCTTCTAGGTAAGGCTCAAGTCCCTTTTGCCAATTCCTACCTCTCCCTAAGCCCAGTCTGCCCCTCCTGGAATGACTGTTGTCACGAGCTTGGCATGCACCCTTGCAGACCTTTCTCTGTGCATCTGTGTTCCCAAATGTGCCCCTAAAATATATGTGGTATGTTGGAGTGTGTATTTTAACAAAATGAGGTCATGATGACTGTTTTTCTGAAACTTGATTTTGTAACATGTAACTTGCCTCGCCTCCCTGAACTAGAAGTCCATCCTGGGTGTTAAAAATAAACTAGGCCTTTGAAAAGAAAAAATCTCATTACAGTCAGGTATGGGCAGACCTCGGGTCATTTAGCCATTTTCCTGCCGGAGGCTTAGCATTTTGTACATTCCTCCTCGGCACCTGTGTGCGTCTTTCCAGGAGAGTCCATGGAGCGGAATGGCTGGGCCAGAGGACATGGGAGATGTGTGGGGACTGCTTTTGTCTTGTTTTAGTGAATGCTGCCACATTGCTCCTCAAAGGGCCTCTGTCACCTCGCTCGCCAGCCAGCCGCTGCAGGCTTTTAATGAGGGGAGCCGGGAGAGCTGTGTCTTAGAGCCAATCCCAGTGGCGAGCTGTGGGCTGGAAGGAGCAAGCAGGAGACGGAGAGATGGTGGAATCTGTGGGCTGCTGTTCCGCTCTTAAGAACGCACATTCAGCGAGGACACAGGCTGCTTTAGGGGCCGGAAGCGACTCCCAGCCCCTTCTCTTCCTCCTCGGCCCGAAGAAGGACCATCTCCTGCAGCCTGCACCCGGCCCCACCCGTCAGCCCGGTTCTATTCCTAGCCCTCCTCGCCAGCTGGAAGCCATCCCCTTCGGAGAAACACGCCAGTGGAGACATGGCAAAACCGCAGTTTTTATTAGTGCCGACCCTTCTCAGGCAGAGGGCTCTCATAGCCTTCGCTGCCTGCCACCGTGATGGCGCTCAAGGGCTGGTCACAACCAGGTCCTGATTGTCACCAGCCCGGGCCTGTTCCCAGGGTGTGAGGGCAGCCCCTCTCTAGAGGCAGAGCAAGTCCTACCCCCAGCTGCTCTCCCCAGAAATAGGCTAGCTCAGCCGCTTCCTACTCGGGGAAAAAGGGAAGTTGCATCCTTAAAAAAGTCATGTCATCTTTTCTTTGTGTGAATTTAGATGGTGTTAGCTTTGTGGCATAAAATGCCTCTGGGTAGCTCAGGGAGCTGGCCCTAGGGTAACTCTGAGTTCAGATGTTGTGCCATCATGATTAAAACCTCTGCATATTTCTAATCAACATCATCTTAGTTGCTAATACTTACTGAACATGCATTATACAGCAGGCAGTGCTTTAATAATCGTTTTATGTGTATAAGGTGGATGCTTTTAATCATTACCCCCCTTTTTTGCAATTTTAATTGAGATCCTAGAAACCCAGTGCACAACATTTGTGCACTTGGGGGCAGGGGGATGGGTGGTCCCTCAGCCCGCCTGCGCCCTTTAGCAGTTCGGGAGCCCTCGGGGGATGTCCGACTGATAGACATCCTTAGCCGCAGTTGGACATCCTTAGTGCTGCCGAGGAGGTGGGCCAGCGTCAGCCTGGCTTGTGGCTGAGGGCACTCCCCCTGTGGGAGCGCACTGACCACCAGGGGGCAGTTCCTGCATTGAGCGTCTGCCTCCTGGTGGTCAGTGCGCGTCATAGCGACCGGTTGTTCCGCCGTTTGGTCAATTTGCATATTACCCTTTTATTTTATAGGATAGGATAATCTACACAAAACAAAAAACACCGTTTAAAAGTGTACAATTAAACAGTATTTAGTATATTCACAATGCTGTGCAACCATCACCACTGTCTAATTCCAAACGTATCACCCAGATAGGAACCCTGATCCATTAGCAGCTGCTCCTCATTCCCCGGCAGCCACTCATCGACTTTCGTCTCATGGATTTGCCTATTCTGGACATTTCATAGAAATGGAATCATAATCCATAGCCTTTTGTGTCTGGCTTCTTTCACTTAACAAAACGTTTCCGAGGTCATCCGTACCGTGTGCGTGCTTCATTCCTTTTGTGACCAAAGAATATTCCCTGGTACAGATATACCACGCCCTGTTTATCATTCATCCTTTGATGGACATTCGGGGTGCTTCCACTTTTTGGCTGTTGTAAATAGTGCCACTAGGACATCAGTCCAGTGTGACAGTGGAGGAAACCCTGGCACCTTCTTCCGCTCACACCAGCAGGTCAGGGTTCTTGCCCGGGCACCTGGCTCCACAGCTAAGTCCTGACCATCTCACTCGCTGCTCAGCTATTGATCGAAGACCCAGGAATTGAGGGCCCATGTCACATACCTCCATGGCAACCAGATTTCAGAATTTAAAATTGGGGTCTGGCCCTGGCCGGAGTGGCTCAGTTGGTTGAGTGTCGTCCTATACATCAGGAGGTCATCAGTTCAATTCCTGGTCAGGGCACAAGCTTGGGTTGTGGGCTCGTTCCCCAGGGCAGGGCATGCAGGAGGCAGCCAATTGCTGTTTCTCTCTTGCATCAATGTTGCTCTCAAATAAATTTTTTAAAAAATTGGGGTCTGTGGTCGAAGGAATTCATTGTACTTTCGGGACTTGGGTCTGTCCTGTTTGAATTCAGGACCACTGTGGGAAGTCCTGGCCGAGTCAGGATTGTCCATTCAGTTCAAATGCATTTATCGATGGCCTTTGATGTACTGAGACTCAGCCCTGCCTAGGAGCTGTGATCAAGGGGGAAAGACGTACTGTCTTAGTCCCCAGGAAACCGGCTCTGGCCTGGAGACAGCCGGGCAGGAGGTTGTGGGGGTGGGGACAGCAGGCTTGGGCAGAGGCAGGAGCTGAACTCCCATGCAGGCTGTGATGATCCCGTAGGGAGCCCTGGGGGCAATGGCCCTTCAGAGGTGTTTCCAGCTGAGACAAGAAGCCTGGGTCTTTGCACCCGTGGCATCCACTAGTTTCAGAAAGTAGGCGTAGACAGGCTTTCTGGAAGGGACACAGCTTTGAGCTGCCAGCCACCACCACACCCGGCAGCTGGGGTGCAGGCGACCTGGGCCTAGCTCAGTATCCACGACGCGTGCCTAGGCCTATGTCCAGGTGGCTTTGATAAGTGCCCCCTCAGAGAGTGGTCTGTGCGGATGCTTCTGGACACAGCTGAGGGAGGGCGCCACGCAGTCGGGTGGGGGCAAGCAGGGAAGAAGGGGCATCTTACCGGTGTCATGAAGCCTTGAACCGCAAACCTGTACATCCAATGCCAGCCCCTGAGCTGCTCCTCTAGGGTGTGCCTCCAAGTCTCAACACAAGTGCCCCAAACACTCAGCCCTGCTTCTCCTAGCCTTCACCTCTGAGAATGACATCACCGACTGACAGTTACACAGGCCGGAAACTCTGGGTTCACCCCCTGTGCCTCCCCTCCCTTGCCTCCTTTTTCCAGCCATTAGCAAGTCCTGTGCCTTCACCTTAAAAATACCTTCTCCCTGCCTCCTCCAGGTTCCGGCACCCCTTGTCTGAACACCCGCAGCCGCCTCCTACCTGCTCCCCAGCACCCGCTCTGGGCCACCTCCACTCTATCCCAACGTCCACTCTCTACCCCAGGAACCCAGAGTGGCTTCCCATGGCCTGGGGTTACGGGACAGCGCCCTGCTGCAGCCCACGCGGCTTGGGTGGTCTGGCCAGCCCCGTGGCATCCTTGTCCCCCTTGTCCCCCTTGTCCCCTGGCCCCTGGCGCCAGCCCCTTTGTCTCCCTCCTCTGCTCACGCTAATGTGCATCCATTTTGCTTGGAGCACGCGCCCCTCTCTGCCCCTAGATGAACTTGTTTGGTAGGAGGTGCACAGTAAACCTGAAAGGAGGTAGGAAGGAAAGGAGGGCAGGTGGGCGAGGAGGGAGGGAGGAAAGGACCGCATGGTCAGTGAGGGCGGGGTGAGAGGGGACGATCCTCAGCTGATGGCAGGCGCCTGTGCACTGTGTCCCCACCCAGCACAGGTACTTCCTCTTGTGCCACCTCCCCCATGGATCTTGTTTTCCTGCCTTCCTTTCCTCCTTCCTCCTCGTTCCTTCTTTTCCACAGATATTTGTAAGCTCCGGATGTGTGGCAGGCACTGCCTGGGGCTGGGAGATACAGCAGCGGGAGTTAGCATAGCCCTGCCCCATGGGTCTGGCATCCCAGTGGGGAACCACCAACAGAGATGCTTTCAGAGAGTGAGGAGGCCACGAGGCCTGGGGCAGTCAGGAGAGACCCCAGGAAGGGCCACACCTGCCCAGAGGTGGGGAGACAGCAACAGGAGGAAGGCGCATGGCTTCTCTGAGGAGCAGCCAGAGGGCTACTGGGGCCAGGGGTTCGGTGTGTGTGTGTGTGTGTGTGTGTGTGTGTGTGTGTATAAATGAGGTCAGAGAGGGTGGTGGAGTCAGGTTGCATTTGTCTTAGTCTGTCCCTTAGCTCAGTGTCCGATCCATAGGAGAAGCTGAGGAAATATTTGTGGAATAAACAGGAAGGGCCCTGCTTGCCCTGTGGAGAGGGGGAGTGTCTGTTCAGGCCACCCAGCTTGTCCTTAGAGGGAACAGTTCACTGCAATGGGAGGTGGGGAGGTGGAGGTGGAGGAGGTGAATGCCACCTAGGCTGCCTCTCCTCCCATCAGGCCAAGCGGCCGGTCCTGCGGGTCTGAGAGGCTCTGACAGGTAACTGCAGCCCTAAATCAGTTCAGCGCCAGCCTGGGAGAGCGGCAGCCGGCATGCCTTCTCCTCACGAGTGAGAGGCGAGTCGTGCTTCACGTGTGCCTCCAGGTTCCTCGCAGGCCTGAGGCCCATCCCCCGCTCTCAGGGAGGAGGGCGGAGCATGGGGTCAGCCTCAGCCCACCTTGACTCACTTAGAACCCAGCGGAGATGATGTCAGGTCCCCTCAAACCCCTGCGCGGGCTTCCTGGCCTCCTTAGAGTCTCCACCTCGTGTCCCACCCCATCGCCTCCATTCCCCGCCTCGCTCTCTCTGCTCCAGCCTCCCGGCCTTTGCACTTGCCGTTCCTGCCACCTTTGCCAGATTCCCACCGGGTTCTCTTCCTTCACTTCCTTCAGTGTCATTTTCTGGCCTTTCTGACCCTCCTGCTAACAGCGCCTCCCTCCTGCCCACACTCCCTCTTCTCGTCTCCGTGGCACTTAGCACCATCTGACATACAACCAAAGTACTTCTTTTTATCGCCTGTCTCCTTTCACTAGAATGTGAGGCCATGGCAGCAGAGACTGTGATGTGCTCACTGCGTCCTCCAGAATAGGTGTCCAATGAATACCGAGTGAACACGGATGAATTTGCAAAATAAAGTCAGCGCTGCCCACCTGGCAGGGCTGCGGGGACGTGAAGCTCTGGCCCCGAGTTTCCCAGTGTGGGTGGCACGAAAGCATGTGCCATTGTACTGAGTCGGAATTTATGTCTGCCTTCTGTTTGTGGCACGTGGTCGTGGTTTTCCATTTATGGCATTAATATATAGTCTCTTTTTGACTTAAACTCATTTAAGATTTTAAAAAGAGAAAAATCTATATTTGCCTGCCTAAAAGATAGTTTATAATACACATTGCACAAGAAAACTTTTCTGAGACTCAAGAGACATGCTAATTATTTTCTGACAGATATGTGTTGAAAATGATATTTTAGATAGCTGTGTGAGAAAAACATTTTCTAAGTATATAGCCTGCACCGTGGCGTCCAGGAGGAAATCCTAGAATCTGGATCCACATCGAGATTCTACAAACTCTGACACCAATTATAGAATCTCAGGCATGTATGGGTACCTGTCAGGGCAGCGTAGTAATAATGTGAGTCTAAGGTACTTGAGAAGAAACCAACTTCCTTGGTGTTCTGTCTGGTGTGTGCAGGGCATGTGACCGTTACCACGGCGACCCTGGGCTTGAGAAACTGGGATCTTTGCTGCAGGGTTTTGTGTTTCGTTCCACCTCTAGGGGGTAGTATCAGCCGTTCTTTAGGTCTTGATTGCTTGGCTGTTTGCTCTGTAGGCACACTGACTGCAGAGTATTTATCCGCCCCGCTTTGGGGATGGGAGTACATCTGATTTGTCAGCGAAAGCAGTAAAAGGCCAACTCAGAGCTATACTTTTTCATTCAACTTGCATTATGCATTAAAGACTATTACACAGCACAGGGACAGAAGCACTGGGAAGACAGAGGAGTTGACCCTGAGGGAGAGTTTTGAAGAATAGGAGTTTTTTACTGTTAAGATACATTTGGATCGTCTGTAATTGTGGGTCTGGGGCCATCACTGAGAACATTCATTAAGGTAACATTTTAGCTCTCTACTAAGTGCTTCTCTGAGCCCTCGGACATGGCACTGACTTTGGATTCAGACAGTCCTGAGTATTAGCTCTACCACTGTACCACAGAGAACTCACTCAGGTGTAAAACACACACACACACACACACACACACACACACACACACACAAACGCGCGCATGCACGATCCCTTGGTGGTCAGCACATGTCATAGTTCTCAGTTTGTACTGGCTTGAGTAAAAAAAACAAATGTATTAGCTCTAAAAAGGCCAAGGTAGCCCTAGCCGGTTTGGCTCAGTGGATAGAGCGTCAGCCTGTGGACTAAAGGGTCCCAGGTTCGATTCCAGCCAAGGGCACATGCCCAGGTTGCAGGTTCGATCCCCAGTAGGGGGTGTGCAGGAGGCAGCCAATCAGTGATTTTCTCTCTTCATTGATGTTTCTATCTCTCTCTCCCTCTCCTTTCCTCTCTGAAATCAATAAAAATATATTTTAAAAAATAAAACAAAATAAAAAGGCCAAGATAGCCCTGGCTGGTGTTGCTCAGAGCATCAGCCCATGCACCGAAGGGTCTCGGGTTCGATCCCTGGTTAAGGGCATGAACCTGGGTTGTAGGCTCATTTCCCAGCCCAAGTCAGGGGGCATGTGGAAGCCAACCAATTGATGTGTCTTTCTCACATCGATGTCTCCCCCCTTCCCTTCTACTCTCTCTAAAAATCAATGGAAAAAGTATCCTCAGGTGAGGATTAACAACGACAAAAAGGCCAAGACAGTGCGGGCTTGAGGCAGCTAAACACGGGTGCAGGTAAGAGGATGTGGTTGCTCTCTGGTCTGTCTGTCTCTGTCCTCAGTTCCGCTGCCTGTGTTGGTGTCTGTCGCTCTGGGACATATTTCTCCCTGGGACATATAAGGATGTTTGTAATGGTGAACCTAATCCGTTGATAAAAATGACTTGCTTTGTGGTGGCCCTCGGCTCTAGTGGCCGGGCTCCTAGTAGCTCTCAGCTCATGCCAGCTCATATTCCAAGGGGAGAGGGAGAGCGACTGGCCAGCAGATTCAGCCAGCCCCTGAATTGAGTCTGTTGGCCTGGCTTGGGGCGCATGCCTAGCCCTGATCCTGTCACATGGCCCGGGAGATGGAATACCCGGGTTGGCCAGGGTTAGGTCACGTGCAGGCAGTATTACTTCCACCCCCCACTGCAGGGATTGAGAGTGGAGGGGAGGTGGTTTCCCGAAGGAAAATTGAGGTGGTGTAAGCAGAAGAAAGTGAATAGATGCTGAGCTGACAAACACAACAGATGTCCACTGTCCACGTAGATGCTTTGTGGCCTGCGTGCAATTTGCTCCCGCTTCAAAGCTTCAGTTTCCTCCTCTCCACAGTGGAGCCAGCGATCCTGGAGCAGAGCCTGTTTTGCGGCACTCACAATGAGACCCACAGAGAGTATAATTAATGGCAGTGGAGGCGGCTTGAAGCGGGGCCCCGATAATGGCGCATTCATTTATTGCTCATAAGTTGTCCCTCAGTTACGATGTGACCCTTTGGGAGGGGGAGGCACAGTGCCTCCGGTGTGGAGGGACCCCGGGACAGTCGTCCCCAGCCTCCTCATTAAGGCACTTGAAGGCACTGCTCTCTGCGGGGCCGACACCGGCAAGGTTAGGTCCCGAGACACAGACATGCGCCAGCCCTGGAAGCCGAGGCCACCCGCCGCTGCTCCTTTATGCCGCTCGGGCTCTGCAATCACTAAATCAGCCTGTTTAGGAGAATTCCAATGTTCTGGCCTCAGAGGAATACGTGATTTCTGAAATACAGACTCTGCCAGGCTCCTTTAGACATAACTGATTCTTGCTGTTTCTTTCCGATTCCGTTTCTTTTCCCCCCAGAGAGAATGAATGATACGGCCTTTGATAGAATTCCGCCCCGTCTCTGGGGCCAGCATCGGGGTGGATACAGATGAGAAGAATAACAATGGTGGCAGCAAGGCTTGGCCTCTGCGTCACATGCTAACTCCTAGACCCTTTGCCTGCTTAAGTGGCACCTCCTGGCACCCATCACTCTAGTCAAACCCAACCTTTGGCCATGAACGGTACAAGCTTTTTCAGGGCCACAGACCTCTGCCGTATTGCTCCCTCTGCCTGGAATGCCTGTCCCCTTTCTTGTTGCCCAGAAAACATTTCAACTTTAAAATCTTAGTTCAAATGTCTTATTTATTTATTTCACTCAGCCAGTTTTTAGTGAGTGCCCACTGCCCAGGGGCTTGGGATACACAAGTGGTCAAATACCGACAGTTCCTGCCTTCACAGGATTTTCATTCTAGCGCAGGGGACAGCCCGAGTAATGGAAGGCATATGAATAAGGGAACGCAGGTGTTAGGTCAGTGGGGATTGGGAGTGGGTGTGTGTGTGCACCTTGGGGGAGATGGGCAAGCCTTGAAGGAGGTGAGGAATCTGGCTGTTTCCCTGGAAGGAGAGCACTCCAGGCAGACGGATTGGTGACTCAGGGCCCTGATGTGGGCCGTGCTGGGTGTCGAGGGTGCTGGGTGTAGAGGGTGCTGGGTGTAGAGGGTGCTGGGTATAGAGGGTGCTGGGTGTTGAGGGTGCTGGGTGTAGAGGGTGCTGGGTGTTGAGGGTGCTGGGTGTTGAGGGTGCTGCGTGTCGAGGGTGCTGGGTGTAGTGGGTGCTGGGTGTTGTGGATGCTGGAGTGGGGTGGTGGGAGGTGGCTCAGAGCTGTGAGTGGAGGCCCAGTGTGCAGGGCATGGTGGCTGCGAGGATCCATGTAGAAGAGCATGATAGGGCTGTAGCAGGGAGAGCAGACTGCAGGGGTGAGGGCAGGAGTGGCGGGTGGGAGAGGGGACCTGGCCTGGGTGGTAGGGGCAGGTGGTGAGAGGTGGTCAGATGTGGGATATATAGTAATTTTCACAGGAAGGTGATGGATTGAATGTGGAGTGGGAGAGTGAGCCAGGCTCCGAAGATGGCTCCCAATGATGGGGGGCGGGGGGAGCCGGGGGGGGGGGTTGCCCTCAAGGGGACCTTCCCAGTTCCCTCATTCAGATCTTTGGCATCACGTTTTATACATTTTATTATGATCATTTGTCTCCTGTTTTTGGTCTCAGATGCCTTTGGTAATCTGATAAAAGTTATGGACTTTCAGAAAAATACCCTTGTGCAGTCAATCAAGTGGGTGTTTCCAGAACTCCCAGCAGGCCATCCCCAATGTTAGGGACGCTGGCCAGTGTGTGTTTGCTTGACTGGATGCACAATAGCAGGGGGTGCCACTCTTCCCTCTCAGGACAGGAAGGGGCCAGAGTCCTGCAGAGCAGCTCCTGACTGGTGGTTCAGTACAACCTCCTGGCAAGTTGGCATCTGAATATACACTGGGTCCGAGCTTTTGTTACACCCTCATTGCATATGTAACAGCCCCACAGTAAGCACTTGATAAATGCTTGCTGCGGGACAATGGTGATAAATCTGGCCCTTTACAAGGTTCTCCCGCCGTTCTGGGCTGCTTTAAGTGTTAATGCCTCCACTTTGTAGCCAGGGAAATGCAGTCTCAGTGAAGGGAAGAGTGCCTGCTGGAGGGGCAGTGGTGGTGTCTGACCAGAGTGGGTGAGGGTTGGCCCAGTTGGTGCTGAGTCAGCCTCAGCTTTGTCGTCACTGAGCTGGATGTGGTGAGCCAGGACCGGCCCCCCCGGCATGTCCCCCTGCTTTCCCACAGTCCCACCCTCCAGGGTGTCAACATGAGGAACACCCAAACCTGTTAGAATATGAGTTTATTTGAGCCAAACTGATGACAATTGCTGGGAAGCAAAACCTCAACAGATTGAGAAAATGCTCCGGAAAATGGCAGTTTCGCACCTTATCTTGTACATTACAATCAAAAGAGGTGTCAGTGGGTTACATGAAATTCATTGGTGATAGATTAGGGAGGCGGGAGAAAGCAAGGGAGGACCTCTGGGATTAGATAAAAAGTAAAATGATCTTTTACATAGGTGGGCACAGGATAGTTAACAGTCAGCAATTGACACAATAACGGTAACAGTGAGGGGAGTTTGTGGTCTCCCCTTTGGTGTCATGGTTGTGTTTTGAGGGGTCTGGAAAGAGGAAATTATTTTGTTATTGCAAAGGCATGCTTATCAGATGTATTATCCTAGATGCAAACAGACAGGCTTTGTTAGGGAAAAATACTGCCCTACAACATGACTACCCACGAAGAACTGCTTTTAGTTAAAAAGTTTTCACTTCAGACCATCCTATGTGGTCACTTCAGGTCTCTGAGCTTGGGAGGCTGCCGTGCAGGCCTCCCTGAGCTTGTCAGGTTTAGTATGTGGCCCCTACTCACCCACAGGGACTTACACTCCGGCTGGGATTATAAGGGAGAACCAGAAAGAAGGGCCCTAAGTTACTTCCACTCTCCTTGCCCTTAGAGCCGCCCTGAGTGGTTGCCCTTATTAGTACCCTCTTTTTACACACGAGGAAACTGAGGCTCAGAGAAGGTGAGAAGCAGAGATCAGGGATGACGCCCCAAGTCTCCAAATCCCCAGATAATTAGTGAGCAATATATACAGTTAAGTGGTAACAACTTAGCGCTTAGTCATACACTATTCTGTGACTGGAGGATTGCACAGGTGGGATTCCTCTGTTGCTAGTGGGAAGTGGGGTGTGTCCCCGCTGGGAGCTGGGAGCTGGGGGTTGGGTTCTGGCAATGTCTTGAGAAAGAGAATTTTCTAAGACTCACATGGGAGAATGCGATGTGGTAGGAAGGTTTATTTGTGTGAAATTATACCCCTCGGTTCCCAAAGTCCCATGGCCCTTAAACCAGTCCTGGAGAATATGCAGCTGGCGCTTCAGCAAAGCCAGAAGCAAAGCCAGTGTCCAGAGTTTCTGGTCCATGGTGGAGCTGGGTCCCATGTAGCATCAGGCTAACGTCCATTAGTCCATTGTGTGTGGCGTCCACATGGCTGTGCGCCATGTGGGCGAATGCAGGGGAGCGTGCCCCCTGCAACAAGAGGGCCAGGAGCATGAGAGGGCCAGGTGCACCAAAAACACCAAGAGAGAAACTCCCTTTGTTCAGGAGTTTAAATATCAAATCTTCCCGGGCCTGCAGTGGCCACGCCCACACACCTACTCCGGCCAATAACCTGTTCCCAGGCATGACTGACAGACAAGCACCTTCCCACATCACCCAGAAGTTATTGGGCATGTGTCTAAATTGCAGCTTCCCTTTGTTCCTTTCTAGTTATTAATTGATAACCACGTTATTACAATGGTATCAATTCTACATTGTATATAATTATTACTAACTAGAGGCCCAGTGCACGAATTAATGCATGGTTGGGGTCCCTCAGGGTGGCCTGCGGAGATCGGGCCTCAGCTTGTGCCCCACCTCACAGCCCTGCCTGGCACCCTGCCTTGGTCTGGTGCCACCCCCTCACCTGCTCCACCATCCTGCCTGCGAGGCTATGAGTCGGGGCTGGGCCCCCTGCCTGGCTCCCTCAGCACCTGGGAGCCAGATGGTGGCCTTGTCCCCCGCTGCTGCTGCCGGTCGCTGTCTGCGGGGCCATTGGCAGGACAATTGGGTCCCTGCTTGCACCCACCTTGGCCTGGGGCCACCTGCTCACCTGCTCCACTATCCCACCGGTTCTGCTGTTGCCTGGGCCCATTGGGACCGGCAGCACCTTCATTGCTGCCCACTGCCAGCGCTGCGTCACTGATGCCCGCCATGTTCTGCACCATCGCTTGGTGGTCAGCGCATGTCATAACGAGTGGTCGAACTCCCGGTTGAAAGACCATCCAAGGGGACAATTTGCATATTAGGCTTTTATTATATAGGATTGCAGGGGTTCAGAATGAGCTGAAGAGAATGGAGTTGAGAATGTCAGGGGAAGGCTTCATGGAGACTTCCAGAATTTAGCTGGGCCTTGGAGAGGTTTTGGGTGGAGACTGGAGACGGTTGGAATGGATATCTGGAAAAAGGAGCAGAATGATTAAGGCATTAGGGAAGGACTGAGCGTGGGTGGAGGTGAGGAGGGGCTAGGGTAGGGCTTTTTAAATAATGGACTCTGCAAATGTGAATGTAACCAATGTTCATTGAGAGCTCTCTAGATGCCAGGTACTGTGCTAAGTTAGCCCTGTCCACTGTGACTGCGTACAGTCCACATTCTCCCTAGAAGGGGAAGGAAAACCCACCCAGACAGGTACTGTCATCACCTCCATGTAACAGATGAGGGAACTAGTAGCACTGTTGCAGCTTGGAGCCAGGCTGGGCTCCAAAGCCGGCAGTTCTTCCCAGCTCAATTCCAAAGACATCCTATTAAAGTGGGTGTATTGTGAATAGTGGGGAATAAGAAGGACTAATCTAGGGCCTTGTTACTCAAACTGGGAGCCTGTTGGAAACCGCCCCCCCCCCCCCCCACACACACACACACTGAATCAGAGCCCGCATTTCAGCACCTTCCCCAGGGGATTGGTGCGCACATTAGCATTTGAGAGGCGCAGGTTGGTAAAAGTTTGGCTGGATTTATGCCTGTGCTCTTCAAGTCTCTGATGACGTCTTCCTTCTGGAGGGTATGAGGTGAAGGCCCAGGACAGCCCACCACAAGCTGAGATCTCTTTGAAGTCTCATATTTCATCTAAAAATGTCATAGACTGTTTCATCCCATACTGTAATGTATCAGTGGTCATTTAAATATTTCAAAATGGTTATGTAAATTGCCTTGGAGGAGGATCCCAGTTCCTGGAAGATGCCTGAAGGGGTTTCCTTGTATCTTAAGTGGGATAATAATAACTACTTCAAGGGCTGCTGTGCAGATCAAAGGAGAACCGTGTATATGGAAATGCTGCATAAACTGTCCCCATCACACACATGTTGTTATTCTGGAAGGAACTGAGCCTCCTCCCAACCCAGTGTCCTTAAGCCCCAGCACTGGGCTAGGAGTGACTCTCTGGGTTCCACAGCCCATTTCTTTGGGATCAGAAAGAGAAGTAAAGACAGGAAGAGAGGCCCAGAAAGGTGAGATGGACAATGACCATCCACATCTGAGGCCAATGGAGGAAGGGTAGCCAGTGAGGCCCAGGCAGAAGGCTGGGAGGGAAGGAGGCGCATTCGGAACTGCAGAAGCTAGAGGAGAGCTCGGCCAGGAGTGGTCAGCAGTTCCCCAGGGCACAGAGCAGCTGAATGGGATGAGGAAGAAGAGAGCTGTTCCATTTGGTTGAGGTGTCAGTCATCCTTGGGTAGGGTTCTGGTGGAATAATGGGGTTAAAGCCACATTTTGACAAGTTAAGAAGAGAACAGCAGAGATTTTTTTTTCTTCCCATGTTAATCATTTGGATTTTCACAGAATTGCATTTTTATTACAGATATCTTACTTGCCATTTAAAACTTAATCCCTATAATTTGTGACTAGAACCAAGTTGATACTGTCTTTTTAATCCATTCCTTGGCAAAAAGTTATTTAAGGAACGCAGAAAATTGCAAAGAATTGTTTATGGTGTGATCCTATTTTTGTTTAAAAGGATGGGTTTGTGTGTGTATTTATAAATATGTATATATGTATATCATAAACAAAGAAAAACATCTAGAAGAGTATATATCAAACTAGAGGCCCGGTGCATGAAATTCATGCAAGGGTGCAGTTCCTAGGCTTGGCCAGTGATCGAAGCGTGAGCATCTGGTGTGGAAGGACAGGTCCCAGCTGATCTCTGGACCCTGGGCAGCACCTGGGTCCCCGGGCCCCCATGGACCCCCCTCCACCTGAGTCATGGTGCCCGAGTCCCCACGAGGAGATGCAGAGAGTGCACCTGAATGCAGCAGGCTGGCGTGAAGCGGGACCTCTGGGCTGCCCAGCAGCACTGCAGAGAAGCTAGGTGGCAGCCTGCTTCTCCGGTCGGCCTTGCAGACCGGCTTCTGCGCGAACCCACGGGGAGCCCAACCAGCCCCTGCGGTCCCAGCGGCTGCGGCCCGGCTCACCCAGAAGAGGCTGCATGGATGTAGGGCCGGCTCCTCATAGGCACCCAGCACCTGAGCGTGGGGGCTTCCTCTGTGCGAGCCCTGGCATCCCAGGGGAGGGTAGCAGAGGGAGTGAGAACAAGCTCTGCAGACACCCCGCATTCTCAGCGCACCTCTGTTCCTGTCACCCCTGCCCCCAGGTAGCCGGCAAGAGATTGCAGCCCCCCACCCGGGGGGCCCTGGGAGGTTGGTCACCACCACCCACCCCCAGATCCCCACCCCAGCCTGGGGACTAGCACCCACCTTGGCCTGGCGCTGCCTGCTCACCTGCTCCACCATCCCACCACAGTCCTGCTCTTATTGGGGCCCATCGGGCCGGCAGTGCCTCCATTGCCAGCCACTGCCAGCACCAATTCGCTGACGCCCACCATGTTCCATGCCACCCCCTGGTAGTTAGTGCATGTCATAGCAACTGGTTGAACTCCCTGTCTCACAGTCAAATGACCGTCTGAGGGGACAATTTGCATATTAGGCTTTTATTATATAGGATTATAATGGGAATTTTACTAGTATATTTATATGTCACTTTAAATGTGTAGTATTATTAATTATACCTATGAAATTATATGGTCAGATTATGATTTTTGACATAATTCTTTGGGCTGCAAATGGCAGAAACTCAGCTGAAACTTGCAAAGCAATAACTAAATTCTTCAGGTACGGGTGGATCCAGGAGCTCAAATGATGTCATTAGAAATCTCCATCTCTCAGATCTGCTGTCCTTATTGTCTTCATTCTCAGGCAATTCAGATCTGCATCTCATCAGCTTAGCACTGCAGTGGGAGGAGAGCAGCTTTTTTCTGAGAGTGTCAGCAAAGCCCAGGGCTGTCTCTCAAGGGCCCAGCTTGGCCATGTCTCAACCTTAAACCAGTGAATCATTGTGGCTGCGGGAAGCACTATGTTGACTGGCTAGGCCAAAGCCAAGGTCATCTGATCCTAGAGGAGAACAAAAGAACTTTCAAGGCCATCCAAGGCAGCCAGTGGACTGAAAGGAGGGGCTGAATGGTTCCCCAAAGGGAATCCAGAGCTCTGTTGTCAAAAGGACAGGTACAGATCCCCACATGTCTGCTCCTAAGGGACCTTCACTCTCTGGGTCACAGATATTTGTAATAACTGAGTTGTTGCATGCCTTTCTCTTTCAGTGACAAGAGAAAAACAAGACCCCCTCTTAGTCAACTGATTTGGGTTGCATCTGGTTATAACTTTGAGAAAAGTTAACAAGTGGGAGAAAAGAGTGAAGCTCAAATCTTATCCACGACCTTGATTTTTGTAGGGCATGGGAGGAATGAACAGTGGTGCTGGGGAATCGGCTTCTCCTTTTCGTAGATCATTAGTTGTGTGTGTTCACAACCCTTTGGGACATTGGACAATCTCTGGGGCTCTGGGGCTCCTGAGTGACGCGCCTGGGGAGCCACGCCTGCGTCAAGGTCACCCTCTGCCTCTCCACCTCCTGTGCACTTCGCCGGGCCTCAGCGAATGCTTCCCTGCTTTCCCATATCACACTGCTCTGTTTCTTCATTTCAGGGTTACACTAAGGACATGGTGACAGACTTTGATGAGAAACATGATGAGTATTTAATATTGCTTCAGCAGAGGAACCGGTAAGACAAAGCCGCTCGCCGGCAGCCCTTAATATTAGCCAAATAAGAACCCTATTTAGATTTATCAACAGCACGCAGGCGCTGGTTCACATGAGTGGGATGCAGTCACCCCACTCGGAGGCTGGGAGTATTCTCTGCAATGCCAGCTCCTATTTCTCCATTCACTGACTTAATTGCACTTTTGATTGAGCTGTAGCAAACTGTTCGGCGTGTAAGTGCCGTCTCTTGCCTCCCTGTTTCTGTTCTGGGAGAAGGGGGGTTTGTAATGAAAAGCTGGGATTTGGCAGGGCCTGTGCATTAGTCACAGCAAGAACCCAGGCTGTGATCTTTCAGGCTGTGCTGGGCCTGGGAAATCTGAGCCTGTAATCATGCCTTGTTATGTAAAGGTGGAGTCACTGTGCATTTGTGTTTGAAGTTGGTCCCCACGTCACTTAACGTTAAGTCAGTATGAATTTGGGCTCTGGGGTGCTGGTTCTTGAAAAAGCCGGCAATCGGTGGACACAGTGTTTAGTGACCGCGGTCAAAGCACTGGGGCCTGGTTCAAAAGAGGCGTGGTGTCCTCAGTGCTGTGAAAGTGCCGCCTCTGGAAGTTCACCTTCAGTTCCCCACGGTCTGTCTTCAGGCCTGGGGCCTTGCAGGAAGCTGGGTTTGCAAACTCAGATGCTAGCAGGGGCCAGGCAGTGAGCAAAGCCAGCTCGTGGGAGGAGTGCTCAACTGAGGCCAGTTGTTTGGGAACACGGGGCAGGGTCCATGGCCTCCACGGTTGCCAGAGAAGCCGGAAATCTGCGTTTGTGGTGTGAAACCTCCTGTGTTTTAAATGTTAGTAATGGATTCAAGTGAAAGTGCAAAACAAATGGAAGAGTGGTGCAGGCCCCTAAAACAGACCTAACGGAGGGGAGGGACTGGGTGCTAATCTGGGCCTTTGTGTTATGGGAATAAGCTTGGGTCTTGCAGGCCAGATGTGTAGGGCTTGTCATCCTGAACGTGGATTCAGCCCTTCTCTGCCTGGCTGGACTCCTGGTGCTTGTCACCTGGGGCCCTGGTGGCATGTCTCAGGGGACAGGTTTCTATGTGAAAGAGAGTCCCATGTGTTGTAGGAGTGTAGTGTTCCTGCCCACTGGCCCCTTTACTAAATTCTACTAAGACCCCCTGTATCTATGACAATAGCACCCGCCCACCTATCCAGGTGCTCCCTGGTGAGGCCCTACCTCCTCCAGTGGGAACCTCTGAATAGAAAACAATGGGAACAGCCAGAAATGCCTCCTGCCGGAAGGCACTGTCCTCTCCCAGCTGTTCTGTGCTCGGTCCCCCCTCTCCCCACAGGTGACCTCCAGCTGGAGCAGTGGAAGGCTGTGCCCAGGAGCCCCGTGTGGGCTTTCTACCTTCACGAATGCCACGGAGCAGATTGTTTCACTGTTTCTGGCAGGCTGGGTGGTGCCCCTGACACCTGGGTGATTGTTTAATTAAATACATGTGCCTTCTCTTGGAGGAGAGTGTCATATGAGCAAATTGCTTCTTGTTAATCGGGGATCAATAAATATATGCTCAAAGAGGTACCAGCCGATATAAGCGTGTAGGAGAATATCCAGTGGCCAGGTTGCAGCACAAAGGCAATTAAAAAATATTGAGTTGCCATAAAATTTGGGAGCTGTGTTGTCGCCAAGAGGGAGCTGGCTTGATGACAGGAAATTAGAAGACAGAACTAAAAGAAACACCTAAAAAGAAAAAAGGGGAATACACCTGAGCTGTCATCAATGTTGCTTTAAAGGCACCTTTTCTGGAGGGCCAGTGCATGCCAGGCACTTTGCCCTGTCACCTCGCCCCCATTTTTATCATTTTGTCTGCACACTACCCACCTGATGAAGCAGATACAGTTGTTGCACCCATTTTACAGACAGGGAAGTGGAGACCAGAGCAGTGTGCAATTAGCCTGAAGCCATACAACCAGGAAGTGGTGCAACTGGGCTGTACTTTCTTAATAATGTTTTGTTTGACATTGTCATAAATAATCAAGAGGAGAGAAACCTGCCAGGGTAGCCAGGGGCTCTAAGCTTATTACGAAGTTAGAAATCTGGTTATCTGACTGGGTAGGAAACCAGTCTCTGAGCTTTACACTGTGCCTAGAGGGAGACGAAAACCCAGGCTGCTGTGTGGGTTGCCCTGTGTGACCTGAGTGGCGGGGAGGGGGGCAGTATCATTGGTGTGAGAGCTCAGGAGAGACCTGCCCGGAACATTGTTCTGTACTCGCTCTGTTCACTGCGCCTTCTCAGTGCCTCGCGTTACCATGAGCATGAAGAACCGTGTGCTGAGGAAGACACACTGTTGGTGCTTCCTACTGGACGGTGCAGAAACCCAAGGTGCTTGGACTTTAAGCAACAAAGACACTTACTGGCTCATGAAATGAAAAAACCCAGCATGATACTGAGGCTTCCGGCATGGTTGGATCCTGGTGCTCAGATTACGTCACTGAGCCCTGGTCCGTGTGACTCAGTTGGTTGAATGTCATCCCATGCACTGTAAAGTCACCAGTTTGGTTCCTGGTCAGGGCAGATGCCAAGGTTGTGGGTTCAATCCCCAGTCAGGGTGGGAAGCAACCGATCAATGTTTCTCTCCTATATCGATGTTTCTCTCTCTCTCTACCCTTTCCTTTCTTCTTTTTCCCTCTCCCTTCCTCTCCCTCTAAAATCAATTTTTAAAAAATGATGTCATTGAAATCAGTCATTGTTCATCTCATAGCTCTGTTTTTCCATGTTGGAGACATCTCAGACAGGTACGCCCCTCACGGAGGCCAAGGCCACCACTGGAAACCCCACATTTGTATCCTACCTCGAGGAAGGGAGAGTACCTCCTTCCTAATAGTTCCACAAAAGTGCTGGTAAGGGCTCCCATTGGTCAGGCTGGGGCCCCTGGTTCATTCCTGAGCTAATCACCCTCTTTGTTTGGTGAGGTGACATGGTCTGACTGGCCACTCCTTGGACACTCATTAAGCTGGGGTGGAGCGAGCTCACCCACACCATGTGGAGTAAGGAGTGGTTTAACTAGGAACTACTCCCAGGAAGCAGGGGGTCTATAGGGCTATGATGGGAAGGTGGGGGAGAGGTGCTGGGCAGGCAGGCAGGAAGAACAGGTGTGTACCACACAGCCCTTGCCCTGGAGGAACTCCCCAGGTCTCAGCTGGGAGCACCAGGCCACCTACAGTATGCGGGAAGGAGCACCCAGCGACCGTGTGCTCCAGGAGAGGCCCAGGCCACCCAGACTATGCGGGAAGGAGCACCCAGCGACCGTGTGCTCCAGGAGAGGACCAGGCCACCTACGGGATGCGGGAAGGAGCACAGAGCGACCATGTGCTCCAGGAGAGACCGTTCACCCTGCACAAACCCTCCAGAGGACACTGAGTGTGTGGTCACTCACCTTCCTGAGAGATGTAACCATGCCCAACGGGACTCAGGAGAGAGCAAGCAGAAGGATCAGAGGGCAGAGATGTGTGGAGGGACTGAAGCTCACAGCCAAGGGGGCTGCCACACGCACCTCTCATTGTGGAGCGTGGCCAGGGCCAGGAATCCAGCAGCGGCATTATTTGCTTTTTTCTTTGAGGGAAACGTAGAGGAAAACCTGCCCATGTGGGAGGTGAGCCCACTGCCTTAAGAGAAGATTCAGGCAAAAAGAAGGAACGGGAGAACCAGCGTCCAGTGGGGGCCTCTCACGGGCTGGGCTCTGAGCTGGAGCTTCAGCCTGGCCTCCCATTTCATTCCCTGACCACCAGACAGGTGTAGGCATTCTTGGTCTCATTCTGCAGAAGAGGAAACTGAGGGCTTATCCCAGGTCATGCAGCCGGGGCACTGGCGGAGCCCCCAGTGCGGAGCTTTGCCCTCAACACTGCGCCACCTCCACCCACGTGGATTGGGGTGGTGACGTCCTGGAGCACCAGTCCCAGAGCCCAGGGCCACCAGGTCTGGAAGGAATGGCAGGCTTTGGCACCGTTGCTCTCTGCATCATGCTTCAAGGCTGGACTCCAACGCCACCACCTCCAAGACCCCTCAGCTGAGAGCCACGCTCCTCTGGGACCCCTCCTTGCTCAGAGCCCTGTGGCGGAAACCTGGTGAGGAGACAAGAAACAGCTGAAAGGCGCTGGGAAGCAGGCTTGAGCCTTGCAGACTGTAATTTAAATCCTGGCTGCTTCCTTGGCTCTCTGACCTTGGCACATTCATCTATGAAACAGGCCAATGGGAAGACTTAAATCCAAGGGCCAGGAAGGAAGCGAGACAAGGTATTTGATGGTGCCTAGTAAGCCCTCCACCCAAGTGTGATTTCTTCATCATCCCCTTCATCATTTTAATGTTAAACATGCCTTCTCCCTGAGCTGGCATCCGGTAAACCTTGAATGCCTAACCCTCAGGTGACCTTTGGGCTAGTCCACAGTCACACAGCAACCTCTGCTCTCAGACAGGGATAGCTCCGTCCTAGCCCAGTCAGGTTCATGAGCAGCACACTGCCCGCTCTTTGAGCTCGGCTAGTCCTCTCACCTGGGTCCCTGCCTGTGCCTGACCCCCCAGCCATCAAGTGTGTTGTGTTCCCCGTCACTTCCTTATAACACCTTGTCTCCACTTCCTCTTCTGCACAAAAAAGCTCCCTGTACAAATGACCGGTACGGGATAAAATGGAAATGACGCCTGCTGTGCGTTGGGTACCGGGGGCTGTGTTAGGAGGCGCACCTATGCCTTCCCTCCTTGCTAGGCCTGGAGTTCCTTGGGGCCACTTGTTCCAGAAAGAGGTCTGGAGAGAGCCCCTCACTGACCCTGGTACTCAGCATGGACCTGCGGCCCAGGGACTGAATCCTGACGGGCGGGAGGGAGAGTAGAGGGATGCACAGGTACTGCGCCTTACGGGAGACCATCCAGACCGGCAAGAGAGCAGAGTGGGACTGGGCAGCAGGGGCAGGGCCTCCATCTCGCCAAGGGCAGGAATCAGTCTGATTGTTTTGAATTCCCTTCACCTAGGGCAGCTTTTTATGCAAAATCGTCTATCAGTTTTTTTAAAACCATTTTTCTTTGATCCAGTGAATATTACTGATGTGCTCAGCTGCAGCAGAGGAGTTCCTGTAGTGATTCCTTTCACACTTTGAATAATTATCTCCTCATTTATCAGCTTC
The DNA here is from genome assembly GCA_036010255.1 of Myotis pilosus. Classification (NCBI taxonomy): domain Eukaryota; kingdom Metazoa; phylum Chordata; class Mammalia; order Chiroptera; family Vespertilionidae; genus Myotis; species Myotis pilosus. The sequence goes on from JASKON010000003.1 coordinate 103,669,961, forward strand.
ATAAATCCACATTTTCATAAATCATCCTGCTTAAAGAGAGGCCCATGCGGAGGCCAGCCCCAGCTTCTGGGGAACGGGCTGCCGCCGTAACCGTTAAGGTAGCATCAGGAGACAGCGTGGTCTCCAGAGGGAAGTTGAGGCAGGTGCTCTGCCAGGTGGTCAGATTCTGACCTCCCATCTCCCTCCCTCCCTCAGCCCCCTCCCCCATGTTGGGGCCTCCCAGGGCAAGGGCTCCCTGTGGCCCTCTCCCTGGAGACTGCCCCTGCTTTCCAAGGGAGCCCCGTGGCTGTTGGCTCCAGAGAGTGCGGCTCTTGCTGTGCTTGGAAATTGTCTCCTAGTTACTTGTGTTTTCCTTCTGTTTTACGCTGTTGCCTGACCGTCAGGCATCTCCCAGGCTTCTGCGCTGACAAGAGATAAGCCTCTGTAATAAATGTTCCTGCCACGATGGTTGAAAAGATGGATGTAGTAGCAGCTCAAGAAACAGTTAAGAACAAAGAAAGAAATCACTCATAAAGCCACCACCCTACCTTAACAACTGATGTAATTTTTACATTTATCACCTTCCATTCTGGGTCCACAAACACACCTTTTTCCAACTTTGCACTTAAACACATATGTACATTCTTATTCTGCCATTTTCACCACTGAACAGATCCCAACAATAGCCCAAGTTTCAACAGATTCCTCATAATTATAATGGCTGCATGGGGGCCCGGGTTCCACTTTCCTGCCCTTGGACAGGAACATTTGGGTTGCTTTCAGGGTTTGTTATGACTGATCAGGAACAATTTGCCAGAATGTACTTACTGACCAAAGACCAAGGGTGTCGCATTTTCTGTATTTTTATATTACTTCTGAGGAGGTTCTGTGAGTTACTACCAGTGTCTATGATATTTTCTGGTTTCAACATCATCCCACCACCTGTAGAAGTTGTCTTCGTCTGGTGAAGACTCTGGAGCCAAACTGCTTAGGTTTGCATTTTAGTCCTGCCAGTGTCACCGACTGGGTCACTGGTTGGGACCTTGGTTCTTTTCATCGATGCAGAAAGGATTTTAAGGTCAGTGAAAAGAAAAGCAAAATGGGGTTTGTTTGTTTGTTTATTTATTTATTTACTTATTTATGTTTAAATTTAGGCTTGCACTGTCAGTTTTAATTGAAAATATTAAAACAGCTTAAATAATAATGAATTATAAAACTTGGATAATTAAGTGTTACGGCCATTTATGAGGCATCTATTCATTATTTTTGTAGGCCTGAAAGAAACTTTGCATACTTGTATTCTCCATTCTCCATTTCGAGAAAGATTATGAAGAGGTGTAAAGCAAACAAAATCTGTAAACAGCTGTACTGTAAGAGCATAGGTAGTTTTAGCTCACGTTTTGGGTGTGAAATTTAACTCATTTCACGGGACACAAAAGCAGGTGCAATAGTAAAGCTGAATCATGAACACCCTCATTAATTACAAGTGGGGCTTATTGAACATACATTCCAAGCAAGGAGCAGGTGGTGGGGGTTGGTGGGGAGAGAGAGAGAGAGGCGAGCACACATGGCCCCCAACTCCTGGGAGTTAAAGAGGGATTTTCTGTGTGGAGACTTTGACTTGCATTCAGGGATGATTGACAGAAACTATATTTTTTCTGGGCATGCCCTCACCCATAATGTATACAGAGAAGCCCACAGGAGGTGGGGTCAAAACTGAAGTGCAAATTTTATTATAATTAGGTTAGGGCCCTAGTAAGGTCACATTGGCATTGAGGTCATAGCTTCTTCCTCTGAGCTTGCACCAAGAGCCGCCTGTCTCTGAACCTGCCTGCTGGCGGTCTGATGGCAATGTTGGTCCGGCCCCGGTTCAGGACCCCAAGGCAGACCCCATGTCTTATGTCTCACTTCCTACCTGACACCACCATACCCCCTGTGTGACCGTGGGCCAGTTACTTAACCTCTCTGCGCCTCCATTTCCTTATCTATTAACCCTTTGAGTACCAACCAATATCCTAGGAACTATGCTAAAATTGCCAAGGAATTTTTGCTGATTTTACAGCAGCAAACTTCATAAAATTGTAGTACCTGTAAAAAATTAGGCAGATAAATGCCAGTGGTCAATTTTAGAACTATAAACATTCAGCATCATAAGTACTCTGCACTTAGGTGCCATCTGTCAATAAAGAGTGAACTACTAGAATCTAATAGTGACACTGCAGGAGGAGTGAGGTAGCGCTCCTGGCACTTTTGGTGAAAGACAGGAGGAGCGAGATCACGCTCCCCGGTACTCTAGGGGTTAAATGGGGATAATAAATGCAATTATTCCATAGATCAGCGGTTCTCAACCTGTAGGTCGTGACCCCTTTGGGGGTCGAACAACCCTTTCACAGGGGTCGCCTAAGACCATCGGAAAACACATATATAATTACATATTGTTTTGTGATTAATCACTATGCTTTAATTATGTTCCATTTGTAACAATGAAATTGGGGGTCACCACTACATGAGGAACTGTATTAAAGGGTCGCGGCATTAGGAAGGTTGAGAACCACTGCCATAGATGGTTGTGCCAATCCTCATGGCTCACAGTACTCCATGTTTGTGAATTCATCTGCTCGCTAGAATTTATTTGCAACTCCAAAATCAATACTTTTCAGTTCTTTTACAGTAATTCAAAGACATTTGCAGAGTGGCAGAAAATTTTAGTTGCACGTTGTCAGCTGAGGGGTAGAAGAAGGCGATCCTGCCTTCTGTGTCAGCTCTCACACTGTGAACAGGGTCCCCTCCACGGTATACTTAGGGCTGCGCTTTCCACATGCGTGTGCTTTTTGTTGGTGATCCCGCTAACAGGCCTCAGGCATAGCACTGAAGTGCTCTCTAGTGTTGTTAAGTATGAAAAGGCTGATGTTTCTTTCAGAGAAAATACACGTTAGGTAAGCTTCATCCAGGCAGGAGTGTAGGTCAGCCGTGGGCAAACTACGGCCCGCGGGCTGGATCCGGCCCGTTTGAAATGAATAAAACTAAAAAAAAAAAAAAAAAAAGACCGTACCCTTTTATGTAATGATGTTTACTTTGAATTTATATTAGTTCACACAAACACTCCATCCATGCTTTTGTTCCGGCCCTCCGGTCCAGTTTAAGAACCCATTGTGGCCCTCGAGTCAAAAAGTTTGCCCACCCCTGGTGTAAGTGCTGCTTGCCATGAGTTCAATGTTAATTAGTCGACTCTGTATTAAATAAGGTGCCTTCCTACAGAAACACGCATACAGCAAGGTTATGTATTGCTCAGTGGTAAAAACACTGACCAGAGGTTCGCAGGAACCAAACCTGTGTCTCCCCTAGGAGCTATGTTCACTGTTTGCTAATTCAGGGTTTGCAGCAACTTTATAGAATGTAACTACCAGAATAATGCGACTCAACTGTTGGTATAAAGCAGCGGTTCTCAACCTTCCTAATGCTGCGACCCTTTAATACAGTTCCTCATGTTGTGGTGACCCCCAATTTCATTGATACAAATGGAACATAATTAAAGCATAGTGATTAATCACAAAACAATATGTAATTATATATGTGTTTTCCGATGGTCTTAGGCGACCCCTGTGAAAGGGTCGTTCGACCCTCAAAGGTGTTGCGACCCACATGTTGAGAGCCGCTGGTATAAAGTGTTTAGAACAGAGTTTGGCATATGGTACCTCCCTATATGTGATTACTATTGTTTTCTAAAATTTACATTTTGCTAGTTTGGGAGGAACTTATTTAGTCACCTGCTGCCATGTTGGTTGGTTGTATTTCCTCTTGTGTGGATGTCTAGTTGATAGGAGTACACGAGGGGGTTTGTCGTGAGACTGAAGGGTTTAGCGTCAGGTGGGAGCAGCTCTGGAGGGGCGGAAGAGGACATGCACACCATCTGTGGCGCATGAGTTGGGAAAGGACCAGGCCTGAGGCGTGAGCTGGCCTTTAGAGAAAGCTGAATCAAAACCTGAACTGGAGACCCACCCGGCCGTGCTCAGGCCAAGAGCCTTTTAGCCTATGAGTGTGATGATCACATCATTAATCTTGAACAAAAGCCCGCACTGATATATTTTTAACTGCATTAGAATATAAAATGATGACAGTTGACATATCAGGCGAGTGGTTGAGAGGACATTTATTTACTGAAGCAAAAAACCAGCCTGCCTGGTCGGCCGGGGGGCTTCTGACTTGTTGGTGTGTTCTGTGAAATCTCTCACAAAGGCTCCGACCCTAATCCACGTTTGCGTACACACTGAACCAAGGGCCGCTGTCCCCACAAGAGGAAGCGCATGGCATTGGGATGGTCCCTGGGAGTCCGGGCTGTGTGGTAGCAGTGCGCACGCGTGCCCGCTTTCTGTCTCAGCCACTGTGGCCTGTTGCTAAGGTGGGCACATTTGAGCCTCAGAATGAAATCAGAAGCATCCCTGCAGGGCGGGAAACAGTCTTCCTCCTGTTTCCCCCCCGGGTGTAATGGGCTTCCTCCGGGCTGTTTGTCTGCAAACAGCTGGGGACCCACCCCAGCTTCTGATGATCAGAGAAGCAGTTCAGTTTCCGCATGGGGGTGGGGGTGGCCCAGATCCTGTAAGAGGATCAGCTGATCCTTTCTCTTCCAGGATATTAAAGCATTTGAAAGCCAAGGACCCCGTGCAGCTGAGACTGGAGCACTTGGAGCAGGGCTTCTCCGTCTACGTCAACGGGGCCAACTCGGAGCTGAAGGCGTCGCCACGGAGAGCCGTCCACTCCCACGTCTCCAGAAGTGCCTCGCAGGCCGAGGGGGCACAGGGTGAGCCCAGGCCCTTCGGTCCAAGCAACAGTTTCGTTAACTCATTAGAAGCAGTGGGGCTGCATCTTATGCACATAAGCTTACCAGCAAACAACTAGTTAACCTGTACAAGTTAACTATATCCATTTGGCCAGAAGGAGAGAGCATGAGAGTGAGAGAGAGAAATCCTGTTTTATTCCTTTTAAAACTAGTCTTGGCCTCCACTGCCCCAGGGCAAAGGTGGCCAGAGCATTCAATACCTGCTTTTACACTTACCAGTTCTCAAGTGCCTGTAATTTAAAGAAATGCCTAAGAGAATGTTGATTATACCTGATTTTTCACTCCAAGTGTCTTGTTTTGATTCCACTGTTCATTTTTGAATGTAGTTACTCCATACTCTGCACACTTGGAGCGGCTTCATGTGTCCTCTAGTAAAAGCACAGGAAGTCTGGAAGTAGAATAGAAAGCAGCCAACCCAGTGGCCGGGCCCAACATAGGCACCAAAAATGACTCGGGTTGAATGAGTGAAGTGGCGGAGCACATGGAGGCAGGTCCCACTTGGCCATGCTACTTTGGGAGAGCCATTTTGCCTTTCTAAGCCTTTGCTTCTTCATCTTTAAAAATCGAACTAACAAGGGTGCCTGACCGTGGGGTGCCAGGGTGCCCGTCAAAGCTGCCTTGCCTGGGAGGCTAGTCTAGTATCGAGCTGCACTAGATAGTACAGAAGAGGAGCTGGAATGAGGCAGGGTTTGAACCGTGTTCTGCCGCTTTCTTGCTCTGAGACCTCTGCAGTCGGGTCCTCTCTGACCCTCAGTTTCCTCTTCTGTAAAATGAGAATCGTTATGCCCACCTTACAGGCTTGCCAGGAAGGTTAAATGGCAGGAGGAATGTTTCTGACACACAGTAACCTTGATTTGTGTTGTTACCACAGGCACAGTAAAATCCCAAGCCATTAATAGACAGTGAAAGTGATGTCCTGAAAGCTTCCTTCCTGAGGAGAGTTACTGCATTTCATTTTGGAGTTTAGCATGAGCTTCCTAGCCCCCAGGGCAGAGAGGAAAATGGGGTGACTCTTCTAGCTTGCATGGCAAAGGAACCTGGCGAGCTGCTGCTACTGAGGAGAAGCAGGCCTCTCTGAGTCCAGGTTTCAGGGAGGGCAGATAACAGGAGCTTCTCTACTGGGGCCGCCGGCAGTGCCTTCACTCATTCAACACACTTCTCCCCACCCCTCCACTCCCCTCTTTACATAAATGCTGGCCTATTGTGCACACTGTCCTGTATCCTGCTTCTATCCCTGGAGAGTGTTCCTTTTGTATATAGACCTGCTCCATTGGGCTGTACGTTATTATACATACTAGAAGCCCAGTGCACGAAATTCGTGCAAGGGCCTTGGCTAGGCCCCTGCCCGCCGTGGCTTTGTCTGAAAGGAAGGACATCCGGAAGGATGTTCGGTCTAATTAGCATATTATGCTTTTATTATTATAGATTACTATTATTCCATTTTTGCTGGGCACTTAGCTTTTCTAATGCGCTGCTGCTACAAATGGTGCTACAGCGAATAACTTCACATACAGGATTGTGGGCACACTGGCGTGTACTTAAATGTAAGTTACAAAACTGACATCACTGTGAGCTTGCCACCTGTGCCTCACCAATTCTCCTCCCTCGTCTCTGGTGTAGATTATGGACGAAGAACCCTGTTTCGGGAAGCTGAAGAAGCTTTAAGACGCAATTCACGGACAGCCCCCAGCAAAGCCCAGCGCCGCGGATGGCACCAGGTCAAGAGCGTGGCCCCAGCGCGCACTTTAGAATAAGGAGTGGGGTTATTGAGGGAACAGAAACATGATCACGGCGGGCATTGAGAATCTCAGTGGGCAGTGGGTGGGCTGGCTGGGCACTTACGGCAGCGTTGCCCTCTCTGCATGTGGCACTGGCCTCTGGAGGGCAGAGGGCCCGGGGATCCTCCAGCCTCTCTCTGGGCATGATCTTCCCTTCTGGGCTATCACAGGTGGGCCTCACAGCCCTGTCATGATGACTCGTTCATCTAGCTGTTTTTTATTGAGCACCTACTATGTGTCAGGCATGGTCTTAGATGCCAGGCATACAGTGGGTGAAAAGACAGCACCTGCCCCACAGACCTGAGATGCCACTTTGATTGCCTTGAGGCTGCTGCTGCCAGTAGCTTGCATTTTTGAGCCCCTACTGGTACCAGATGTGGACTCAGTTCCTGTGTGACTCCTTCCTTTGCCCTCACAGGAGACCTATAGGGTAACTTTCAATGTCCTTCCTCTTTTAAGGGAGCAGAGGAGATGAATGTTCAGAAAAGGTAGTGAGCTTTCCAAGGTCAACCACTAAGAAGGGGCAGAGTCGAGACTCAAACCCAGAGCTTTGGCCCCGAGCTCAGTGTTCTTGCCCATAGAGTCCTTATACTTTACCTTGCAGTTACTCACCCCTGACCAGGGACCTGTTTGTCACAACCCCCACTGCACGTTCACATCGCCTGGGAGTTTTTAAAATACTGATGCTCAGGCTCCACCCCCAGAGATTCCGACTCATTTGGTCTGAGGGGAGGCTTGAGCAATGGTGTGTATATACATTTTAATCCTGTGCTCACCAAGATTGGGAAGTACTGCATTGTACTATATGTATGGATCTACGAGTAAATTCATATACTTTATTGACCCAACTCTACAATAACCTTGTAGATCTGTAAGTCCTCATTGTGCCACTGAAGAAATTGGGCCCAGAGAGGTAAGGTGACTTGCTCAGAGTCACACAGCTACTGAGGGAGAAGGGTAGGCTGAGGTTTCAACCCTGGATCTGTTACTCCAAATCCAGTGGCCCTCCGCTTCTCTGCAGAGACGTTGGTGGGGCTCTGACTAAAAGGGGGAGGGGGTTCTTGCTAGGCAGCTCCAGTGCCAGGGAGCCGGGCCTGCAGGGCGCGGAGCTGGAGGCCTCCTTTGTTCCGAGCAATGAATGCTCCTTTCTCATTAATGAGGTCTTTCTCCACTTCCCACTTCAGACCATCCTTCTAGTTGTTCTGAGAGCCTTCTATTATCAGGAGCCATATTTGCATCCTGTCTGTGACTTAATGGCTGCCCCAGAATCCGTGCAATTTAAAAGACTTGGCCTAGGATTAATTAGCATCCCTCCCAGTCTCTCCCTGTGGTCCCACACTTCACAGGGCCTAATCATGGCTAATTTCCTGGCTTCCTGATGCCATGAACACTGTAATTGTCCTTCTGCACCATATCAGTGAGGGGTCAGCCAGTGCCTAACAACAGAGACCACTCAGGCTCTTTTAATCAGAAATGAATGTGATGCAGGGAATCAAGTGCTTGCAAAATCCCTGGGCTGGCAGAGGATGGGCTCTGAGCTGGGCCTCCGGGAATGGCACTCAGCCTCTCAGCCGGACCTGCCAGAAAGGCTGCTGCCTGGGACACAGTAGGGAAGGGGTGGGGTCAGCACCGGAATGTGTCACCTTAGCTGTGACCCAGGAATGAAGAAGCCACAGCCGCTGGCCTCAGTGAGGCTGTGCTTGCTAGGGCACCACGGTGAAGAGGCGCCCTGTGGAGCCAGGGTGGGATGTTGCCGAAAAGCCCGTCGCCTCTGTCACTGCTCCACCCCTCCACCACTGTGCTGGGCACAGGCAGCCTCCCCTCGCTTCTGCTCTCCCTGCCGGTGTGAGGCCATCTGATGGGCTCACCTGAGGCGCATCCAGAACCCCAGCTGAAGGGAGTCTGGCGAGGTGCAGTGTCTAGCTTTCCGCCTCTGCTGAACAGGAAGGCATCTTAGGAGAGAGTGGAATGGGTACCGGTGTCACCCCCCTGCTCCCCCATTACTGACCAGATCAATGCTGCACCACCCGCACAGTGCTCTGGGACCACCCCTCAGAGCCATAGGCCCCAGGAAGCACTCAGCAGTGCTGAGTGGACCAGAGCCATGTTATGAAAGAAATGGTCCATTAATCTAACAAACAGTTACTACCATGGGCGGGGCCCTGGAGTTAAAAATAAAAAATCAAATAAGGCTCTGTTCCCGCCCTGGAAGACCTTACCGTGAGGACGTGGGAACTGCTAACTGGGAGGGAGATGCGACCGCTGTTTTCTAACACTCGGAGGACCAGCCTGGTGGACTCCAAGTTAACAACTTCAAGCCATAACGTGTTTTTGAACTCACATAGTTAACAAGACTTAGTCACTTGCTAACATTTAAATTAAAAAGATTTTACATAATTTTAAAAATATTTTTATTGAATTTAGAGAGAGGAAGGGAGAGGAATACCTCCTGCCTACCTCTTATGGGGATTGAGCCCGCAACCTGGGCATGTGCTCTGACTGAGAATTGACCCGCAGCCTCCTGGCTCATGGGCTCGTGCTGAACCACTGAGCCACACTGGCTGGGCCAAAAGATTTTATGTGATTTTTAAGAAGCTCCATTCCTGCTTCTCTAGAAAAATGGAAAGATTGGGCCCCCAGGCTGGGCCCCCTCCTATCAGGCAGCCACCAGTTAGGGGACAAGCCCGCTGGTTTGCTGCCGTCCCCACCGCTCCCTTAGGGTCCCAGAACTGAGGCCCAGTGGAAGTTGGATTTTGTTATCTGCTCTGCTACTGTTTCTCTTACATCTTTCCGTTTCCCACCTGGCTCTGTGGGATATTTGAACCTGTGACCCCTAAGGAGTAGGAGGCAAAGGGCTTTGGAGTCAGACAAATTCCTTACTAGCTATGTGCCCTGGAGCTGACAGTGTGACCTCTCTGAACTTTGGGCTCCTCGTCAATGAAACCTCCCAGGGCTGCTGGGAAAGACGTGCTCACAGTGTGTCAGGTGGTCCATCAGCGGGGGCTCTGCTTGTGCGTCAGGTAGGAGCCCTTGGCAGCAGGTGACAGACAAGTCCGAGTGGTTAAGAGTATGGACTCGGCACCCCGATGTCCAGGTCCGAGGCCGTGGCTGCATCACTGACTAGTTGCACGGTCCTAGGTGAGTTGCTAAACCTCGCGGTGCTTGTTTTCTGAAGGATAAGTCGGGTTGATGATGGTACCTGTCTCACAGGGCTGGTAACGAGGATGGAATGAGCCAGTTTGGCGAGCATTTCAAGCAGCGCCCGGCACAGAGGAAGCATCAGTAAAATATATGACTGCTATAGTCAGTGCAGGGCAAGTGCTGAGGGCGGTCTGCCTGGGGACACCAGGGCTCCTCACTCCTCACGCATCAGTCCTCCATTTATTCTGTGATCACTTACGAGCACCTACTAAATTCTGGACACTTGTCAGTACTGTGGTCATAGCAGTGAGTGATGCAGGCCAGGCCCACTCTCCTGGAGCTTGCCTTTACGGGGCATGGGTGGAGAGGCCAAGGGTGAAAAGCACGTAAGCAAACAAACAAGCATGTGAGAGAGAGGGAAGAGTGCAATGAGATGACAGTGTCTGGGGGAGGAGGTGCTCAAGAGAGGGTGGCTGCAGAGGCTTCCCAGGACCACATCGGAGCTGACCCCTGAAGATGAGCGGGAAGGTCTGGAGGGCAAGTGCCCAGTGAGTGGCACAGTGAGGACACTAGGAAGAGGGGTCAGGCTGAAAGGAGGCTGGTGGCCAGTGCACAAAGGAGGCCCTAAATGAACTGGATGCACCAACTGCACTGTTACTGTCTTAGGAGGAGACTGGATTGGTCTCCTTTGGCCCTGAGTAGTGGCATTATGAAGCAAGTTCTCCATGGAAGGGAGTTCTAGGCGACAGGTTTCGGGTGTGTAAGATAGAGATGAAGGTAGTCTCTCTACCCTTTTGAATGGGCTCCACTGTCCTTGGAGCAGCCAGGGATCAAGGTAGCAGAGTCTCCAATGGCTAGAGGTGGCCAGTTCTCAAAAGCCATCCCCTCAGGAGAGGGACCACAGCCCTACCCAGCCCTTCAGTTACTCCCGTACCAGCAGGAGGGACAGGTGTGGCCACACAGTCACCTTGTGCATTGGTGACTGGTCAGCAGGGACACAGCGGTCACAGTCTACACCTGGCTGGCTCCACCTCCTGCCTGCTGCATCCCTGCCTCTCCAACCTATTTCCTTGCCCGTCTTTCTCAGTGTCTCCCCTAAACTCTGAGTCACACATCCCCTTTCTACTGACCAAGCCCCAACCCTCTCGAGCAGGACAGATTTTCCTTCTTAGGGTCTTGCCCAGCGGCTAGGAAGCACTTTGGGTAGAGCTGCCTTGCTGGAAGGGGCTCCCTCGGGCTCACCGGCCTGAGGATCCCTGGACACCCAGTCACAGAGTCAGCTAACTGCGGGTCGAGAGGCTGCCCAGCGGCACCCGCGAAACCCTTCTTGGGACCCCAGCTCTGGGGAACCAGCCAGGTGAATGGTGCTGCTTTGTTGGGCTTCCGAGCTGCCACCTGCCCTGTGGAGCCCTGGTGGTGATAGATGGGCCCTGGTCGTCACTGTGTCCCCCCCCCCCCCCCCGCCCCCTTCTTGGCCTTAGATCTTTCTGCTGCTTTCTGAGGATTAAGATTTATGGCTCCCTCGGCCTTGTAATACGTGGGTGGACAGCAGCCTAATCAACAGAGCTGTCGTTTACTAAAATGTTGTCAGATTTGATGAACGTCATCGGCTCTTAGCATTAAATTGGTAGTGAAAGGATTAGCCTTCCAGCAATTTACGATGGGGTGGGCTTTCCTGAAAGGCCGGCCAAGCAAGTTCATTGCCATTATTACAGCAGCGGCGGCGTTGCCCCCTCTGCTGTGTACCTGGCTTCCTGTTGTGGGCTGGCAGCTCAGGCGCCCCAGGAAAGCTCACGATGGACATGTGAGGCCTGGGACGCCCTTTCCTTTGTTTTCCTTTCTGAGTTTTGCAAATCCCTGCAGCGAGGACAATGAATGAAACAGCCCATAAAGCGTCGGCCTTTACAGCGGCCTTGCATGACACCGAGTGTCGAGGGCCATTATTTGTAAGAGATCAGACAAATCCAGGAAGAACATATCAAATAAGGTAGATGGACTCCCCACCCCAAACCTGCCTTTGTCATTGTCTTCAGAGCGCTCCTGTCTCTAGAGGGCGCCATTTGACACTGCACAGCCTCACCACCCTGCAGGCCGGCCTTGATCTTCTAATTGACAGTGAGCTTTAGTGCATACCTTGCAACGCTGCTGACACTCACGTGACTCTGAGCATGGCGGGCCAGGAGTGGCTGGTAGACTGGAACACGGGTGTTTGGAGGCTGGGGCTTTTAAATTCTGTCCTGGTCTATGATTGCTTGCAAAGCTCTACCCAAGTCTGAGCCCTGCAAGTGGGCAGGAGAGAGCAGCTGCTTAGCAACGCCCACTGGGGGTAAAGCAGTGTACGAGGCAGGGAGCCAGCCAGGCATCATCCTTGGGAGGCGTGAAGGTGGGAGGCAGGGAGCTGGCGTGCCTGGGGCTGGAACCTGCCAGCCTCGCACTCTTTATGGGGAGGTGGGCCCGTCATGTGGGCAGAGCCGCTCTCCACCTCCCAGGGGTGGCAGAGGTGCCTCCTGGGGCTGAGGTGGGAGCGCCAGCCAGATGGAGGGACTATTTATTCCCCTCTCTGGTACCCACTCAGCATTTAGTTGTGTCACATGTTGCTTCATAAACACCTCCTGTTATGTGTTCTGTGTGACTCCTCGGGCCAGGGCATTGGTTTTGAAATTTTTTGTATCTTGACATGTATGCAGACAGTACTCAGTAAAGACTTGCTGGTTAAGTGCCTTAATGCCTCCTGCAAACCTGTCTCCTCACATGTTGGCGGGCGAGCAGTTGTGCCAAGCTCCTGGGAAGGGAGAGTGCTATGTCTGGGAAAAGGGGGAGGAGAGAGCTGCAGAAGAGAGAAGGGCACATGAGTGCTTCTCCTAGGATGTGGAAGGTCTCTCTCACATTTATAATTCAGGTGAGACCAGCAGAGCTGCATGGATTCCAGCTCTCTCACTTGCCAGTGGGATCCCCATTCAGGCATGGCTGGATCCAGGTGCTCACACCGTGGAGCAGGGCTCTTCTCCATCTTTCAAGTCTGCTTCTCCCCTGTTGCCCTGTGTGGTACCAAGATGGTCGCCAGCAGCTCCCCGCTCACACTGTCACCCTGCTATTCCCCTGAACCAATCACCCAGTCACCGTGGGCCAGCGGGATCTAATGCTCAGATGGGCCAGGCCTGGTCACTTGCTCCACCCACCCCTGGTCTCCGTTCCATGGGAACACTTGAACTGGGGTCTGGGAGGGAAGGGGAGGATTTACCAAAAGGAAACCAGGGTGCTCTCACCAGAAGGCCGGGGAACGCACGCTGGACAGGCGGAAACAATAGCGCCACCACAAAGCCTCTTCAGCCTCCCGCTACTGAAACTTCCGTGTGCGCATATCACCTGGGGTCTGGTCAGAATGAGATTCTGTTCCCAGCTCTGAGATGGGGCCTGAAATTCGACATTTCTCAAATCCCCAGGGGAGGCCGGTGCTGGCACGTGGGGGAGCAAGGCCCTGGTCCAAGCCCTCCCTCTCTAGGTAAAGGAGCAGCAACCCAGGGCGGGGCCTGGCTGTGCCTCTGGATGGGCCCCATGCCCAGTAGGCTTCCCACATGCGCCCCTCCCCTTCCTCCTCCTCTCTTGCACGGGTTCAGCATTTGGACAGTTATTGAGTGGTTCCTGGGGAGGAGGGAGGAGCACCCTCTCTTTGAAGGTGTCATGGAAAATCCATCTCTGTGATGAAATTCAAGGCTTTTACAGCTTCATCCTGGCCCTAGGCAGGAAAGCCCAGGCTTACCTATCCCGCGGAGGGCTCACCTCCAAGGCCCCGCTGCTGATGCTAGGAAATGCTCTGAGAGTGAGTTTGCAAAGCCCGGGGGGCAGCGAGGCCACACTTGGAGCCTGAGCCCAAAACGGTGAGGCTGCAGGCAGAGTGGAGAGCAGGGTTCCAGAAACAGCTGGTGCATCGCCAAGTGACGGGACCTCCTGTGGGAGCACAGTGTCCGTGGCCACCTCTCCACGCCTCCCACCTCCCTGTTCTCGGGCAGGTGGCACCCGCCGGCCTTCTTCAGGCCCTGTACTCTGGCTAAGATCTTTTCCTTTAATCAGTGGTTAGCAAACTGCGGCTCGCGAGCCACATGCGACTCTTTGGCCCCTGGAGTGTGGCTCTTCCACAAAATACCGACTTCTGCACGTGGGCCACGAAGTTTCAATCGCACTGTACGTGTGCCCGCACATGGTATTTTGTGGAAGAGCCACACTCAAGGGGCCAAAGAGCCGTATGTGGCTCTCGAGCCGCAGTTTGCCGACCACTGCTTTCATGATCAATAGCTCAGTCCCTGTTTCCTCTTCTGAGTGTTGGAGTCTCAGGGAATTCTTTAATTTCCCTCTGTTCTCCAAAGGCCGCTGTAAAGCATGGGCTAGACATGTTTATTCTCCCTGCCCCTGTGTGGTCAACTGGGGTCCGAAAAGATTAAATGTAAGATTCTAGAAATAAACAGTTCCTAACTTTAAACCGTGCAGTGCTCTGGGTAGCAAGATGAAATCTCATGCTGTCTGGCTCCACCTTCTCCGGACGTGAATCATCCTTTTGTCCGGCACCTCATGCTGCGACCGGCTGCCTCTTAGTCACGAGGCGTCTCGGTGGTCGGATCCATTGTGGAGGTACCACAGTGCTTGTGTTCCAGTGATCCTCACTTTACTCCATAATTCCCATAACTTTTATTACAGCCTATTGTCATAATTGTTCTATTTTATTACAAGTTATTGTTAAACCCTTACTGTTCCTAATTTATAAATGAAACTTCATCATAGGTGTGTATGCACAGAATAACAAAGCACACAGCTGCTCAGTGCTCTCCGCAGTTTCAGGCATCGCCGGGGGTTGGAACGTCTCCCCTGTGATAAGGAGGAACTAGTGTATAGCGTGGCGGTTTGGCGCTGGGGTCAGTCAGCAAACACCAGCTCTTGAGCCAGATCTGGCCACAGCCTGTTTTTGCAAATAAAGTGTCTGAGCCGCAGCCATGCCCATTTGTGAGGCATCATCCGCGGCGGCTTTCGAGCTGTAATGGGAGAGTTGAGTACTGTGACAGAGACCAATGGCTGTCAGAGCCTAAGACCCTTACTTTCGAAAGGAAACATTGCTCAGCATCCGTCTGTGGAGTCGAACTGCTCAGGTTCAAATCTAGGCTCTGTGGTCCCCCGCTGTGTGACCTCGGGCAGGTGGCTTATAGACCTGTGCCTGGTTTCCCCCTTGGGTTACCGTGAGGACTAAAGGAACAAGTAAACGCACCCCATGCACTTGGCGCGGCGACGGTTTGCACTGGTGAAGTGCACTAGTGCGAGAGCACTGATGGGGGCGGGCAGTGGGCGTGAATGAGACGGGAGTCCTGTCCTAACCCCCTGCACTGGCCAGGATGTAAGTGTTCACACGGCTCCCCAGCTGCAGGGGAGGAGGGGACGTGGACACTGGGGGACAGCCGCAGTCTGCCACATCAGACCACCGGGTGGGCTTCCCAGAGAATGACCCAAGGAGTGCTGGGAGGAAGAGAGGCCCACCACACAGTTTCCATGGCCCAGAACGTGTGAGAAACGTTGCTCACTGTGATTATTTTAGGATTTCCACAGGTGTGTGTAGCGGGTGGGGGAGGGGGCACATGGAAGGCCCTGAGAAGTCTTGAAGAAAAATGCCCAAGGTTTCCTAAGCATTTGATCACAAAGCTATTTGAGAAGTTTAACATCCAGAATTCTATGGATAAGTTATTTTAAGCTAAAAAGTTACTAAAATATTCTCCTGAACCAGTGAAGACTTTTGAGCAGAGGGGGCTTTAGCCGTCTGGGTGGCCTGGGGTTCAGTCATCTGAGTGGCCCGGGGGCGCTGCTGGGCCAGCGTGCAGGACCACAGGCAACTGTGCATAGACACCCTGCAGCCAGCCCCCATGTGCTCGCCCAGGGGCATCCAGGTGTCTGTTCTACCTTATCTGAAATGGTCTGAATTTTTGTGTGTAGAAATCTGTGCAGATCAGAACAGAAGCTGGTTCGCGGCTCCATATTGAACCTCCTCTGGACTATTCTGAAGATTTTGAGCCACGTGGGGACACAACTGTCACTTCAAAGGATGCTTCCGGGGGTCACCCACAGGTAGGCGTGCCCGGGGCTCAGTGCTTCAGCAGCTGTCGGGACACTTTCTGTTACTATTCCTTCCTTCCTGGAAGAGTCTTTTTCTACCGAATGACCAACGGCCTCGTTTCTCTACCCCAGCCATAGAGGTGGAATTTTACAGTGAGCAAAATTGTGGACTTTATTGCCTTTAACACCTACCTCCCACAACACACACACACACACACACACACACACACACACACACACACACACACACACCACAAGCACTCACTCGCTTTTGCATCGACCGGCTGGTTTATAGCCAAGTTCGTCTGTTACAGCCCTAGCCCCAGCCCCAGCCCCAGCCCCAGCACATGTCACAGAATGCGTACATGCCCTTCGAGCAAGAGGCATGGTAGTTCTCTCTTCTCCTTTGACCAGTTGGTTCCTCCTATTACAAGAACATGTATTCCTTCCTTTGCAAGCTCCCAAGCTCCCTGAAACAAGGCAGCTCGTCCCTCACAAGCGATTAAGCCCATTAGCATTCCCGTAAGCGCGTGCTCAGAATCGGGGGTGCCCTGCTCCGCCGGCCCTGAATTTTCTCCGCTCTGAGTGCTTGATTGCGTCTTCCTTTCCTTTCCTCCCCCGTGAGGGGCACTCCGTAGGCCTCACGGTCAGGAGTGACTCTGCTGCTAAGTCAGAGTAAAATGGCAGCGCCGGTTTTCGGCAAAGGCAGAAGCCATAGGAGTTGCAATCTGAACAGGGAAAGAAGGAAAAAAGCGTGTGGCCGGATGACTCGGCCTCCTCACCCTGTGCGCAGTGCAGCCCGACACGGCGCAAAGGAAACGCACGTCTGCATGTGCTTTTCACCTGACCTCGCTGCTGAGACACACCAGCTGCTCACCTTCCAGCACTTCCCTGTGAACTTCAGTTTCTGGCGGCTCTGAGTTCACAGCCGGCGTGCTGCAGACATGCCCTGTTGGCTGCCACCCCGTTGACTTGCCTGGTGCTTTCCAAGGTGTGAATTACTAGCTGACATTTAGGAATCAGGAAATTCCATGTCAAAGTCTGAAGGTGGGGCTTCTCTTGAAAAATCGGAAGATTTGGGAGCCACGTTCTTACGCACCAGCAATGACTGGGCCGAGGAGCACCAATCCCCTTTAGACGGGGCTGTGCTCCCATGTGCACAGTCCTCACCACAGGACCTGGCATCGAGGGTAAAACAGTCAGCAAGTATATCACATGCCAGGAGCTGACGTGATGGCGCTTGGCAGGGGAAAGCTGGCAGGGGCTGCCACTTGATGTGCTGGGCAGGGGCTTCACTTTGGTGAGGTCACACGTGAGCAGAGGCCTCGTGGAAGCCAGGGAGTGAGCCATTTGGAGAAGAGCACTCCGGGCACAGAGCAGCAGGTGTGAAGGCTCTGAGCCGGGGCCAGGGTGGCAGGAGCTGAGTGACCGAGGGGTGGGGTGAGGGGGAGGTGAGGACTGAGGTAGCCAAGGCTCAGAACACATAGGACTTTGGGAGCTGCGGTGAGTGAGGACGAGGGGTTCTACTCTGAGTCGGGGGTGGGGGGAGTTCTGTTTGCAGTTTAGCAACTCCTGTGAGGGGAGGGCCCTCTCTCTAGAGCAGAGGTTCTCAACCTGCGGGTCACAATTCCTTTGGCAGTCGAACGACCCTTTCACAGGGGTCGCCTAAGACCATCCTGCATATCAGATATTTACATTACGATTCATAACAGTAGCGACATTACAGCTATGAAGTAGCAACGAAAATAATTTTATGGTTGGGTCACAACATGAGGAACTGTACTTAAAAGGCCAGAAGGTTGAGAACCACTGCTCTAGAGAGTTCCACCAAAGCCACAGGTCTTAGTCATGTTGCAGTGGATGATAAGTCTCCATTTAAATGATGTTGGCTTCATTTAAGTAACAGGAATGGAGCTAAATGTATATATATTTCTATTATTGAGATATCTTTTCCCTGATAATGCATAATCAATATAAAAAATTCAATGTTTAAAGAAAATAAAAGTTCTTTGATAATCTCACTGCCCAGAGGTCATTACTGTGCAGCCATGCAGACTGAAAACTGCACATGTCATTCTGTCCAAGAGGAGGCTGTTTCTGGAATGTGCTGGTTCTGGCCCATTCCCACTGAGTGAGTGCAGTTCCCCAAGATTAGTTCTCAGGCCCTGAGAGCAGGACAGGCGACAGGAAGGCATGCATCTTCTGGAATCCTTCTCTGAGTTTTTCCTTGTGCGGATCCTCCAGATCCTCGACCCTCGAGTGGGGTGAAGTGAATATTTGTCCACAGTTGCAATTTAGTGTTTTAAAGTCGTTACTGATACATATAGACAACTTAAAGACCTGTTACAACCCATATGCCACCAGCAGGTCTGCCACGGCCCCTGACGTAGACTGTGTGGCCCATGGCGGCTCACCCACCGGTTAGCAGTGGGTAGACTTAGGCAGTTGTTGACCAAGCGTCCCCAGTGAAGCAGCGCATCCGCCTTGTCCCCAGCAGGGCTCCCGGGCGGTCCCTTCATTCCGCATTAATTTCAATGGTGAGCCTTGAAAACACGAGGGAGCATTTTTAGGGCAGTTCCATTGTTTGGGTACTTCTGTTTCCGATTACCATGTAATTAACCTTTGAGTGAGTGCCTTTTTTCCCCTCTGCTTTTTATTGTTGTTTTTACATAAATAGGATTATACCCTTCATACTATTTGATAATCCCGCCGTTTTTACTCAACTCGTGTGGCTATCTTTCTGTGCTGGTCACGCAGCTCAGGGCACCGTTTTGGGAAGTTGGTGGCCCGAGTTTGAATCCTGGTCCCAATGGCTTGTTCCCCAGTGGTGCTGGTAGAGCAGGGGTGAGTTTGATCAGATCAGCTGAGGGAGTGAGAGTAGAGAACGGCTTAGTGAGGAGAGAGATGGAGGCATGGAGGCCAATAGAGAGAATGAAGTCCCTGCATGTCTTTAGGGACACAAGTTGCTGTTACCATACCCAGTTCTCTCTGCTTGTCCCTAGGATTCCAAACCTCCGACTGGCACCACACCCGGTGATGTTAACTTCTCCTTTCAGAACGCTCATGGACATTCCAACCTTCCAAGCAGTACGGACAAAGCAAGGATCCTCTTAACTATCCAGGATGTAATGGTAAGACGGCTTTCCTGCATCCTAACCATGAAGGGCCAGGGTCTTTTCCGTAGCCCAGCAGCTGGGCCAGAGGGTGGGTTCCATGAGAGATCCTTTTTTATACTTGGGAAAACTACAGATAGCAACAGGATTTGACTTTAACAAAAAAACTCTGGCCAACGTACCAAAAGATTTAAAATAATACACGAGAGATTTGGCTTAATGGCCTTTTTATTTATTTATTTTTTTGCTTTTCATATAAAGTATAGATTTATTTTTAAAAACTTTCTTTTTCAATTACAGCTTATATTCAATATTATTTTGCATTAGTTTCAGGTGTACAGCATAGTGGTTAGACAGTCATATACTCTACAAAGTGTCCCCGCTGGTATTTCCAGCACCCACTTGGCACCATACATAGTTATTGCAACTTTATTGACTATATTCCCTATGCTGTAGGTTATATCCCTGTGACTGTTTTGTAACTACCAATTTATACTTCTTAACTTTTTCATCCAGTCTCTCAATCCCCCTTCTACAAATGAGGTAGCCTCATTTGTTTATTTTTCTTTTGTTGTCCTTGCCTGAGGAGATATACCAGAAAAAATATTTCTAAGAGAAGTAATGATGTTATTAAAAAAAAAAAAAAGTACCCTGGCCAGTGTGCTCAATGGTTAGAGCATTGGTCTAAGGACCAGAGGGTCATGGGTTCCATTCCCTGTCAAGGGCACTTACCTGGGTTTCAGGTTCAATCCCCAGCCCCTGGCCTGGGCACGTGTGGGAGGCAGTCAATTTATGTGTCTCACATCTATGTTTCTCTCTCTCTCTCTCTCTCTCTCTCTCTCTCTCTCTCTCTGTCTGTCTCTGCCCCCTCCCCACTTCCCTTCCTCCCTTTCACTCTCTCTAAAAAAAAAAAAAAAAAAATCAATGGGAAAAATATCCTCAGGTGAGGATTAACGTAAATAAATAAATAAATAATCAATCACAGTAAAGGCTCACATTAAATGAGCACTTACTAAGTGCCGAGCACTGTGCTGAGTGTGTACCATCCATCACTGCGTCACCCTGTGAGTTAAGTGCTAGGTATTTTCATTCTATTTTATAGTTGAGGGAACTGAGGAGTAGAGAAATGATGTTGCTCGCCCAGGCCTCGGAGAAGCCCAGCCTGGAAACCCGGAGCCCAGGACTCCTGTTCCACGGGATTACAGGCTGGGAAAGGCATTGACCTGGTTTCGCTTCTGAAAATGCCCAGCTCTCCACAGGGGCACGATCTGTGGTAAATAGTATTGATGTTCTGCCTGGGAGCAAGGTGTTCAGAGGGGGCCATCCATCAGTTATGCTTAACTGTGTTAAACAGCGATCGAGAAGACCTCTCCTCTGCCAAGTCTCTCCCCTGTGCCCTCATTGCTGGGAATGTTGATGAAAATGTTTTTCAAAAATGAAATTCAATGAGGAAACAACCAGATAAGCCCAGACTGAGGGACAATCCACAGAAAACTGGCCTGGAGTCTTCCACTATATCAGCTGCAGGAGAGCAGGAAGGCTGTTCTGGATGAAAGGAGGGTACAGGGATGTCACAGTTACGCTATGTGGGGTCCTGGGAGTAGAATTGCTATAAATTTAAGGACAGTTTTGGGAAATTCAGAGAAATTGAAAATTAAGTGCATTATGTTGTAAATAATATCATAGTGATGTCCAGTCTCCCATATTCGGTAATTCTATTGTGGTTACATAGAGAAGGCTCTTGTTCTCAGAAGACACATGCCGGGGCGCGCAGGCGTGAGCGGCCATGCTGTCTACACTCGCGCATAAGTGGGCCAGAGTAAAGAACAGGTTTACCTATTGAGGAGGAGGAAAGGGAGAAGGGAGAAATGGGGCCAGATGCTAACATTTGGTGACTGTAGGTGAAGGGGTTTGGATATTATACTATTCTGATCAATTGTCTATTTTAAATTTTTTCAAAATAAAAACTTTTTTTGAAGCTTCACTAGAGCTAAGCATCAGCAAAGGGAGACACAGAGGAAAGTCAGAAAGGAGAGCTCGTTTAGAAAAGCTGAGTGGGGTGGTATGCGTGCCGGTTTCCTGATTGTGCTATTGTGCTGTGGTCACACGGGTGTTACCACGGGGGAAACTGGCTGCAGCGTACATGAGATCTGCGTGTATTGTTCTTACAAATGGTGCGTGAAATACACAGCCAGCTCAAAATAAAAAGTACTAACGTAAAAAATAAATGAAACAAGCCCAGATGCCCAGGTCCTACCACCAGAGGTCCTGGTTCTCAGCCTGGCTGTGGCTCAGGCATTGTACCTTACGTGAAGCACCCCACGTGACGATAATTTGTAGCAATGTTTGCAGCAGTTCAAGGAGAAGATAGGGCTGTGGATCTCAAGGCTTCAGATGCACAGGAATCACTAAGGGCATTGGTTTAAAAGGCATATTTTAGGTCTAATGTTTAAGCTACCAGAATTTGTACTTTTTAACCAAAGAACTCCCGGTGATTCTGAACCAGAGGCCTGATGAGTCGAATCCAGTTCAAATGGAAGCAGTTTTGGAGATAATTTGGATGTTGTGGCTTGGATTTGGGACTAGAAAAGAGATTTAAAAATTCAAAGTTAAAATCTCATCTACACCATACAATCAAGGTAAAAATAAAGTAAAAAACAAAACAAAATAAAACAGCAAAAATCCACTGAGGTTTACAAAAGCCAGGAGGGGATGAGAGAGGTTCTGCCCTTGTCTTTAGATTCATATCCTGCACTCTGGAAACTTGGGTGGGAGATGGCACTTAAAAGAATAGAAAATGAAAGATACAAAAACGTAATAGCTTTAGACAGCATCTCCTGTGGTACAGATAATTTCTGTCCAGATATTGACTATTAGTGTCAAGAAAAGACTAAATTATATGCAACATACTCTTTTAAGAAAGCAAGGAAGTCTTTATATCTTTTAAAAATATTTTCATGGAAAATTGTTTTATTTAGGTTTTGACTATTTAAAGATGTTAATTTTAGATAAATAGAAAATTAATTTTGTGTTATTATATGAAGACATTATTAAATCAAGGAAATGAATATGAACCCTTCATATTTTTTTTTCACTTTGGTCACCTTAAAAATATATTTCAACTTGAGAAAAAAATAATCCGGAGAAAACGGGCCTGTAGGAGAGGATTCTTACTCGTTATGACTTGAAAAAATTATGCTCAAATTCAAGATAAGGATAGAAACATAGTGATGAATGGAAGAGTGTGTGACCAGATGGGGAGGGCCCAGACCCGTGCCTGCAAGGACCAGGCTTCCGCTCACAATGTGTATCGTTGACTGGCCTGGTGTTGTGCTGTGGTCATGATTATTGCTGTTTTATTTTGAATCAAAAACTTACTCTGAGCATGCTCCCTCCTGCTTGCTCTGTTCCTTACCACTCTCTGTGGGTGACTCTGAGACTCACATTGCTAGTTTACGTCTTCTGGCGATGTTGGAGCTTGTCACTCCTGTTTTAGGGAGTAAAAAGAACAGGTGTCTAAGTCTCGCAAGCCTGGAGCTTTTCCGTAAACTCTGTGAGTCACTCTCAGAGTTTGACAAAAAGGGGCAGATTAGGTATCTCCTGTGCTTGTCAGCTCTGAAATTGTAAATCCTAGGTTGAGTTTATAGGCAACCCTATTTCTGATTACAAAATCCATAGGAGTAGAATATTCAGTCCCCACTCATCCAAGGACTCCAGTAGCTCATTAATAAGTTACATAGGTGGGGTTTGAAATAGCCTCTCTCTACCCTAGATCTAAGCTTCATATTGGCAGAGATGTGTGCTGTCTCTTTGCCTGCTCTGTCTCTGGTCCTTGGAAAAGTGCTTGGCATAGAGTTAGTGTGCAAATAAATCTTTGTTAAGCAAGCGGATTGAATAATGGAGTGAATCAATGAGTGAGGTGTGGTGTAGATGTTGATTCGGCACCCTGGGCAGCCCACACAAGCTGAGTTCAGTCATCACATCGCTGAGTTATAATTACAGTGACAGTATTTTCCAAACTGTGAATCAGGAAACATAACCTGACAAATAATTTTTTTGCTGCTTGGGTAGAAGAATCAGTTTGAGAAATGGAGTTTGGGTCCTGGAATATTGGGATCACTGGCACACGGTGCCAGTTAAGATGGATATTTTCAGTGACATGACCAAGGCCGGCGGGATGACAAGTACAGCCCTGGCATCGAGTGCCGGGCACGCCGGGGAGACTCGGCTGACTCATCGTGGGGAGACGGGCACTGTGGTATGAGGCGTTCTGGTTTTAAGAGGAGCCAGGTATCTGGGTTTCTTTGTGTTCAATTTCTCCGCCTTTTTTTTTTTTAATTTAATGTTGGTAAAAAATTCACAATTTTCTGTGGACCAAAGATAGAAAATGGCCAGATTTGGCTTTCAGACCATCAGCTTGAAACTTCTGGTTCAATGAAAGCCTTGTTGGTTCCGGACAAGAGGAGGGGGTCTTTCTCCTTCCCAGTGGCACGTTATGAGCCCCTCTGTACCAGAGCCGTCAAGGGCGTGGTGCCCTGAATGCACCCAGAGATGCCTGGTTGGACAGCTCGGATTGAAGGACAGCCTGGCTGATGGCATTAGGAGTGCTCTGGGCAGGAGAGGCAGACAGCACAGGAATAATTCAGTGATGTGCATGAATGATTCATGTGGAACGATGCTGAACAAGCACTAAATGCCCATGAAAGGCAGGTCCGGAGGGAGAGATGTGATCCTTTCACCCAGTAGAGCGCTTCTGTAAGTGAAGCTCTCGGGTGGTATCTGACTTATTACAGCATCTTTTTTAATCCTAATAAAAATAAAGAATGACCTGTGAATCAGTACTGGGATAAATAATGTCTTTTATTTCTTGCATTTATTGGCTATATGGAATATCTTAGGTACTTTTACATTATTTTTCATAATTTTGTATAACATCTAATACATGAGTGCTTTCGCATTAGGAAAGAGTCAAACAATTCAGAAGTAAACTGAATAGAATATGAAAAGCTCTCTCCACCTATCCAGTCAAACTGTGCCCAGCTTTTGACTGAGTACATATACTTTGTTTATTTTGTTTTTAACATGTTTTTATTGGTTTCAGAGAGAGGAAGGGAGAGGGAGAGAGATAGAAACATCAGTGATGAGAGAGAATCATCAATTGGTTGCCTCCTGCACGCCCCATACTGAGGATCAAGCCCACAACCCAGGCATGTGTCCTGACCGGGAATCAAACACTGACCTCCTGGTTCATAGGTTGATGCTCAACCACTGAACCACTCAGGCCGGGCTACTTTTTTTAAATTTTATTTTGTCATTCATTCATTTCTTATTTTCTATTTCAGCTCATTTCTTCTTTTATCTTGATTCTTTCTGTAAACTTTTTGGTTTAATTTATTGCTTTGGTTCTATCCCACTCCCACTACACATCCTGGCTTCTTAAGTTAAATGTTTAATTTATTTATATTCAGTCTTGTTTTCTAATATATCAGTGTTAAGACTATAAATTTTCCTCTGAACACTGCTTTGTTCTTATCCCACAAATTTGCTATTTATATAGTGTTTTCATTGTAATTTGTTTGTAATTTGTGATTTTAGGTTTTTTTCCTCTACTTATTTAGAAGAGTTTTTTTTACAAATGTTCTAAGTAAATAGTTTTTTATCTATTTTTGTTTTATTTTGTGTTAATTTCTAGTTTCACTACATATGATCAGGGAATGGCTTGTTTGGTTTCAGAGAATGTTTTTTGGACATTTCTGAGGTTCTGTTTGTGGTCTACCAGATCATTTTTATAAATGCTCCATGGTAATTCAAGAGAATAATAATTCTCTTTTTGGTATAAAGTTCTCAATCTATCTATTAAGCCAGGCGATTCATTGAATTATTTACCCTGGTGAGTCTTAAAGCATGGTCCCAGACTACCCATATCAGAGTCACCTGGGCTGCTTATTAAAAATGTGAATTCTCATACCCCTCTCAAAGACACAGATTTGGATCTGGAATGCTCAGATTCTGCATTTCTCATAAGACTTCTGGGAAGTTCTCATGCTCATTAGCAAACCACTGCAATAGATCCTACTTAATTTTTCTCTGTTTAATCCAGTTGATTTCTGTGAACTTGTCAATTTTCCCTTATATTTCTTTGTTTTTGCTTTATATATTTAAAATCTGTCATATATTTAAAATTTCTAGTAGATAGTGCCTTTTATTCATATGAATATATCAGTGTCATTATCTTTGTCCCATTTAAAATAGTAGATGGACCGTTTCACTATGAAGGCTTATGTCTTTCTTTAGCCCTGGAAAATAATAATAATAATATCATGACTAATATTATTATGAATTCGTGCATGGGTGGGTCCCTTGGCCTGGCCGGCGATCTGGGCCGATTGGGAGGGCTGGCCTGCCAGGCGGAGGGACCGAGGGAGGTTGGCCTCAGCAAAGCTAACCAACGGTTGATTCTGCGAGGAATTGGCTCCCTTCTCCCTCCTCCCTCCAGTCTGGATCCGGGGTGCAGGTGAACCAGATTCGAGGCTGTGAGAGCCCCAGCAGCAAGGTCTGGATCAGTGTGCGTCATAGCTACCGGCCAGTTGTCCGGTTGTTCCGGTCATTCGGTTGTAACGGTTGCTTAGGCTTTTATATATGTAGATCATTACTGTCTTCCATTGTTTCTGTTCTGTCCTCTGGAGCATCTGGTGGACAAATGTTGGTCCAGATCTGTCTTTGCAAGTGACTTAATTTTTCTTTCAAACTTCCTTTTGTCTTTTTGTACTGTGTTTTTATAAAATTGTTTGGCTTGATTTTGATTGAGCTTTTAAGATCTCTAGTGGTTTCTTTTTCATGGATGAAAGGTCCTCTTAAATCTCTCCAGGGATATGAATGTCTTGTGTTGTAAAGCCTTCCTCTATACTATTAACTCTCTTTCTTTGGGTATTTGTTCTTTTGCTCATTTGGTGGCTATCAGTCAGGGTGTTGATTTTTCCCAGATGTGTGCTCATTCTTGAGAATCCCACTTCCTCCGCTCATTCTGGTGATTGTGGAGTTGGGGCATAACATGCTGTTGGAAGCTGTGCACCTTGTCTTCCCTCCCAGGTCTGGGAGCTCCTAGTCTGCCTTTGGGATGGTGATCTCCTGTGGGGGGCATTGTCCTGCCTCCTGGCTCAGTACCCACACTCTAGGCTTCAGTCGGTGGGTGAGCACCTCTGTACTTGATGCAGCTGGGAGCCAGCAGCCTTAAAAGTAGCCCCAACGAATGCCCTGTGATCTCTGTCTCTGTCTTTCAGGAATTCCTCAGAATTTCTAATCTGCCAGCAGCGTTCTTTATTGTTTGGTCTCTATCTCACCATCCCCATTCTATTTTCTGTGGCCAATCCCAGCTCTGGACAGGGAGGTGAGGCACTCGGGGCCTCACAGCCAAGTAACCGTCAGGCCGCTCAGTGTGCTGAGTCCATGTCCTTGCTCTTACATCACGCCACTGCCTAAGACCAGAATACTTTTTCTTCATAGAGATGGGATGGAAGAGACTGCTCCAAGGTCCTTCATAAATAAAGTTAGCTTTAAATGAAAAAGGTAGGGCTCACGTCACTTTATTCTGGGAAATTTGTGATCTAGGAGCCAACGGGCATGAGGCATGGGCTGGTAAGCCCTCGGTTGGGTTCCTCATGCTCATTCTACTTGTAATTTCTTCCAGAATGGCTGTCTGTTGCCAGATTATAAATTCCATGAGAACAAGGACTCTATCTGTCTGGTTCCTTACTTTGTCCGAGTACTTAGCAGTCAGACCTGCTAATGGGGACAACAAATACATTCAGCAATAAACATTTGTTGAATAATGAATGAATGAAAGGAGAACAAGTTAGTCTATACCCCTTCAGTGCAGGGTGAAAATCCTTTCTGGGCCAGGCAGGTTAATATACATGAGTAAAATGGCTCATATAAGGCAATAGGAGCTAGTGGGGATTATTGCAACTAACAGTGCATGCCGGGCTAAAGGCACTCAGATCCCAATTTTATAAATCTGCCAACTAAATGAGAGATATCGCTGGGGGTTGGCAGGGAGGAGGGGTATTGGCTGCAGGCCAGTGACAGCTCCCTGGGGACTGCTGCTTCCTCTTGGGACAAAGTACCCGCTGCGCTTCATGCTCTAAACACTTGATCTTCTTGTGGGCAGAGTCACTAGGATCTGAGAAACAGAGAAGAAATGCTGTCATCTCACTTTTAAACTTGCTGTGGAAACCAGACCTGTAAGAGCAGTCCTGAAACACTGATTCACGGCTGTCATCTCGCTGTGTCCCTTCAGCAACCGTGTCAGCTTCTCAGGGCCCATCCCCACAGTAGAGGTGGGGCTTGAGCTCAGAGACTTGCTGGGGGGCACAGAGCAGCTGGAGTGGGCCCAGAACCCAGGCCCTGAACTTGCTTACACCTCGCTGTCCCCTTTCTGAGGGTAGTTAGAGGGTTAATGCTTCATCTACTAACAACCCACATTTAACACGTTTAATGGCTTTAAGGCAGCTTTGTCCAAAGCTGTTACCAGCAGGTTTCATCAGTTCCATGCAAGTCCTGGACAGTCACTGGGCCCTGACTTCCCTCCTGCTCAGAGACCGCTTGCTTCCAACGGGCGGGTGCCAGGAAAGGAATAAATGTGGGCAGGTGGCAAAGAGCCTGGGTTTGGAGTCAGACAGTTATTCATCCAAACCGGCTCTGCTGTTGCTAGCCCTGTGACCTGGGCCTGTACTTAGGTGCCCTGGGCCTGTACTTAGGTGCCCTGGGCCTGTATTTAGGTGCCCTGGGCCTGTAAGAAAGGACACCGCTGGGGTGGTGAACAGCTGCCATGGGATAAGGTGTGGAGAGGTTAGCTTGGTAATTGGTGGCTGCTGCTGTTGGTGTTATAGTTATTATCACTGTTATCGCAAACAGCTTTATGGTTGCCCAGGTTGGCTCTTTCCCTGGCCCAGCAGAACGAGGCAGGTCAGGCATGAGAGGCACGGATCCACTGGCCAGCGAACGCTGGCTCTCCACGAGGGGTCCGACTTGTGTGCAGTCCCATCATCCACTCCCTCCAGCACATTTCTGACCTGGGCTCCTTGCAGAGGACTTTCTGTTGAAAGGGCTTTAACTTAACATTTTAAACACTAAACATTGAAATTGCACATAACAAGGCTGTAAAGCAAAGCTATAAAGTTACTTTTCACAGAGAAATTTTTGGATGGCAGTTTCAAAGCAACTGGTGGCAGCTGCAGCCTGGGGTCCCTTTGAAGTCTCGGCAAGTGGGCTTTCAGAGCCTGCACCCAGGTCCTCATCTTTCCGGAAGGAAGGGCTTCGAGCACTTTCTCCAGGGCGTGTTGCTCCTTAGTTCTTCTCCCTCCACCCGGGACAGAAGGTTCTAGACCACACGGGCATTATAAGGGCAGAGGTTCCTAAGGTTTGCTCCTCCGGTATGAGCAAACGTATTATTTTCTTTTGTGAAGAAGATGCCAGCCATGCAGAATTTAGGCTTCTTTTTAATGTATATTTTGTAAATACAATTATGGCACTTAAATTTGTATTAATTGAACAGAAGTAAAATCAAATTGAAAATGGGGAATTATTGAAATTGAAATTTATTACAAGAGATTTTTCTGAAAATATCTCACCAGTTTAACAAATTATGAAAGAAACATTGAGGTCAGAGTTGCCCATCTTTTTAAACTGTTTCTGTTCATGAAGGATTTGAATTGACTCACTGACTCGGAAAATGAGGCAGGGCTGTGCCACGCCGCCTGCCCTCTTCTGGTTTCCATTAGCTACACTGAGGGCTTGGGTTTTGACATTGCAGTTTGCTCCTTGACGCACATGTGCACAGTTGTCTAGGATACTCCGTCTCTAACCAGCTTCCACGCCCACCACCAGGTCCGCACCCACTGCTCCGGGCTGTGCTCTTTATTCTGATGGCACCGCCATCGTCTGGATTTTGTCATCGGGAGGTTTTTTTCTGAGACGGGCTCACGGGGTTATATTTCCTGGGTTTCTTCCTGTTGGATTGGTGGCCTGTTGTTTTTAAGTCTGGACCACTCCACTGGATACACGAAGTCAGACTGACACTCCTCCATCACTTCCGGGGCTGGGTGCTGCTGCTCGCCGCGTCTGAGTCACTCCCTTGGGGACAGATGTGTTCCGGGCTGGGGACCCAGGGTCCTCCACTGCTGTCCCTCCCGCTCCTGTGGGGAATGTATTTCTTTGCAGGAGTTGGGACAAGATTTAAAGATAAATGTAAATATATCATTATTTTCTAATTATAAAATTAGGAATCTACACTAATAAAAGACAAAGATGCTAATTGACCGTACCTTCGCTACACCCAAGCCATGCCCACCAGCCAATCAGAGCGACTATATGCAAATTAACCCAACCAATATGGCGGCCGGCAGCCACAAAGCTGGAGCAAGCAGGAGGCTTGGTTGCCCCAGTGATGGAGGAAGCCAAGCTTCCCGCCTGCTCTGGCCGGCTGTGGCCTATGCAAAAGGCAACAAAGTTTCAATTATAGAAGCTAAATAAATCCCAGATACCTGCTTCCAGCCAGCCTCCACTGGGAGCTTGGGTGGCTGGGGGCTGTGGCCACCCTGAAAACAGCCATCAGCCCCTCATCCAGGATGACCACACCCTCATGGGGTAAGGGTTCCTGCTGGGGGGCTTGGCCAGCCTGCAAACAGCCATCAGCCCCTCACCCAGGCTGGCCAGGCACCCCAGCAGAAACTCCTACCCTCAAGGGGCTGTGGCCAGCCTGCAAACAGCCATCAGCCCCACACCCAGGCTTGCCAGGCACCCCAGCAGGACCCCCACCCTGATCTGGGACACCCTTCAGGGCAAACCAGCCAGCCCCCACCCGTGCACCAGGCCTCTATATAATAAAATGGTAATATGCAAATTGACCCTAATAGCAGAGTGACTGGGAATCACTGGTCACTATGACACACACTGACCACCAGGGGGCAGACGCTCAATGCAGGAGCTGCCCCCTGGTGGTCAGTGTGCTCCCTCACGGGGAGCTCTGCTCAGCCACAAGCCTGGCTGATAGCTGCCAGTACAGTGGTGGTGGTGGGAGCCTCTCCCACCTCCTCAGCAGCGCTAAGGATGTCCGACTGCAGCTAGGCCTGCTCCCTGCTGGCACGTGGACATCCCCCAAGGGCTCCTGGGCTGCCAGAGGGATGTCTGACTGCCAGCTTAGGCCCAATCCCCCGGGGAGCGGGCCTAAGCCAGCAGGTGGTCATTCCCCGAGGGGTCCCAGACTGTGAGAAGGCATAGGCCAGGCTGAGGGACCCTCCCGAGTGCACACATTTTTGTGCACCGGGCCTCTAGTAGGCTTATAAGAAAAAATTAAGTAAAGCAAAGTAGGGAAGAAAGTCCCCATAATGTCACCCCCAGAGAGAACATTGTTAATAGTTTAATGATGATTTTTCCAGAGCTTTCTTATGCAGAGAAACTAATAATTATTTTTAAAATTGGGTTTATAATGACATGCTTCTCTTTCCTTAAATGTGTATCTTGCTATTTTTGAGAAAGTGGACACGATCTACCTCGTTCTCTGGAAGGGCTGCCCGAGGCTCCGTCAGTGCCTGCCTATGATTAATTTAAGCACCTTTTACTGGTGAGCATTTGGATCATTCTCCAACAGTGTTTATATACTTACGAGTGGAGGATACGTTTTTAGAGGGGCTTGGTCAAAGAGTATCTATCTATATATATATGTATGTACGTGTGTATGTGTGTGTGTGTGTGTGTGTGTGTGTGTGTATGATTAATTTCTAGTCAGTCATTTCTGTCATCTCTGCCTCCAAAATACATCTCAAAATGCATCTCCCGTTCTCACCTTCATCTTCCACCTGCTGCCGCAGCTACAACTGTTTGCCCTGTCTCCACCCTGGCGCCAACTTGGTATCCAAGCACCATAGTGATCTGTAGAAACAGAAATCAGATCACGTTCTGTTTCTGCTTAGCACTTTTCAGTGGCCTCTTCATGTCCATAAAGCAAAGTCCAGACTTTACCCTGAGGCCTACAAAGCCATGCCCTGGGTGACCCCTGCTCCCTGCCCTCCCTTCACTGGATGTGCATGGACCACCCTCCGGTCACTGCCACCTGCTGGCCTTGGCTCTGCTGTCCCCCCTGCCTGACACACTGGGCCCCAGACACCCACTGGGAGGCTCTTTGTCCCCCAGCCTCCCCTGGCCAGCTTTCCTCAGGCTCCCTCCGCCCACCCACTCTCCGCCCGTCTCCAGTCAGTCCCTTTCCTCACAGTCCTGGCCACATCTGGAACGCCGTCTCTTTTTGTTTAGGCAGCGGTTGCTTACGGCTTTGCCACCTTATTCCCCATCACCCATCAGCGCCCAGCGCAGCACCGCAGCATGCCTGCATGAACGGTCTATTAACAATGGCACTTGCCACATCGCCTCCCGGTTGACAGGGCCATGGCAATGCGGGAGAGTCAGTTTCACACTTGGGTAATCCAGAGGGAGCAGGAGCAGTGGCTGAGGGCACAGGCCCGGCTCTGCCATTCAATCACTCCAGCAGGTGCAGTGGTTCTCCACCTTCCTAACGCTGTGACCCTTTAATACAGTTCCTCATGTTGTGACCCAACCACAAAATTATTTTCGTTGCTACTTCATCACTGTAATTTTGCTACTGTTATGAGTCGTAATGTAAATATCTGATATGCAGGATGTATTTTCATTGTTCGCGACCCACAGGTTGAGAACCGCTGGCTTAGAGCCTCTATGCCTCAGTTCTCCAGTTAGGGGGGGACTCCAAAAATTCAGTCACTTAAAATGTGGGGTTGCAACATTGTGACGATGATGAAGAGGCTGCAGGGAGCCTGCTCAGCTGGCCCTGGGTTCGAGAATCCTAATGTCCCAAATCCTCCCTGGAGCTGGCTGTGCTGGGGGCTCACTCTGCCTTGGACATCGGAGAGGATGACCGTGGGCCCTGGGATGACTGGGATTTCCTGGACAGTGACAGCAGTCTCCCAACGAGGAGTGTCCCAGCTAGTTGGCGCCCATTTCATTGCTTTGTTCCACAGTAACCTGCGAGCATATCGGGGCTCCAGAGAGAGGCTTGCCCCTGCTGTCTCACCTGGCCTTACCTCCACCTGTGCAGAACCTAGAACTGAAGCTGTTAAACTTCAGGTCACCCAGGAACTCATTTTCCCTGTGGAGGAGCAGGAAATCCTTTGACCTCCCTACTGCCATCAGACGTTGAAGACATGAGCCATGACCTCAGTCTGGCTTCCAGGAAGGTTGCATGGACCACCTCAGTGCCCTCAGCTAGAAGGCCTTGTTACTGTCTTTTTTAATGCTGTTCATGAATATGTGCTCACTTTAGTGCATGGCTTTTCAACCTCACCACTAGACACTGGGCCAGATAGTTCTTCATTGTGGGCAACTGTCCTGTACATTCTAGGATGTTGAACAGCATCTCTGGCCTCTACCTACTAGATGCCACTGGCATTCCCTTTGCCCTGTTGTGATCCAAAACATCTCTAGTCATTGCCACATATGCTCTGGGCGGCAAAATCATCCACGATTCAGACCACTACTTATTAAACAATTCTGTGAGGCAGGGATTTATTAACCCATTTTTATGGATGTAAAATGCAGATTGGAGGTTTAGTAACGTGTTAAGGGTCTCATCACTCTGCCACATCCAAGGCACGTGGGTCCTGTCCACCCTTCTTATGGCCACTATCTAGTCACCCACATAAAACAATCATTTAGAAAGTATTTGTCAAACACCTACTACATGCCAGGCAGCATTCTGTTTGCTCAGTAACTACCATGGTACTTGGTATTGGGCAGAATGGGAGGGAGAAGGTGTAAAAGATAGACAGCTCTGTTCATTTCCTATTGCTCCCGGACCACGAGAGGGTGCAGTCCGGGCTGAGGGACCCCTCCCTCCGAGTGCACGAATTTTGTGCACCGGGCCTCTAGTAATAATAATAATAAAAAGATGTCAGCAGATCTATATTCCTCTGGAAGCTGTAGAGGAGAATCCCTTTTCTCCTTCAAAGCCAGCAGTGTAACTAACATCTTTCCTCCTCCCTGACCTCTGCTTCCATCCTTATATCTTCTCTTTCTGACTCTAATCCTCCTGCCTCCCTTTTACAAAGACCCTTCTGATTACATCAGGCCTCTCTGGATAATCCAGGATAATCTCCCCCATCTCAAGATCCTTAATTTAATTACATTTGCAAAGTCCCTTTGTAACTGGACAACCAGGGGGTCTGGGCTGCCTGTCACTACTTGAGCCAATTCAGCAGAGACAGGGTTGAGTCATGTATGAACGTTTATTCCAATACTGCTGGAGGTTTGGGAGAGCAGCAGGTCATCCACAAAACTCTGGTCTGCACCTCCCTGTAAGCCAGCTGCTTATATTGGGTTGAAGGACAAAGATCACATGGGGAAGTAGGCAAAAGGGTATTCCAAATGGGCAGTTTGCAGGTAATGCAGGATGGAGATTTGCAAAGGGCTGGGGGTCTTCAAAGGGCTGACGGCTCTGGTTTTTGCAACAAGGTTATTAATCTTTCTTTTTTTATATAAAGGAGATACATATGCATATTTAAATATATTTTTATTGATTTCAGAGAGGAAGGGAGAGGGAAAGAGAGAGAGAAACATGAGTGACAAGAGAGAATCATTGGTTGGCTGTCTCCTACAGCCTACTGGGGACCGAGCCCACAACCTGGGCATGTGCCCTTGACGGGAATGGAACCTGGAACCCTTCAGTCTGCAGGCTGAGGCTCTATCTACTGAGCCAAACTGGCTAGGGCAAGATTGTTAACCTTTCCATCATAATAAGCAGCTCCCAATGGGGAGGATGGGCTGCATTTCCAGGTGAGCAACTCCCAACCAGGTTAGAATGTGCCTTCTTTAATCAGAACAAATCAGTCATGGTTAACA
Organism: Myotis pilosus; assembly: GCA_036010255.1. NCBI lineage: Eukaryota > Metazoa > Chordata > Mammalia > Chiroptera > Vespertilionidae > Myotis > Myotis pilosus. Next base: position 103,703,821 of record JASKON010000003.1, read on the forward strand.
AAGTGTGATGAATATTTCTTATAATTATATTCTATTTCTGCCCTAACACCTTTGCCATGTACAGGGCTATTCACCGGTCCCAGGGATTAGAATGTTGACATATTTGGGGGCCACTTATTCAGCCTACAATAGTCTTTCCTCTAGCCCCCAAAGATTTATTTCCATCTTAAATACAAAGTGCATTCATCCCATCCCAAGTTTCCCAGAAGCCTCAACCCATTACCATATCAACTCGAGTCCAAAATATGTCCAAGTCTCCTCTTTATCATCCACATCAGGTATGGGTGAGATTCTGGGTGTAACCCATATTAGGGCCAAATTCCTCTCCATCTGTGTTCTTGTGAAACTGGAAAGCCAGTTATTTGCTCCTAAATGCAATGGTGGGTTGGGCACAGGAGAGCAGTTATAGCAATTCCCATCACAGTAGAGAGAAAATGAAAGGAGAAAAGATGGCACCAAACCCAAGCCGTCTTGAAATCCACTGGGCCAACTCCATGAGGTTTCAAGGCCCCAGAATAATTCTGGGTGGCTCAGGGCTCCCCCCTCTGGGCCCGTGGCTCCACTGTTGGAGTCATCCTTCCTCATCCCTGAAGGGTAAATGTACTTCAGCGAAGTCGTGTTATCAACCTGGTTCCTGCCTGTAGAATTTTGGGTGTCTGACAGCCTTCTCTTATTTTCTCCTCTCTCTCTCTCATTCGGTTCTAGCTGGCAGTGTTTCTGTTGGATGACATTTTCAGAAATCATGTGGGTCTCCTAGTATGCCTCTAGAATTCATTCCATTAGACAACAAATTCCTCCATAGATTTCCCCTGGATAATCCCATCTCTACTCCTGGCGCCGGCTGAAATACCTAAGGGGATCCACAAGCCCATGTCTGATCTCTTCAAAGAGCCCTCAGTGCGATTGAATGCTCTAAACTTCAGTTCCTCTGCAATATTAGCCAAAGGTTGTTGAGTCACACCCTTAGTTTTCTCTACAGAGCATGCTTTTTGACAGGGAATCTCCTAATTTAATGTCTTTTTCAACCCAAATAGAATGAGAGTTTCCCAAATCATCATATCCCTTTTTACTTAATAATTTCCCCCTCAGACTATCTCTTTCCTCTCACAGTTTTTCCTATGCAGCAAGAAGAAACCAGACTGCATCTTCAACACTTGGTTTGGAAATCTCTTCAGCTAAATATCCAAGCCCATCATTTACAGAGTTTCACTTACCACATAATGTAGGACACAATTCCGCTGCGATCCTGCCACCGTATAACAGATTCCCTCTCCTCTAGCTCCCAATAGCATGCTCCTCCCTTCCTCACCAGCGGCACGTTAATGTGCATGTTTGTCACTGGTCTGTGTAGGATTGTTTTTCTAAGACGATCAGTTTTCCATGCAGTACTTCTCACTTCCTCAGAAGCCCTCACTGAGCCATGGGGCCAGGGATTGGGACTTGGACATCTTTGGGGAGTCATATTCAGCCTACCCCAGCCACTGTTAGCCATTGTTCATTCAAACCTTTATTCATTCCTTTCCTTTTCTCCCACGTCTGTTAGATACTGTGTGGGCTCCAGGGATGGTCTAGCTAGGCTAACCAAACATACTGGTTTGCCAAAATAGTCCATTTTACATTTTTTGTCCCAGTGTAAATGTAGTAATATTCTTTTTCAAAAGTATCCTGGCTTTGTTGATAAATTTTTTGATCACTCTTGTCTTAATTCTTGGCCTTAAAAATTGTAAATCTGCAATCTTGTGAGACAAAACACATTAAAAAATTGTCAAGCAGTAATAGCTAAGTACTAAATATTGTGACATTTAGGTGCTTCTAAACATCCTCCAGTACACAGGACAGGCCCCACAACCGTGCACCAGACGTTTACCATCTGGAATTTCAGGCTCGCCTGGAGCCTTTGGGATTTCATACTCAGAAACGGTCCCTGGGCCAGCAGCACCAGCATTGCCTTGTTAGAAATGCAAATTCTCAGCTCTGTCCAGAGCCCACCGAAGCAGGAACTGTGGGCAGGACCCCACAATCTCTTTCAACAAGCCCCAAACCAGACCATCTCTCTCTCTCACACTCACACATGTGTACACACACATGTGCACACACATACATGCACGCGTGCATGCGCACACATTCTTAGTGGCATGCCAGGCCTGTGGACAGCACAGTTAATACTGTAAACACTGTTCTGTGCAGAGTTGCTTGTGTGTCCCTGCCTTTTGTTTTCTCGTCTTCAAAGTGATGACAACACCTGGGTTGAGATGATTTGGGTGAATGTTAGTTTGGTGGGGATAGTTCTTTGGTTCTAAAGATCTATTTCAGATGATTTTTATCAAAGTGACACTTTTCCTTTCTCACTTTTCTTGACCTTTGGCAGGAGCTAAGAAAAAGCCTAGAACTTAGTGTCAATCTACAAAGGAAGCAAAAGGACTGTTCCAGTGACGAGTACGACTCCATTGAAGAGGACGTGCTCTCTGAGCCCGAGCCTGAGGACCAGGCCCTGGGGAGCAGTCCCAGACATGGCACCCCTCTTTCCAGGGGGGACTCCGTGCAGGAGGATGTTCCTGATGACCAGGAGACGGCAGGACACCCTTCCCGGGGCCCGGACACCCTCGTGGTGCTGGAATTCAACCCGGCTTCCAAAGGTGAGCTCTGCCTTGTGTGGTGTTTCCTTGTCTTTGGTGTCTCTGGATCCAAGAGTCGAACTTAAGTTTCCAGCCACACTGTGAGTTCCGCTTGGATAGACCATCCCACGGGCCAGGGAGGTGTATCAGTCAGGTCTCTGCAGGTTGCAAGAGGCAAAGGCCTCAGATGACACTGAAATTCCAGGTGGTACCTGCCTGGCGGGGGGGTGGGGGGGGCTACCTTGTGCATCTACACGCCAGCTGGGCTAAGCGAAAGGGACTGTGTTGGCTTGGAGAACTGCGGAGTCCAGGGCTTAGCAGGACTCATTTCTCTCCTCTCCTCCTCCCTGCCCTTCCCTCCCTTCCCTCTTCTCCACTCCCCTCTCCTCTCCTTGCCTTTCCCTCCTCTGTTCATTCCCTTCCTTCTCCTTCTCCTCCTCCCTCTTGCCTCCGCCCTCTTTGTCTTGTTTTGGTACAGTTCTCAGGTAGGCGCTCCGCATACCTGAAACACAGAATTGAGACACTGCTTCTGATGGCTTTGCAACTCCATCAGAAAGTGGATTTTTCTTCCTAAAAGCTCCAGCAAAAGTCCCAGCCCTGGATTTGAAGCCCACAGTGGGTCACATCTCTGAGCCAGTTACTGTGGCTCTGATAGGCCAGCCCAACTATGGGTGTGGTTATCACCACCCAGACCACATGCACTGAGAACAGTTTCCAAAGGAAAATCAAGGCAGATCTGAAGACGGGGAGAGCATGCTGGGCAGACGGAAACCACAGCTGTCCACAGAGGAGGCTTTTCAGACAAGACCCGGGAAAGTAGAGTGAAACGCAGTGGGGCACGGGCCGGGCCTGCCTGCTGCAGTCCTGTTCTCCACCTCGGCTGGCGGCTGGTGGCCTCTCCTGCTCCTCCTGCTGGGGTGCCCTATCAGGAACCAGATTTCAAGCCCAGTCAGGGGGGCAGCATGAGTGAAGCTAGGAAGAGAAATGGGGGATGTGTGAATCAGCCACTGTATTAGTCCACTCAGGCTGCCGTGACAGACCACAGGCTAGGGGGGACCACAGGCTGAGGGGACCACAGGCCAGGGGGACCACAGGCCGGGGGGACCACAGGCTGGGGAGACCATAGACCGGGGGACCATAGGCTGGGAGGACCACAGGCCAGGGGGGACCACAGGCTGGGGGGACTATAGTCCCGGGGGACCATAGGCCGAGGCTGGGGCAGCTTCACCAGCAGCAGGAACCTATTTTCTCCCAGTTCTGGAGGCTACAAGTCCAGGTGTTGACAGGGTTGGTTTCTTCTGAGGCCTCTCCCCTTGGTCTGGGCATGTCTGTCTTCTTGCTGTGTCTTCAAAGGCTGTCCCTCTGTGTGTCTATGTCCTAATTTCCTTTTCTTATAAGGACACCAGTCACACTGGATTAGTGCCCACCATGACTGACTTGTTTTACCTAAATTACCTCTTCAGAAACCCCATCTCCAAGCACAGTCATGTTCTGAGGTGCTGGGTGTTAGGACTTGAACATAGGAGTTTTGGGGGGAACATAGTAACGGGCAGCCACACCCAGGGGTTGATGTCACCAGAGAGAACGCTTGTCCCTCAGACATGTGTCTCTCACCTGCAGACCCCTCGTGGGCTGTTCCCTCAGACTAAATCACCACATTTCCTCTCCTCTCCACTCTGAACCCTGACACCGGGCTCCCTGCTTTCCCCTCAAGGCTTAGCTCAGAGGCTGCCTCCTCCGAGAAGCCTTCTTTGCACTCCCAGCACGGCCTACTCTTGGTGCCTCCTCTGCTCCCACAGCAGCATCATGGCGCGGGGCTCGCTGACCCAGCTGTCTTTCTCCCCTGCCCTGTGAGCTCTGCTAGGGCACAGGCCTGCTCTTACCCTCACCCGGCACAGTCCAGCACTCAGAAAACCTTGTCAAACAAACGAAGGAGCTGTGCCCACCTAAAGCCTCCTGATGCTTCTGTGTGCCCCCCACTGGATATGTTGCTGAGGGGAGGGGGAAAGATGGAGAGGGCGGGGAGGGGGGGACCTGACAGGAGGCTGACCAAGCCCCCATCCTGGAAATGGGGGGGGGGGGCATGAGAGTCACTTCGGGTGTGAGGACCAGCCCCAGAGGGAGAGCCGGTGACCCTAGGCAGTGAGAGGGGTCCTGGGGTTAGAACAAAGAGGGAACTTTACTTTATTGACAGTTTACAGTTTTCACAATGAGATTGCTTGGTAGGCCCTGCATGGACCATGGTGATGTCTGTGAGCACAGAGGGGCCTGCTGTGTCCTCCTGCCACCCCACCTGCCCCTTTCATCAGCACCTCTTCCTGAGCCCCAGCAGGAGACAGATGCCCTGAGAGGAGCAGGAGGGAGGCCCAGGGCCTGTTCTCAGGTCTCTGCAGACCCCAACGTGGGGCTGGAGTCTGAACTAGCCCTAAGCTTGTACTCAGGGCCAGTCAACTGGAACCTGGAGAGATGTGCTTGTTCTGGGCTGTTCGTTTGTTCATCCATCCATTCATTCATTCATTCACTGGACACGCACCTTTCCCAGGCAGGGTGCTGGGACAGCTGGCCCAGTCCCTTTTCCTACAGCTCTTCATCCTAGCAGGGAAAGCACAGAAATAGCAATTGCCAGTATTTCTCGAGTTCTTATTAGCATGAACCAAGCACTATTCCTGGGGCTGTACATTTAGTCCTCCATCTAATCCTCACCACAACCCCGAGGAAAGTACCTGTTTTACAGACGGGGAAGCTGAAGCACAGAGCGGTCATGTAGCTTCCAAGGTCACAGCTAGAAGGGGCAGAGTGGGACCCAGTCTCCCGCACTCTGAGCCCAGAGCCTGCGCTCTTAATCACTGGGCTAAACAAATAAACCAGATGGCTCCAAAGCGGCAGCTGGGCCCGTAAGTCCCCCACCCTCTGGTTTGCCTTCTGAGTGTGAGACAAATGAGAGAGAGGCACGGGGCTCTGACACAAGGAGGGCGAATTATTGCCTTTCCTGCTGATAAGAGCTGGATGGGTGGCTATTTGGGACTGCCCCCGAAGAGGACAGACCCCTACCACACAGACGTTGGCGGACTGGACCATGGTGGCATCATTGTGGCAGCAGGAGGCTGTGTGCCCCCAGAGCGAGAGCGGTGGGGCGGCCGGAAGAGGGAGGAGGGTTGAACCCTGATGGCTTCCCGCCCCTGCTCCCATCCCATTTGTCCTCCTTGTGAGTGGAGGCAGGGAGCGAGCAGCACAGAGAAGGGCAGAAGTTATTTTCCGATAACTGGGAAAGGAGAGGGCTGCGTTAGCTTAGGAATTCAGAGCCTTGAAGTTGTGAAGATGCTAAAACAGGCCACTGGTTGAGATGGGGGGACCACAGGCCAAGGAGGACCACAGGCCTGTAGAGGAGAATCCCTTTTCTCCTTCAAAGCCAGCAGTGTAACATCTTTCCTCCTCCGTGACCTCTGCTTCCATCCTTATATCTTCTCTTTCTGACTCTAATCCTCCTGCCTCCCTTTTACAAAGATCTTCCTGATTACATCAGGCCTAGCTGGATAATCCAGGATAATCTCCCCCATCTCAAGATCCTTAATTTGGGGTGTCTCAGCTGGGACAGGAATGAGGAGGAGGAAGCAGCTATGGGAACAGCATCCCATGCAGGGAACAGCAAGCACAGAGGGCTTGGAGAGGGAAGAGCGGGTGTACCCCAGGATAGAAGAAGGGCCAGGGAGTGTGGTACAGTTGAGGCCGGCAGTGATCCCAGTCCTTTCCAAGAGTCTGGGTCCTTGGAGCCTGGGAAATATCCTTTCCGGACTTCTGATGGCTAAGGCAGACAGACCCCCTGGCCACAGTGTCTGCAGGACTGTCTGTGGAGAGGAGGCGGACCGTAGATAGGGAATAAAGTGGTTAAGGGCAGGGCTCCGATCCAGACAGGCCTGGTCAATGCTGGGTCATCGCTTGACCTTGAACAAATGGCTTGGCCTCAGAGCTCTGCTCTGTGATAGTATGTATAAGTTTCCCATGGCTGCTGTAATCAATTGCCATAAACATGGAGGCTTAAAACAACACAACTGACTGTCTCACAGTCGTGTTGGTCAGAAATTTGATGTGAGCCTCACTGGGCTAAAATCACAGTGTCAACAGCGCTGTGTTCCCTCAGTGGCTCCAGGGAAGGACCTGTTTCGGGCCTTTTCCAGCTTCCACGGGCCACCGCTTTCCTTGGCTCAGGCCCCTTCCTCCATCTTTAGAGCCAGCAACGTTGCCTCTCTGTGCCTTTCCTCCATAGTCACACCTCCCCTGGACCTCCTCTTCTGCTGCCCCTCCCGTGTGTGTGTGTGTGTGTGTCTGTGTGTGTGTGTGTGTGTGTGTGTGTGTGTGTGTGTGTGTGTGTGTGTGTGCTTGTTGTTATTGTGGTCAAATATACGTAACGTGGAATCTACCATTTGCAGCACTTGCAGGAACAGCTTGCTGCTAAGGCACTCACGCTGTTGGCAGTCATCACCACTGTCTTCAGAAGTTCTCCACCCCAAGCTGAGCTGTTCCTCTTCCTCCAGGCCCCTGTGATCAGTGTGTCCCTGGGATAATCCGTGATGATCGCCTTACCTTAACGTGGCGGACTAGCCCAGCTCATTCTCCTTTGCCGCGTAACCTAACATGCTCACAGGTTCCAGGCCTGGACGTGGCCATCTTTGGGGGCCATTATGCTCCCATGGTCTATCTGCTAGGATGGCTGGGGGCAAATGAGACGTGTGTGCCAAGGACCTAACGGTGTCTGGGCTCTCAAGAGCCTGTCGCTCTTACCGTCATCAGCGTGTTTTCAGCACTTGGGGAGCCAGTCTTGTGGGCATTTGCCCCTCTCCATGCCTTGTCTTGCCCCATTGGACACTGGGTTGTCACACACTGGACTGCCTTGGGCACTGGATGTCAGGCCAACAGGGAGCAGCTACTGCAAAAATGCAGAGAAACACAGGCCCTTCTGAAGTCAAGAGGGGAGTGGGGAGGGGTGAGGGCAAGTCTGACCTACTCCACAGAGTCCCCAACATCTTCCCTGAGCTCCCAAGACCCTGCGGGACCCTTGATCCTGGGACTCCCTCTCCTTGGGGCCACCATGAGCCCCAGGACTTCCTCTGCTGGTACCTACCGCTCCTCATTCAATAGGTACTTTCCAGGTCTCCCGCCTTCCAGGCCAGGGGTCCCGCCTCCAGTGCCAGCTCTTCCCCTGCCTGTGCTTCATGCTGCTCAGCCGCTGCCTCCCGCCCGGTGGTCCTGAGCATGCCCTCCTCCTGCTCCGACTCCTGGCTGCCTCTGAGGCCCTGGAGCCCTTTTCCCTAAACTTGAGCCATTTGCAAACCTTCTTCACAATTTTTTGCCATCTCCACAAGCCGCCTGTTCCAATGTCAGCTGTTATTTAACCAGAACCTTTCTTCTCTCCTTCCCACCCCGCTTTCTCTTTCTTTTCTTTATAATTCTAGGATGGTTCCAGCAGTTATGCTCATGAAATCAAGGGTTGATATGTTTGGTTACATTTTTTTCCACACACATTCAGGCATATAACTGCTTAAAACATTGTTTGTCCACGTGGCATCTGGAATCATCTCCTGTCCCACCAGTGGTCCAGGGGTCCCGCTGTGGGAAACATTGACTCTAAAGCGTGGCCCATGGGCCCTTTGCTGTCCACTCACCAGCCCAGGCCCCAGCTGCTCACCTGCCACATGCCTTCCAGCTATCAGGCCTTCGCACTTGCTGTTCCCTCCCCAGCTTCGTGTCCCTGGTGACAGCCTAGCCACCCGGGAAGGCCCCCCTCACTGTCTGCTGCACGCCTGGCTGCCGTCCTGCAGGCTGCGTGCCCTCATGCCCTGGTCCCGGAGCCCTCCGCCCGCCCTGCTCGCTGCTCCATCCAGCCATCCTTCCCTTGCAGGCTGTGGTGTGTGCTCTGCTGCGTTCTTTCAGCTCCGGGGACCTCAGTTGCGCCATTGTTTTACCTGCCATGCTGCCAGTTAAACCCAACACCTACTCGTGAATGCTAAAATTTGAGAGCCTGTGTGTGTCCTAGAATATTTCATTTATTTGCCAAAATGCATGGTGGTCTCAGCAAACTTGTTTCATTGTCTGTGTTATCCACATCTCTGGTTCCAGGCTAGCGTGGTGCCTGGCAGGGGGTCGGGTTCAGTAAACATTGGTTGAATGAATAAATGAACGAACAAATAAACAGATGCCTGAGCAGAATGCCCCAACTCTGCTTGCACGCCGTGTTTGACATCTAAACAACTGTTTTCCTACAGGTAATAAAAAGGAGAGGAATTTGTCTGCTAAGCGAAACGACAATGCTGAGGCCCTCGTTCCCAGCAAACGAGAGCCAACCCCGACTCCCCAGCCCCCCACTGTGTTCCCAGACCGGGAGAAGCCATGTTCAAGTAAGAATTCTGGGGGCCTCCGAGCAGGGCGGGGCCTGGGCCTGGGTCACTCTCAGTAGGGTGCTGTGATGCCGGAGGCCTGGCTCATTACCCTCTCTGCCAGGGTCAGACTGACCTTTTGCAAATGTATTGTTAGTCAAGGTCTCCAGGGCAACAGAACCTATGGAGGGAGGGAGAGAATAAGGAATTGCCTCATGCAGTTGTGAGGGCTGGCCAGTCACATCTGCGGGGTGGATTGGGGGGCTGGAGACGCAGGGAGAACCAATGTTGTAGTTCAGAGGCCCTCGCGCAGGAAGGACCCGTGCTGCAGAGGAAGTCAGAGGCAGTCCGCTGGAGACTCTCTCCTCAGGGAGGGTCAGTCTTTTTGTTCTATTCAGGCCTTCGATTGGTAGGATGAGGCCCACCACACCGTGAAGGCCCATCTGTTTTATTCTACCAATTACAATGTTAATCTCCTCGAAAAACATCTTCTCAGAAACACCCAGAGTAATGTTTGACCAAATACCTGGGCTCCCCGAGGCCCAGACCAGTGAACACATAAAAATCACACACACTTTCTTGTTCTATGACAAGAAGTTGGAAATTTATAATTGAAAATTTATTTTTCAGTTAATTTTCTTACTTTATGTGGGTAAAAATACATGCAAAGGGCAGTAAGTTCTAAAGGTGCAAAGGAGCTTATGGTGAAGAGTCAGTCTGCTGCTCTGCTAATGAAATGAGAGGTTATACTGAGTGTGTGACCCAGCCACCGTCGCAAGCCCTTGGTTATATCATATGCAAGTAAATTATATATGTAATTTATGTAAGCAGATCATATAAGTAAATTGCAATCCTGTAACTAGCCTTCAGGGTAGGTCCTGTGATTGTCCCCATTTCACATGAAATTGAGGCACAGGGCAGGTGATTCACACAGCTGGACAGTGGCAGGTGGAGGCCTCCATCGCTGGTGGAGTAACTTCACTGCTGTGTCCCTAACCAGCAGACTGCACACACGGAGGCTGCAGAGAAATCATCACAGCCTGGTACCCGGGGTCAAATCCAGTGGCTAGAGTGGCTCTGGATGGTGGGGAGGGGCACTTGCTTCTGGTTTCTATGACCAAAGGATCACAAAGACCTCAAGGCATCCTGGTCAGGAATTTGGGGCCATAGGTGCCCTGGGCACAATCCAGCCCCAGCCAGCCAGCCCTGTTAGACAGGCTGAGCCAGGGGCCCTGACTTGTGTGGCTGTGGCATTTCATTCATGTTTACTAGGGAGCTGGAGGGACTGTTTCCTGCAGGAACAGGCCCAGGGATCTGCTGGTAGGAACCAGCCCCTCTCCCACAGTCATGGTCCAGAGGTGGGCTGTGCACCTGAGCCTGGGGCCTGAGCTTGGAGTTTTTCCCAGCAGCTCAGGGCAGATGGAAGGAGGGGCGGGGGGGGGGGGGGGCGGGGAATAGCAGAGCTCCCACTGACTTAGTGAGCATCTGTTCCATGCTGTGTCAATATTGTCTTGGTTTGGATTCCCCTAGAAACAGACTCTGAGATGAGGATTCAAGAGCAAGTTATTTATTTGGGAGGTGGCTCCTGGTAGGGGACGGAAAGGGAAGGGCTAAAACTGGCTTAATCACCAGCAAGTTCACTGGGCGGTGGAGTGCCACCTGGCTGGGGAGCTGGGAGCAAGGCTGAGCATGAGCCCCCACATCGGCCGCTGCTCCCACCCCGGGGGCGAGGCAGCTGGGCAGTACACACTCTCCCTTCCCTCGGGTTGTGGCTGTTCCGGGTGTTGAGTCCAGCACTCTGGCTGAGTGCCGGCACCCAGGCATTCTCTGAGTCACCCTAACAACCCAGAACCCACCTGGGAGAAAGGACTGAACAAGACAAGACACTTTAGATGGAAGATGATAAAAAATTTTTAAAAAAGTGGCTGCAAGGCAGAGTCTATATCTGGGTGGGGAGCATCCATTTGGTCTGGCCCTGCCAAGGCATTAGGGGTGAGTTAATTAAATGTTTGACCCAATATAGCAGGCTAATTTTTAAGTTGATAATTTTGTATGGTCCGTGAAAGATGTTAGAAATATGCCCTTGACAGAAAAAAGGTTCCCCATCTGGGTCTATATCAACCCAGGTAACAGCCAGATCCAGGTGGTTAAAGCATCGGCACCTGCCCCTCTCCAGCTCTCGGCTCTGCACTCTTCTCCGTGCCCTTCATTCTCTGACAAGCTCACAGGGGTGGTGCGATGCCACCAGCAGCTCTGGGCTTACAGCCCACCAGCCCAGCAACCCTGGCAGAAACTAGCATGGCCGACTGCAGTCTGACCACCTGGTGCAAACCCTGCACCCCACCGTCTAGCTCTGACCTTGGGCAGACTCCTTAGCCTCTCGGGCCTCATTCTCCCCTCCACCACACAGGGATATGACAACACCCTCCTGCAAGTGTTGCTATAGGACCGAAGGGCTGGGGAGATAGACTGCTTCGAGGAGCACCTGGCTCCGGGGTAGCTGGCACTGTTCTCACAACTGTCAGCAAAGCCTCGGAGCGGCTTCTCGTTGCCTGGCGTAGGTCCGGGAGGCTCTGTGAAGGAGACACTGGTGCTGTCGCAGAGGCAGAGGCAGAGGCAGAGGCAGAGGGAGTGGGTGACAGGCAGCAAACTCACAACTTCCTTATGGACACTGTTACCCGTTCTCCCATTTCACAGATGAGGAGACCGGGGCTGAGGACATGAGAGTTACTTGCCTAGAGCCGTGGTCGGCAAACCGCGGCTCGCGAACCACATGCGGCTCTTTGGCCCCTTGAGTGTGGCTCTTCCACAAAATACCACGTGCAGGCGCACATACACTGCGATTGAAACTTCATGGCCCATGCGCAAAAGTCGGTATTTTGTGGAAGAGCTGGTATTTTTTTTAAATTTATTTATTAGTTAAGGTATTACAAATGTGTCCTCATTCCCCCATTAACCCCCAGCCTTCCCCCCCTCCACTCAAGTTCTCATCCCCCTGTTGTCCGTGTCCATTGGTTTGGCTTATATGCATGCATATAAGTCCTTTGGTTGATCTCTTCCCCTTATCCCCAAACTCCCCTACTTTCTCTCTGGGGATTGATAGTCTGATCACTGTTTCTCAGTCTTTGGATCTTTCCCTGTTCATCAGTCTATGTTGTTCTCTATATTCCACAAATGAGTGAAATCATGTGGTATTTATCTTTCTCTGACTGGAAGAGCCGGTATTTTGTGGAAGAGCCACACTCAAAGGGCCAAAGAGCCGCATGTGGCTCACGAGCCACAGTTTGCCGACCACTGGCCTAGAGTAACAGACAGGACAGCAAAGCCAGGATTCACACCCAGGCTTTAAGCTCCGGGCTCTGACTAGCTCTGTCAGGCTGCCTACCTGGGGGCCACAGGCGGCTTTGGAGGCACCTGGGTATGTAGCTCCTGGCAAGCTTAACTGTGACTCAAGCACAGTTAAAGCTGCAGGTTTTCGGTTCAGTACACGGAGCCCTGGGTTGGGGAGTTGAGGTGGCAGTCCGGGGCTGGCAGCATGCGTCCTGGGGGTGTGTCCTGGTGCATGGACAGGGCCAGCAAGTGAGGCAGGGCCTCAGGGCCCAGGCCTGGGGCTGTAGGTTAGAACGTGCCCCAGCTCCGCCCAGTCGTCTTCTCAGACCTCACCAGGAACCTGGGTATTGAGCACCTACTATGTGCCAGCCCTGGTCCAGGCCCTGGTGAGCAATACACTGACTCTGCTCTCATGGTGTTTATGTGTCAGTGGGCAGGGATAGATAACAATCACGAAGGCGGGGTAGTGATGATACTACCAAGACAGCAACGGGGTGATGGCTGGGCATCTCTGAGGAGAAAAGACTTGAGCTGAGACCTGAATTATTTCAAGAACTAGCCCTTTGCAGAGGGGAAAGCCTGTGCAAAGGCCCTGAGCTAGGAAAGAGCTGCTCAATTAGCTCATGAATCAGAACGAGGGCTGGAGGGTGGAGCACAGGGAGTGAGGGGAGGGTGGCTGAGATGAGGTCACAGAGGTGGACAGGGGCCAGAGCACACAGTGAGACCAGCAGAGGGACTCGGTCCCAGGCAGACCTCTGTGGCTTTGCAGATGGGGCTGCCGTGACCTGGTTTACATTGCAACAAGATCCCTCTGGCTGCTGTGTGACGCATGGCCTGTTGGGAACCAGGGTGGATGTGGGGTGACCAAGGAAGAGACCACTGCAGGGTGGAGAGAGTGGTGGCTCTGCGTGTCACCGGTGGCTGGACTCTGGGCAGTAATGGGCTTGCTGAGGAGTCCATTGTCAGCATGACTAGTTGTGACGTTTTATCCTGAACAACTTGGGGCAAGAACCTGAGTGGTGGGGAGCCTGCTGAGACTTGGCCGTGATGTGGGGCCCTGGCTTGTCACTCGGGTGGGGAGGGTTCTAAATCTGCACCACCAGCAAAGGCGATTCAAGCAGCTGGAGTTGGGATCTGGGTCTGAACCTGCAGCAGGCTGGGCCTCTGGTCTGTGTGCTGCCTCTGCGGGGCCAGCGGGAACGGCAGGAAAACCCGGCCTACAGGCAGGGCAGGGTCCTCGCACCTACCACCACGGAGAGCCGGGATCTAGTGGGCAGAGTGAGGATCAAGCTGGTTCCTGGGGACTTCTTGGCAAGAGCCAGAGCCTAGAAAGAGGCCTGATGGGGCCTGAGGAAGGTAGGGTGGGAAGGGACTCACTGTCCAAGTGACCTGTGGACAAGGGCATGCCAAAGTCACAGCAGCTGATAAGGTTAAAGAGCTGTCGTGTTTGTAAATAGGTGTCAGGTAAATCTGGTGAATTTGGCATCTGTCAGTTTTGGTCAGGCCAAGAGCTGGGAGCTGGGAAGGAGAGCGAGAAGGGGCCACGGGGCAAGCTGCAGGCCAGGTCCCTCTCGGAGCTCCACAGTGGAGAGTGTGGGTGGCAGTCCCTGTGACGTTGTTTGCGCTACACCTGGGCCGGCTCCACTGACTGCTGCTCAAGTTGACAAGACACCAGTCTGCACTGCTGGTGTTCACTCTGTGAAAAATAAAAGTGGCTTTTCATCAAGTTCCTCCCAAACAAGTTGTTATAAAGAAATGGAACCGAGATATGTGGGAGCAGCCTGGTAGTGGCCAGGCATCCTGCTGGGCTTTCTGGGACCTCCGTCCTTCATGGCAGGCCTCCACCACCAAAGTTGGCCTGTCTGAGTAATAAAATGAAGAACCAGCATGCACAAAGCTCCGAACCAGCTCCCAGGCCGTGCTCTGTACCGGCAAATGCAATCTTGCATTTATTTAATCAAACAACCTGTGTGGTAGGAACCGCTGCTGTCAACACCTTGTACAGAGGAAACCCAGGCTCAGGGCAGCCAGGAAGTGGTGAAGCCAGTGTTCAGACCTGGCTGCAGAGTCCCGGCCTTAACCTCTCCACTGGCCCTCCTGAGCCAGCTAACACGTCGAGTGCTCACTACGCACCCACATCAGCCCAGTCCCTGCAGTCACACCTAAGCACAGGCTTGAGGCATTCGTTGTGCTTTTTCTAATGCTCATTAATATGAATATGTAACTTAGTATTTTCAAAGTTAAGCCCTGCAACAACTAAAAGCATTTGGAATACTTTATCGGTTTCTTAGGGCTGCTGTAACGAAGGCCCGCAATGTGACTGGTCTAAACAACAGGATCTTATTATCTCCTGTTCTGGAGGCTAGAAGTCCAAGAGCAAGGTGTCATCAGGGCCATGTTCCGCCTGAGGCACCAGGAAGAATCTGTTGACGGCCTCTGTCCTAGTGACCGGTGGCAGCATAACTTCAGCCTTCACGTGGCACTGTCCTATGTGCGCATCTGTCTCTGTGTCGTTTCCCCCGATTATAGGGACACAGTTATATTGGATTAAAGCCCGCCCCGATGACCTTATCGTAACTCGATCAGTTGCAAGTACCGTATTTCCAAATAAGGTCACAGGTACTAGGCGTTAGGATTTCAACATCTTTTGGTGGAGACACAACAACTCTTAACACATGTTCATATGCAGCATTTTGAGAAGTAGAACTTAATTAACTCATTTATAATCTGCCTTTCTCCAGATGATATGTAGTGCAAGACTTTAACTTAAAATACATGAGGAGATGACGGTGAAGAAAAATACGTGAGAAAGAAAATAAGATGAGCACACGGATGCCTGAGGGGGTCCCGGTTATGACTCTGACCTTCCTGGCCAGTCTGGCAAAGGAGCATGCGTTCACATGAAAATGCATGTCTCTTGGTCGTCTCATATAAAAAGATTGCCAGTTGCCCCTGGTACTTGGTTCTTAGAGCAGTTTGTCCATCTGTTCTCTTAAAGAGGACACTGTTTGAGGAAGTGGAGTCTTCATTTTGAAGGGGTTTGGGGCTCAGCCTTTATCTGTTAAGTATACTTAGCTCCAACACAAGCCAAATTTGAAGAAAGGAAAGTTGAAAACCATGGCATTGTCACACCCTCACACTGAAAAGGGATTACAGTGGTGCCGCGTGTAAAGTGAGGATTCGTTTCTAAAGGTCATAGAAAGTGCCGGTGGCCAAAACCCAGCTGCTGACCAAGTGCAGCACACAGGGCTCCGTATAGACACCACCGTACAGACACATCACCTCTCAGCAAGCCCTTAAGAGTTGTCTCTCCTCCAGGTTGGAAACAATAACAGCTTCCCAGCCGAGCCCCAGGTGAAGCAGTCAGCGTTGGTTAGGGTCTGGGTTGCAGGGAAAATGGGTGTTTTTAAACACTGGCGTTATGCTGAGGGCACTGGGATGTTGACATCTCCAGAGGCATAAGGAACCTGAGACTTGCTGAGAGGAATCAACCCAGCTCACCCTTTTCCAGGCAAAGTCTGACTGCCTACATGCTTTACCTTACATCAGTAGGGGTTATCTTTTTGGTGCATAAAAAAATAATCCTTTTTACTTCTCCCTGGTGAGCTTAACCTTTTATCACCATGTGTTGTCTCTTTTTCACTCTAGTAATACTTTTTTGCCCTAAAGTCTACCAGCTTTCTTTTGGTTAGTGTTTACATTGTGTATCTTTCATTTTTTCACTTTCAAACTTTCTCTTCTAAGCAGCATTTAATGCTTTTTAAATTTTTATTCTCTAACAATCTATGCATTTTAATGGGCACATTTAGTCCATTTATATTTAATGTAATTGCTGATATATTTGAGTTTAAATCTACTATCGTATTGTTTTGCTTTTTATTTGTTCTGCCTGTTTTATGTTTCTTTTTCTTCCCTTTCTTGCCCTCTTTTGAACTGATTACTTTATATTATTCCTATTTTTCCACTCTATTAGCTTGTTAGTTACACATTCTTTTATGATTCTTTTAGTCATTACCAGAGATTGCAACATGCATTCTTGACCTATTAGAGTCTACTTTAAATTAGCAAGTTTACCACTTCTCATTCAAGAGAAGGACCTTACAGCTCTGAAACTCCATTTACTCTCCTCTCAACTGAAATGCTATTATTGTCATGCATTTTAATTCTCTCTCCATTGTAAACCTCACTAGGTGATGCCATCATCATCCTTTATTATTTTACACAGTCAGTCGTATTTTGGATTTGCACACAATATTAACCGTTCTGTGCCCTTCATGCCTGGCTCTCTCCAGGCACCCTGACTCTCAGACTAGGCCTGACTTTGTCGCCTGGGCTTCTCAGCTTCCCAGCTTTGCGGCAGCTCTTTTCAGAATCAGCAGTACCTTAAGGGGAAACCTTCCAGGTGCTGGGTCACCTCTCTAGTTTCGTCTCCAGCCTGCGTTGTCCTTATAATTGTTACAGCCCTGTTTGCTTCCCATGCCTTCAAACAGATTGTGATAATATTTGGTCCAACTTTTCTAGTTGTGCTAGAGTTGGTCAGGGTTAGCGCACCTGCCATTACCAGAAATGTAACCAATTGCCTGCACTCCTTAAAGAGGCATTTCTCTCCTTGCCCCCTTTTCTCTGGCCAAAGTGATAAATTTGAGTTGTGTCAATTAAATGTGCATATGATGCAATTCCACAAGAGCTTAATTCCTTTATCACTGTAATCGTCCCTGCTTCTAATGAAAAGGCCTCATGTGCTGCATTACTATGGTCTCTGTCCATTAGCCTCCCAAGAAACTTCTAGAGCAGTGGTTCTCAACCTTCCTAATGCTGCAACCATTTAATATAGTTCCTCATGTTGTGGTGACCCCCAATTTCATTGTTACAAATTGAACATAATTAAAGCATAGTGATGAATCACAAAAACAATATGTAATTATATATGTGTTTTCCGATGGTCTTAGGCGACCCCTGTGAAAGGGTCATTCAACCCCCAAAGGGGTCGCAGCCCACAGGTTGAGAACTGCTGTTCTAGAGACTTGTTATGTTGTTGAGAGAGAGAACAGCAGTCTTTAATGTGGAAAGTTTTCTGTCCAAGTTGTCAGAGTGCTCTAGAGAAGTGATATATTTGAACCAGTTTTCCCAGACAGGATGCCAACCCTAGAAATAAAGTAACTCCCCTCAGTGCGAGGGAATTCGAAGACCCTGACAGGCCTGCAGTTAGCATTTCTCCCAGGAAAACCTGCAGCAGAAGGACCATTCCGCCAAGTCCAGAGTCTTATATTTGTCAGTGTTCATTATTAATAGCAAGTGACAGAAATCCCAACTGGCTGAAGCAACAAAGGAAAATATATTGCTCACAGACCTGGAAAGTCCAGGACTCTAGATCTGACCTCAGGCATGGTGGGATCCAGGTGCTCAGATGATTCTCACTAGGAAACTGTTTCTTTATCACTTACCTCTGTTTTTCTCTAGCCCAGTGGGTCTCAAACTTAAATTGTGCATTAGAAATTTTTTGCAAAGCAAATTAAAGCACAGATTGTTAATTCAGTGCCTACGTATTTCAATTCTTAATAAGTTCTCAGGTGGTACTGATGTTACAGGCATCACACTTTGAGAACCACATCTCTAGTCTCAGGCATAGCCTGGAGACGGCCCCAGGCTCCTTTCACTGGCTTAGCATCCCCCAGGGAAAGAGACTGCTCCTTTCCTAATTGTCCCAGCAGAGTCCAAGACCCAGCTCACCCCCAAGCCGTCTCCAGTCTCCGTGGTTAGTGGGAGGAAGTTCTCTCATTGACCAGCTGGACCAGGAGTGGGGTCAGATCTATCCAAACCACAGAGACTGAGAAGAGTGTGTGTGTGTGTGTGTGTGTGTGGGGCGGGGGGTCCCTGAAGGAAAACCTGGATGCTGTAAAGTCACTGTTGCTAGAAAGACAAAAGCAACTGCTGTTCATCTGTATATATAAAAGTCTAAGCGACCATTCAAACAGTCGCTATGATGCACACTGATCACCAGTGGGCAGATGCTCAACACAGGAGCTGCCTCTGGTGGTCAATGCACTCCAATAGTGGGAGTGCTGCTCAGCTGACCGATGGGCACCAGACGCTGGGCTCATGGCTGGCCACCGCAAGCCTCTCCTGATCAGGATTGACTGGGCATGAGCCCATGGCAGGCGCAGTGGGGCTGGGATGAGTGGGAGTGGCGTGGCATCAGGCCCAGGCTCGGGCTCCCCCCCAGCCTCCTGCCGCAGCCCGATTCCCGCAGGCCATACCCAGGGATCCTACTGGTGCACGAATCTGTGCACTGGGCCTCCAGTTTCATATAAAAATTAACCGCACATGACACTTTGCTTCAAATTCTTCCGAGGCAGGGTATGGAGCAGAGGACTGGAATATCCAGGAGGAAAGAGTAGAAGTCATTAGTCAGGCTCTAGTTGGTTTGGCTCAGTGGATAGAGTGTCAGCCTGTGGACTGAAGGGTTCCATGTTTGATTCCAGGTCAGGGCACATACCTGGGTTGCGGGCTCGATCCCCAGTAGGGGGCGTGCAGGAGGCAGCTAATCAATGATTCTCTCTCATCATTGATATTTCTATGTCTCTCTCCCTCTCCCTTCCTCTCTGAAATCAATAATAAATTTAAAAAGTCATTTAGCTGGGTGGCAGCGGGAGCCCTGATTTCCTTCCTTGAAAATCATGTGCATTCCTGGGCTGAAGAAGAGACAGCAGAAGGGTGTTAAGAATCACAGGCACTACCTGCCCATGGAGAGGTCGCCAAAGAAGCTTTAAAGATGAGAACACAGGCCTTTGCAAGCTGTGTGTATCAGCTATTTATTGCTGCCCCATCGTCTATCCCAAAATGTAGTGGCTTAAAACAACAGCCCCGGCATTGCTCAGGGTCTGCAGGTGGGCTGACGGCTCTGCAGTGAGCTGGTGGGTGGCTGGGCTGGCTGGTCTCGGGGGCCTCCCCCTCTGTCTGGCAGCCCAGCCGGCCCAGGACCTCAGCTGGGAGAGTTGTCTCTGCTCCATGCAGTCTCATCATCCAGGATGTGGTGGTCTCAGGGTAGCACGAGAGGAACACCCAGTGTGTATGTGCTTTTTAAAGATCCTGCTTGGCATATTTGCCAGCTGCCTGTTGGCCAAAGGAAGGCATCAGGAAGGCACCCAGCTAGAGAACTTGACCGCATCTCCTGGCGGGAGAGGCTGCACCATCACTGTGCAGAGTGGCCCGCGTCCAGACGGCAGGAACGGTGGCCATTTGTCAGTCTCTTCCACCAGGAGAAGCACGTTTTCTGAGGAGGCGGAGCCATCTCGAAATGCACCCAGTACACAGGACCCTGGTGGACCACTGTCCCAGGGTGTGAACTGCTTCCGCCCCCCAGTTGACAAAACAGGGCTCCTCCTGCCACTCCCATTCAGGCTTTTCTGCTCAGCTGTTTCCCTGGACCTTTTGCCACACGACGTTGCATATACTAGTAGTCTCCAGGCCGACAGGTGTGTGGCAACGGGGATTGGGGGTCCACTGTCTCAAGGGGCACTGCTACCCAGCTCCAGCCTATGACTGTCGCACGGGAATGCCAGCCAGGGTTGCCAGAACGAATGGTTTTTCAAGAGATGCCAGGAATCCCAATTTTTCTTTTGTTAAAAATTCCTGGCATCTATTTCCAATAAAAACACACACACATAGAAGTCACACAACACACATCTGCTAGCTGGTTTTGGCCTGTGGACTTCTGGCTTATGATCTCTATGCTAAACTCTTCCACGGGTTTCATATTTGCTGTCTCAGTGGATTCCCAGGTGATTTGGCCGAGACTCTGAATTTGAGCTTTTCGAGTCACAGCTGGTGGCCGGGAACAAGTCACCTGGCCGGTCAGCCGACCAACAGCCCCCAGTCCCCCTGCCTTGGTGACATGTGTTGTATTCATGGTCAATCTCCTGAATGACACGCTCTTTGTTTCTCTGCAAAAGAGACAAGGCCAAGTCCCAGTGAAGCGAAGGGAAAGTGACATGAACAGCAGGGGGATGGTTTTCAACCAGAAAATAGTGGTTTGGGATAAATTAAAATGTGCAATTTGGCTTTTGTGGTGGCACAAATTTATTGTGTGAATAAATGCACTCTCTCTAGATCCAGGATGAGAATAAATCCCCACCCCCCGCCCCTGGTGTGCTCAAGCTGCTGCAGAAATGGCTCACCCGAGTGAGCAGGGACAGCTTCACAAAGAGTTGAAGTGTTGTCACCTCGTGTGTCGTGAGGGTTACAGTAAGCACAAGGCGGTCAGCCGGAAAGTGGTTCAGGCGGACGCGGCCCGCGGACAGACGTCTGGAAGCTGCGGGTGGGGAGAGCTCCGGCAGCCGAGCTGCGGAGTTGACCTTCGCTTGGAGAAAGGGTGATTTAATTTAAAAAGCATCTTCTTAGCATAATATGACTCCAAGGGCACGGGCAGCGCCCGATGATCATTTGCCGGAGGAGCTCCCCTCCCAAACGAATGACGCCAGAGCAAAAGGGTTTGTGCGGACAGAGCTGGGTCCACTGGGAGAGACCGCCTTCCGCGGTGTCCTTTCCCAGAAGAGGCGGCGTGGGCTTGCAGGGCCAAGGACAGGTGGTGGCCGCCGGCAGCTGTCCACCCAGCCCCGAGCCACTGGGGCACCTGGGGGCGGTACAGAGGCCAAGGTCACGCGCAGATCTTTGTAAACTGATTTAAAGTGCGCCATGCCGGAATGGAGGAGCTCATGAATTTCAGGTGCTGCCCGAGCTCTCCTGTCCCCCCCGCCCCCCACTCACCCCTCCCACCCCCCCAGCTCCCAATGTCAGTGCTGCACATTCGTTTAGCTGTATACAGGCTCTCAGTCCCTGATTTATAGAATCATCCATAGCAGGATTTTCCACCTTTTTCTCCTGATGGCACACATAAGCTAATTATTAAAATCCTGCGGCACACCAAAACTATGACTCAAATAAGTATAATTTTGATTCATTCACACTGGACGGCTGTTGTCATTTGTTTATTTGACAACTGAAGGGAACATAGGTCAGTGCCCCTGACTCAAAGTCAGGATGGCATGTTTTAAGAAATCTTGTGACCCCCCAGGGTGCCGTGGCACACCCGTTGAAAATCGCTGCTCTGTAGGATCTGGAGGGTCAGGTGATGGAGGAAACAGTATGCTTTGGTGATATGCACACATACGGAGATGACAAGGTTTGGGGTTGGAATCATTTTCCATCGTTCGTTTGACAAAAACCATGATGCCAGGCGCCCGTAAGCAAGGTGGGCGTGGCCTCCTGAAGCAGCGTCAGGCGTGTGGGCTTAAATGGCCGCAGAGAACTGAGCACAAGGCCTCTCCCCCTTCACTGCCCACCGCGCTTCCCTCGTCCCTCGCTCCAGCCCCCCTGCCACTCCTCACTCTTCCCTGAGCCCACCTCTGCCCACCTCAGGGCCGTGGCACCTGCTGTGCCCGTGGCTGGAACGGCCTCTCCGGAGCGGTGTGCTCAGGCTTACTGCCTCGAGGTCTCTGCTCAGATGTCACCTTCCTGACTGTCTCCTTCCCCTCCACATCCTTCCCTCCTGGCTGCTTTGTCTCTTTCCCCAGCACTCACCACCTGCTGGCATGTCGGGTGTGCACCCGCCTGACCGTGTCTGTCTCTGCCCCATGGTGTGAGTGTGAAGACAGTGTGTGCCTGGTGCACCCGCCTCTGTAGCCCTGAGCCCAGAGCAGCGTGGCTTCCCACAGCGCGGTCAGGTCTAGAGCCCGCGTCCTGCTGCCTTCGCGCTGCTGGGAGGGGGTTCTGCCCGCTCCCCTTGGGCGTCGTGTGTTTGCAGTGCAGGAGGTCAGCCCCGCTCCACTGTAGCTCACGACCAAGTCCGTTAGTGTCCCTCACTCCTTCCTCCTGGCCTCCCAGCTCCTTCAGGCGCCGGGTCTCCTTCTGCCCCAAGTGAGGAAGACCGCAGCGTAGCCCTCGGCACCCTATTACCCGCCGTGTTTCAGTCACTGAGGATCCGCCCCCTGCAGCTTGTTAAGCTGGGTGCCTGTAGCTCGTACCATCCCTGCCCTGTTTCTTTACCTTTCCATCCCTCTAGTGCAGAGCAGGCCAAGGAGCTGATAAGGGCAAGCAGGGAAAGTTACCGCAGCCTTGGCCGGCTGAGCAGAATCGCCGGGTCACCTTGCAAGCAGCTCATTACTTTTCTGTCCCCAGGAGCAGCACTGGGCAATGACAGAGTCCATCAAAGTCAGAAAATGGCCCATTGCTGCTTACCACGCAGGCCAGGCAGCCATGGGTACTCGAGGGTTCCTGTGGGTGCCCTTGACCCCCAGCCCTCTTCCACCCCGGGGGAAGCAGCTTGGACTGTACTAGACCAGCCCCTGGGTTCTGTTGATCATGCTTCTTAAAACTGGAGTATGTTATGAACAAATAAAACTAAGGGGGTTTCACAAAAATTTCATATTTGAGCTTTTTCTGAAAAAAAATAAAGTGGCAATACTAGGAGCACAGGCCAATATGGCAGAGCCGGGCATTGGCTCCTTATTGAGGGGGGTCCAGCCCCACATTCAGTCTCGGTGTGCCTGCCTCTGGGGCCTGGGCGTTTGCATTCACAGCCCCTCTCCTGGGTGCCTGGGAGAAATTGGTCGTGCCCATTTTAGTTTGGCTTTTCCATAAAAACCCATAGTCCCATCACCCAGCGCCTGGCTGTACTGGAAGTCCCCCGTGGAGCTGCCGTGCCCCTCCCTCCCCTGCCAGGGCCACCCTTATGCTGCTACTTGAACTCTCATCAGACACAGCGTTCTAGCAGCGCATAGCGGAGGTCAGGTGCTCCAAGAGGAATCTCCAGTCATCAGCAGTGATGGTTTCCCGAGGTCATGAGGCTGGAAGGATGCTGTTTTCCAACAAGCCTTACACCAGGTCATGTATATATGACCCCCGCTGTGCCCACTCAGCAGCTCCACTTTGATGCCAGCGCATCCCGGACCCAACTGTTCAAACCTGCTCCCCAGCCCTCCCCAGCTCAACTAAGCGCAAGTCCATTGTCCATTTCCTCAGGCCCAAAGCCAGTCCCCTTTAGTCCTCTCCCCTGAGCCGCACCGACGCTGTCGGGAAAGCCTGCTGGCTCTGTCTTCGGGGATGTGCAGAAGCTGCGCTCCGTAGCCCTCCGCCTCTGCTTCCATGCCTCTGCACAGCTGCGCTGGCCGCTGACCGCCTCTCTGAGCTCACCCTCACCTCCCTCCAGTCTGTTCTCCACCTGCGTCAGCTCAGGTTGTCCCCTGCTCCAAATCCTCCATGGTTTCCCACTGCACTCAGCAATGGCCTTACCGTGTCCTCCGAGGCCCTGTGTGACCTGGCCTTCTTGCTGCGCCAGCCCGAGGTGCCTTGCTGCCCCACGGACACACCACAGGCCTCTCGCTCTGCCGGGTGCCTGGGCCATGCTTCCCTGGTGCTCCCTGACACCCACCCTCCACCCCGCACCCCCATCTCCTTCGCCCTGCTCTGCTTGTCATGTGTTTCCATGTCATTTTCTGCTATCACCCTGTACTATTTATCTTTCTCTAGCTATTGTGTCTCTCCCCAAGGGTGGGGGGTCTTGATCTGTCTGATCAATGCTATGTCCCCAGTGGCAAGAACAGACCTGGCAGAGTGGCATTCAATAAACTGAGTAGGTAAAAGCCTCTCTCAAGATCCCAATAGAAATATGTTGAGTTTTGTTTTAAGAAATCATTGAACGATCTTCTTTTAAAAAAAACTGATTTCTAGAGAGAGAGGAAGGGGGAAAGAGAGAGACATTTACATGAGAGGAAAACATTGATTGGTTGCCTACTGCATGCATACCCCTTACCTGGGATCGAACCCACAACCCAGAATCAACCAACAACCTTTCAGTGCACAGGACAACACTCAACCAACTGAGCCACACCGGCCAGGGCAAGCATTTCTATTTTTAAGTGGAGAGTTTTTTTTAAACATAGAAAGAACCCAAATATAAACAATTGAGTGGATGTTCTAGTGAGCCCAATGTGTCCATTACCAGCTACTTTCATTTCCTCTACTCCCCAGATGATTATGAGACAAATTCAAGTCATCATATTATACTGTAGATATTTCAGCATGCTTTTTTTTTTTTTTTTTTTTTTTACAGCTACATAGTACTCCACCATTAGGTGGATGTACCATAACTTATTTTATTCAACCAGTCTTATTGGATGCTTTTTGCATATCATTTTATACTTTATGAAACCAATTTTCCATTATTGGAACTTCCAAAATGAACTGTACCTTTGCAATACTATTTTTCTTAAGTTGAAGAGTAATTTTTTTTGTAATTCTTGTTAATCCTGCAAAAACAAAATAAAGCAAAAATATTTCAAAATATTCATCCTTTTGCCCTGGCCAAGTGGGTCATTGGTTGGAGCATCGTCCCATGCACCAAAAGGTTGTGGGTTCGATCCTGGTCAGGGCACATACCTAGGTTGCAGTTTCAATCCCCAGCCAGGGAGCATAGGGGAGGCAACCAATCAGTGTTTCTCTCTCACATAGATGTTTCTCTCTTTTTTTCCCTCCCTCCCTCCCTCCCTCCCTTTCTCTCTAAAAAATCAATAAACATATCCTCTGGTGAGGATTAACAAATAAATAAATATTCATCCTTTTCCATGATATGTATTATTCCTTATAGATACTTCGTTAGAGGGTTAATTTTTAATAACTTTTTATTTTGACATAATGTCACACTTAAAGGAAGTTGCAAGGATAGTACAAATGACCTCCCATAAACCCCTCCTCCAGGCTCACCAGTTGTTAACACTTGGTCCCAATTGCTCTATAATTGCTGTGTATGTATGTGTGCGTTTTTGTTTTAATCATTTGAGATTTTAAAAAATACATCATTCCCCTTTACCCATGAACACTGCAGTATGCAGAATTGCCCTTCTGTATCTGGGGGGATTGGTTCCAGGACACCTGTGGACACCAAAATCCGATGCTCAAATCCCTTATATAAAATGGGGTAATATTTGCATATAACCTATGCACATCCCCCTGTAGACATTAAATGATGTCTAGATTATTTATGATACCTAACACATCGCACGTGCTACGTAAATAGTTATTATTCTTATTGTTCAGGGAATAACAACAAGGAGAAAAGCCTGAGCATGCTCAGTACAGAAGCAGCTATACAGGCCTAGCTAAACAGTACACATTGGAATCTGCGAATGTGGAACCGCAGATGCGGAGGGCTGGCTGTTTCTCCTGAGAACAGGGGCGTTCATTTTATGTTACCACGGTACACTTACATTATGAAATTTAGGCTAATTTAGCATTAAGATCATACTGTTACCTAAGCTACCGACGAGGTTTGGATTCCTCCCCTTGCTACAACGATGCTCTTACAGCTGGTTCCCCCAGTGCAGCCCCAGGTCGGCCACTGCCTTCAGTGGCATGCCTGCCAGTCTCCTTTAATGTGGTAGCTCTCCAGGCTGTCTGTGTCTTTCATGACCTTGACATTTGTTTCATAGATTGTTCTCAACTTGAGTCTGATAGTTTTTAAGCTGCACTCTGAGAATGACTCTAAAGGGAGACCCCCTGTTTTTGCCCCCAGGACCTGGGAGCCGACGGGAGAGACTTCCATCAGCAGCCCGAAAACCTGTGCTCCAGGCTGAGGACCCGCAGGAGGACGCATCAGCTGTGCTCCGAGCCATCCAGGTGGAGAATGAAGCCCTGCAGAAGGCGATCCTGAGCAGAAGGGCCGAGCCCCCCACCAGCCAGCTGCAGGTGCCAGTGTGTTCCCTGGCAGGGGGAGGGGACCTAGGAGGACTCTGCTACTCCGGGGGTGGGGGTGGGAGCACGTGTCCGAGCAGCACTGGCACGGAGCACGTGGTGAAAAGAGTGATGTGTGGGCATCTCGACCTCACACTGACCTGCACATTCATTGCTCACTGCATCGTCCCTCAACGCCTGCCAGAGGTTCCATTTCCTCCACCTTCCCATTTTCCGTTTCCTGCAGAAAGCCCAAAGTGGATGCCAATATACCTCTCATCCTTGCCGATTTCCCTGCAAACCTGACACCTTAGACTAGGGTTGCAAACTGTAGGTAAGAGAAAGGATGGAGTAAACGGCAAGCCCTGGCTTCTCTGGGAAGATGTCACTCCCAGAGCATGAGTCTGACAGGCCTCTGGGCCTCCCCACCCTGGCGGTCCTCTCCTGGCCTGCTTCACCTGCTCAGAAAACCTCCCTGGCCCTGCAGTGTTGGAGTTTGTGCCTGCTGCCCTGGGCTTTGAGCAATAAGCAGGAGTAACGGTGGGGTGAGCAGAGCCCCTTGGGAGCCAGAGGCCCTGACCTGCTTCGGTGTACACATCCTTTCTCAGAAGCACGCTCTCTGACTCGGCTGCTGAAACCTTTGACCTTAGCTTGTCCCACGGATGCTCACAGTAACCTTGAAACAGGCAGCACTGTTTCATTACCCCTATCTACAGAGGTGCCGATGGCACCCAGGGAAGCAACGTGGCTTACTCAGGCCGTGTCTTTGGAAGGGGTGCAGGTCTGCCTGCCTGCAAGCCTGGAGCCCGTCCACACCATCCATTGCTTCGCAGTCTCCACCATGGCCTGTTCTGTGGGACATTCATCGAGCGGCACCTGTCGTCTGTTTTCCTGGAGCTCAGTGCTTTCCTGGTGTCTGTGTGTAGGAGATCACAAGATGGCCCCTGACCCTCTTCACCCTATCTGTCAGTGAAGTGCAGACAGTGGGTGGCTTTGTTCTGAGCTCAGGTCATGTGATTACATCATTCCAGGGCGTGGAGGAACCCCCAGCAAAACCATGGACTGGTCTGCTGAAGGCACAGGAGGAGAGCCCGGAGGTCAGTGGAGCCCAAGAGGAACAGCAAAGCCCATGCCCGCAGCACCTGATGCTCCAGAGAGCTTTCCTCATCACCCAGCAGGTCCTCCTGGGCACGGAGCTGTCCTGCCCATTCCACAGATGGGAAGGCCTGGCTGCAGGGGCTTAGCCGGGCCTGCTGCCTCCAGTTTCTTATTACATTTCTTTTTATTTTTTAAATATATTTTAATGATTTTTTTTACAGAGAAGAAGGGAGAGGAATAGAGAGTTAGAAACATTGATGAGAGAGAAACATCGATCAGCTGCCTCCTGCACACTCCCCACTGGGGATGTGCCCGCAACCAAGGTACATGCCCGTGCCTGGAATCGAACCTGTGGCCCTTCATTCCGCAGGCTGACACTCTATCCACTGAGCCAAACCAGCCAGGGCTCTTATTACATTTCTATTTCCTGACAAGACAACACCAAAAACAGATCTTGGCGTTCTGAGTAAATAAATTATAGCCCTATCTACCCAGGTCAATTAGACCTATCTCGGCAAATACAGGCGGGAATTAATAAAATGCCCGGGAATGTCTTTTAGGTTGTGCTCCAGTCTGTGCTGTGTGCTCAGCATACAGATCAGATCAGCCCCTGGCCTGGCAAAGCTTTCAGGCTACAAGCAAATGAAGCCATAAATAAACAGGTGACTTCAGGGAGATGACAAGAGCTGCCTGAGTACGGGATGGTGGCTCCCTCCGGCAGGCGGTCCGAGGAGGCCTCTTGTAGGATGTCCCATGTGAGCTGAGCCCTGTGTGTGAGGAAGGAGCCAGCCAGCAACAGGAAACAGCATCTCAAGTAGGAGGAACAGGGAGCAGCTTTGAAGTGAGATGAGTTGGCAGATCAGGAAGAAGCCTGGTTTGGGGGGAGGTGGGGGGTGGGAGAGGAGACAGCATCCAGTTGGGATGGAATGGTGTGCAGGCAGCACCGAGAGCACTGTGGAGGTTTCTCTTTGTATCCCTCTCACTTGTTCTGCTGCTTCCTGGTCATCTTAAACTGCCCCTGGCTGATGTCTGGACAGGTCTGCAACACTGCCCACCTTGTGCTCCAAGGTTTCTGGATGACCTGACCCCTGACCCACAGGGCCTCCAGTGACTGGAAGCATTTGCAGATAGAGAGCAGAGCACATCTCCAGTTTAGATGATACATGACAAAGGGGGGAAAGGCGAAAGGGCCTAATGATGTTACTAGAATTCTCCATGGAGTCCCATTACGTTGTCGCAGATAGAACAGGGGTTGAGATGGGGAAAGGTGTTGACGAAATTTATTTTTAACTTATTGATTTTAGAGAGAGAGAAACATCGATTTGTTGCTCCACGTTTGTATGCATTCATTGGTTGGTTCTTGTATGTGCCCTGACTGGGAATCACACCCACAACCTTGGCGTGTGGGGCAATGCTCTAACCAACTGAGCTACCCGGCCAGGATCTAATTTATTTTTAAGGTTCTTAGGGCGGAGAGAAAGAGAGGGCCAAAGAGGAAAGGTACGCACCTTGAGGGAGGAAGAGGGGGAAAGGCACAGGCCTGAGAGAGAGAGTGCACACGAGAGAGAAATTTTTCAATAGCTCTTTGAAGCAGATCCTTTCCTGAGACTTCCCAGATCGTAAGAAACTGACATCCCTGTCTTTTTGCAAAGCTCATGGGAGGGGTGCTTGATCACATCAGCCTGGGCAGACGCTGTCACTCCCTCCTGTCCCCTGCTTCCTGCAACGGGACTGGAGGCCTGAGAAGTCTGTCCCTTTGACCATGGCTCTGCTGTATCTTGGGCCAGGAGTGTCACCTCAGACATCTGTTTAATAAGTCTTTCCATCCTCAGCTGCTTCCCATCACCATGGAGACCAACACGGAGGAGCCATCCCAGGCGGCAGGGGGAGCCAGAGCCGTCAGCGCAGCCATTGACAGGATCGGCCTTTTGGGGAGCAGGTACTTACCACGAGGACTTCAAAACCAAAACAAGAAACCCACGGCAGTGCAGCTGGGAGGGCCTAGGTTACTCCAGACCATTTAAAACTGCTCCTTTAGACTGTCCGCTCCCTCACCCCCACTCTAGCCCTAAATGCAAAAGTGACTACTTCTTTCAGGCAAACATCTCATTGCTTGTTCAGTTCAGTCCAAGCTGGGTAACGCTCCACCCTCCTCAAAGGTTCCCACGGGAGACCCCCCACCGGGGGTGGTGCTGAGTTTGTCCCCAGATGGCCTGGGGTGGGGCGGGGCTGGCGGTCCAAAGAGGCACCCTTCTTTTCTCTGTTATCGTTTGTTCTGATGCAGCCTTCTGCTCCATTAACATGCGGCATCGGTTATTGGAACCGTCAAGTTTCATTATCAGAATAAAGGCTTTCCTCTAGTTTTCAGGCAAAATTGATCTTCTGAAAGCTGCGCCAGGTTGAACCTATGTTTACAAGCACGCACTGGCCCACAGCCATGCCCGGGCACCGTGCGGAGCCTGCTCACTGTGGCTGTGCCAGTGCCCATGCCGGCTGCGGGTGAGGCCTTACACAGCACACGTGGGGGCGTTTGCAGACAGCACTTCTGGGTCTGGAACCCGGGGCCTCAGAAACCCGAGGTGCAGAGTGGACTCTAGGCCAGGGGTTGGCAAACATTTTTGGTAAAAGGCCAAATAGCCAATAATTTAGGCTTTTCACCTTTTGTGTGTTTGTCCTAACCACCTTTTAAAAATGTAAAAACCATTCTTAGCTTGCAGGCCATCTAGAAACAGGCCACAGGCTGCATCTGAGCTGCAGGCTGTCCTTTGTGGACCCCTGTTACAGATTTTTGTTGTTGTTGTTAATCCTCACCTGAGGACATTTTTTCCCATTGAGTTTTAGAGTGGAAGGGAAGGAGGGAGTAGGGGGGAAAAGAGAGAGGAAGAAAGAAACATCGATGTAAGAGAGACACATTGATTGGTTACCTCCCACCTGCGCTCTGACCAGGGCTGGGGATTGAACTGCAACGCAGGTCTGTGTCCTTGACTGAGATTGAACCCGGGAGGACTCTTTGGTGTGTAGGCTGGCACTCTAACCACTGAACACACTAGCCAGGGCCTGCTGTAGACTCTTACCAGTTACTAGTAAGCTTCAGCTGGCCATCTTGCCCCACACGGTTTCTTTTATTTAACACTAGATTGCCCAAGGAAGTCCTTTTGACTGCTTTTTAATTTCAATTAGAAAAACAATGATGTATATAGTGACAGAATTTCTTAGAATTTTGTGACTTTTTATACAACATATAAATGCATTTATTAATAATTGTAGTTACCTCCCCCTCCTTCATTTCCGGTATATATATATGTGTTATACCTATATTGCCCAAAAGCAGTCATTTTGACTGCTTGGGAAATTATGACTCTTATTATTGAATTGAGTAAATTTCTTATATGACCAATTCGGCTGTGTATTGAAATAACAGTTTTCATTTTTTTTCAATTACTGTCACATAATAATATACAAGTACATGATAAATTATCGATACTGGATAAGTTGCAGTTGCTCAATAAGCTAAACTAGTACTTGTTATTCAAATCTTTATGCAGTGATACTTGTTCTAATAAGTTGTTTATTTTATTTCTTTTGCGCCCTAAATTCATGAAAGAAATGTCGAATAGAAGTGAGTTATTGGAAAAGCTAAGGAACATAAGTGAAGAGTGCTCCGATATTATTCTTTCACAATGCAGTCATTTTGACTGCTTTTGGGCAATATAGGTATATACTAAATTTCGGTCTTTCTAGTGTTAACTGGTCTCATCACTGCTTTTACGGTTATTTATAGAGGAAAACATCCCGTGTGCATCTTTGAACTGTATGTGGGGTGAGTAGAGTTGACCTTTGAACAACGCGGGTGTGAACTGCGTGGGTTCACTTAAACGTGGGTTTTTTCAATAAATATACAGCTGGCTCTCCATATCCCGGGTTTTGCATCATGCATTCACCAGCTGCAGATGGAAAGCAGTGTTTGTGATCCAGGCTGGGCGTGCGTGGTGCAGGCCGAGTGTGCACACTGTTCCACACCGTTATAGATAGGGGACCTGAGCACCACGGAATGCCATCTGCAGGGATCCTGGAACCAGTCCCACACCGATACTGAGGGACTGTCGTCCAGTTTGGATGGAGTCAAGAGTTATATGCAGATTTCCAGCTGCGTGGTTGGGGGGTTGGTGCCCCTAACCCCTGCGTTGTTCAGGGGTCAACTGTACCTTCTCCTCATGTTGTCCCACGTCTCTGAGGTAGAACAGTAGTGGGGCTTTGGTGGGAATGTCCTCTGTGTGTAGCATGTGTTACCTGCTTGCTAAAACAAGTCCCATTTCAGGCAGCAGCAGAAGCTTCTGGAAGTCCTCCGGGCCATCGAAAGCGACTCTGCCCATGTCAGCCGGGTGGCTTCACCAGCTGAGGAGCAGGTGCTGGCCCCAGAGGTGAGAACGGGCCCGCAGGGACGTAAGTGCCTTCACTGCCTCTGCTGGAGCTGAGGCTGGCAGGGCCCGTGTGCGATCATTTCTGTTCTGTGGGATTGTCCTGACGGCGGCCACCTCGGCGTCTTTCTGCCGCATGCACGTCCCCTCCTCCCCGGCACACAGACAAAGGTGTGACCGAGCAAGGCCTTGCAGCCTCTCCACACAGAGGAAATATAATAGCACGTGAGCCCCAAGGAAAAGGTCCAGCATCGCTGGTAACTAAGCAATGCAAATCAGAGCAGCCTGCATGTCCCATTGGACATCCGAGTGAATACATGACCTTGATGGTAACCTCTGGTGCTGGCAAGGTTACAGAGGCCGGCGGCCTGCCCTGCTGGCAGCAGCGGAGACGGTGGGACGCTCTGGGAAAGCAGACGGGCTGGGCTGAGGAAGAGCCTTAGAAATGCTTGTCTCCCAGCCCAGTGATCCCCCTTCCTTCCCCCGGGAAGTCACTCAGCAGCAATAAAAAGCTAGAGGCACAAAGGTGTCTGCTGCTGAGTTATTGGAAGTAGAGAAAAATGAGGAAAAAACCCAAAAATAACATAAATGTGTCTTAATAATGGAGGTAATCAGGAAAGTGTGATATATCGGCATAATGCAGTAGTATAAAGGGATGGAAATCATCATTACGGAGATTACCCAGAGAGAAAATGTTAAGGCTGCAAGGTAACTGCAAGAGGTGACATCAGTCTTCTCTAGTCCAATGTGACGGCAGACACGAGCGGGACATCGCTGCTCAGAGGGGCCCGGGAGGCAGGGGAATGGGAGTTCTTTCCTTTGTGTCAGTAGGTGAGTGTCCCAGCTCATCCGCCTCACCCCTCCCTGGACCCAAGCCCCTCTTATGGGGTTGGTGGTCACCAGTCTTTCTTTCTTTTTTTTTTTTTTTAAACATTTTTGTTGATTTCAGAGGAAGGGAGAGGGAGAGAGAGATAGAATCATCAATGATGAGAGAGAATCATTGATTGGCTGCCTCCTGCATGCCCCCCACTGGGGATCGAGCCTGCAACCTGGGCATGTGCCCTTGACCAGATTCAAACCTGGGACCTTTCAGTCTGCAGGCCGATGCTCTATCCACTGAGCCAAACTGGCCAGGGCTCACCAGTCTTTCTTAACACGAGTCTCCCAAAGTCGCATGCAAGACTCACAACCATAGAAAGCCCTGCACCCTCCCAGACGAGTCTCAGCTGTGCGTCTGGCACCACCATGTAAGGGGTGTGAGACCAGTGTTGGTCTCAGATGCTCTGGAGCAGCGGTTCTCAACCTGTGGGTCGCGACCCCTCTGGTGGTCAAACGACCCTTTCACAGGGGTCGCCTAAGACCATCCTGCATATCAGATATTTACATTACGATTCATAACAGTAGCAACATTACAGTTATGAAGTAGCCACGAAAATAATTTTATGGTTGGGTCAGAACATGAGGAACTGTATTTAAAGGGCCAGAAGGTTGAGAACCACTGCTCTGGGGGGACCTAAATCTCGCGATTCAGAGCAGGAGTAGCTGTGAGGTTGCAGCACTGACAAGTCGTGACACTTCCTCAGTTAATAGGCCCTTCAGCTCCTTCATTTGGAAACTCCCTGCAGGAGCTTGCACTGAGATTGCACTGGGTGTGAGATGCAGCTGCCCCTCTGCGAGGCGGCTCGCCGTCCATCTGGCCCTTTTTCCTGCAGCCAACAGCCAGGGTGCACAGTGCTATGCCTTCACGCCTCCCGCACCGCCTCCCGCACCACTCACCTGGCAGTGCCTCTCACAAGCACACGCGTGTTAACCTCCCAGCCCCCACTTCAGCCAGGCCAGCTTAGGTGTATCACCATCCATCAAGCCTGGACTCGGGCCAGGGCAGCGGAGGGCTCAGCCGGCCCTGCAGGGCACAGGAGCAGGAAGCCGGCACAGGAGCAGGGGGCCGGCACAGGAGCAGGGGGCCGGCACAGGAGCAGGAAGCTGGCACAGGAGCAGGAAGCCGGCACAGGAGCAGGAGGCAGTGGGTCTGTGGGCCAAGCTAATAAAAACGCCTGTGTTCCTTCTGGGAGCCATGAGCCGACCTCCCTCCCTCCCATCCTCGTCCCTATCGCAAGGCAATCAGGGCTCCTCCAAACACATGCTGAGAGCCAGGGCACATGTCGCCGGCCATTAATTAGAAAAATAAGTAGGGAACATTTGCTGTTCATTTGCTCAGCTCCCTGCTCAGAGAACCAGTGCCGATTACCAGCGCTAATTACCAGGGGGCATGTGCACGCGGGGATGCACCGCTTTACAGTGACTGATCTGTGGCCACCCGCACTGCACTCGGCGCTCTGGGCGCCCAAGGTGCCCCAGGAGGCCTTTCCACAGTGTGGCCATTTACTGGGGCATCCACGCAGCCTCAGACCAAACAGCCTGCCCACAAGGGAGGCAGGCAGCGAAACCAATGAAGGAGAGCCTGGCCAGTTGGTTGGGGCATCACCCCACATACCTAGGTTGGGGCTCAATGGTCAGGGTGTGTATAGGAGGCAACCGATCAGTGTCTCTCACATTGATGTTTCTCTCTCTAAAAATCAATAAACGTATCCTCAGTTGAGGATTATCAGTAAATAAAGATGAACTTTGCCTACTTGAAAGAAACAACCAGTGAAGGAGAGAAATGAGGGGATGGACACACAGGGCCAGGACTTGGGACAGGTCTGCTCTGGGGCTTGTATCTCACTTAGTCTTGGTGGCAGGTGGATGGAGTCATCTCTGATTCCTCAGTTAAACTGAAAGATGTCAAGTGGCTTGTCCAGGTCTGTGTTACCTACTGCGTTATTCTGCTGGGCTGGCCCTAAAAAATACCACACTCTGGTGGCTTAAATAAGATTCATTTTCTCATACTTCTGGAGGCTGGAAGGCCACGAGCAAGGTGTTGGCAGGTGTGGTTTCCCCTGAGGCCTCTCTCCTCGGCTTGCAGATGGCCACCTTCCCCCCATGTCCCCATGGCCGTTTCTCTGTGCATCCCTGGTGTCTTCTCATGTGTCCAAATTTCCTCTGATGAGGACATTGGTCAGAATGCATTCCCACTCTAATGGCCTCATTTTAACTTTATTACTTTTTAAAGGCCCTATCTCCAAATACAGTTACACTTTGAGCTGCTGAGGTTAGGGCTTCAGCATGAATATGGGGGGACCTGCCCAATTCAGCAGCAGTTGTGACATGTCTATGTCGTGGGGAAGAGGCAGGCATGGTGTTCAGACAGAATATGCTGCCTTTTTTTTTTATGTTACAAAGAAATATATTCTTAGATTAACATAAATCCAAAAGTTTTCTTTACAAACCAGCATAGGATAAAATTAATAGAAATAAAAAATTAATTGTAAGTCCCCTCCCCCCACCCAAATATGCTGCCTTTTAAGCAGGAAACACTGGGTGCCCACATACATAGTAGCTGTGATTCAGTCTTCACAAATATGTGCTTGTTTAACCTTCACGGTAACATAGGTGCATAGTAACTGTGGGTACAGGGTGCTGCTCTTAGCCTCAGGCACGGAGGGTGGATGGCCTGTGGCTCGGCCTGCCATGCTTCACCTTTGGCACCATGTTTCTCTCCTTTAAGGACAAGCTAGGGGTGAACGCAGAAGAGATGAAAGATGCCATCTACGTGACGATGGAAATCCTGTCCAACTGGGGCAACCTGTCGTGGGTGGGCCTCACCGAAGTCGAGTTCTTTGACCTGGACAACACAAAGCTGTACGTGTCACCTCATGACGTGGATATCCGTAACGCGGACACGCCGGGGGCCCTGGGCCAGCTGGTCAACAGGAACTTGGCTGTAAGTGGAGGCGGCACTGCAGCGAGGCTCGGCCTTGCATTGGGATGCATCTTCTCTGCCCGTGACGTGTCCTCGCTAAAGGTGGGGTGTGAGCAGGGGACAACGCAGTCTCCCCTGTTGCTCATTTGGGCCACGTGGGAAGGAGCTGTGGCAAAGGTGGGGGGCTCCATACTGTCCCCCAAACTCTTCCCAGGTCTCTGCTCTGCGGGGCTTTCTTGGGAGAGGGGACGAGGAGCCAGTTTAGCCCTTTTCTCCAGCTTGCAGTTTAAGATAGTCACCACCAAACAAGGAACCTCAGGTTATTGAGGTCAACGGGGCTGTTTTGTGGGTAAATAAACTAAGGCTTTGAGAGGGCTTTGACTTAGCCAAGGTCACACAGCTGGAAGGTGGTGGGGCCGAGTGCACATCCTGCAGCCAGCCTGGTGCAGGGCCCAGGCCCACCCCCTCACCGTCCTGCTTCCCTAGAGCGTGGAGTTCATGCACCCAACAAACGGGAACGTTCCTTGTCTTTACATATCTAACAGGTTTTAAAAAAACATCACTGGCATTTTCTCCTCCTGCCACTGCAAGTGGGCACGAGGCTGTGAGCCAACCTGAGACAGGATGCCCGGCAGCGCCGCCTTGGCCGTGCTGTGCCTCCCATCCGTCGGGGGGTGGTGGGGGCTGGAGATTGGGAACAGAGGTGCCTCTGGGCCACAAAACGGGTGAGCAAGGGACAGGGGCCACGGGAAGACTTTCCCTTGCTCTTTTGCACCTTTTAAATGTCCTCCCACGTACATGTAAAAAAGTATGGAAACTGAGAGCAGCTACCTCGTGCTTAGTGCTTGCTGTGCCAGGCATGGCCATGCAACCTGATTTAGACCTAAGAGTGCACGGGCTCGAGGAGCAGAGAGGCCGGGCTTCCCAGCTCACTGCTTCAGCTTCGTGACCCCAGGCAGCTCACCTCACCTCTACTTTAGCCTCCTCATCTGTAAAATGGGGATGATAAGAGTACCTACCTTGACACAATGTTGTAAGGATCAAATGTGAATATTCGGAGCTTAGTACCAGGTCTGGATCTTCCTAAGGCTCCAAAAATCAGCTGTCAGTGTTTGCACTATTATTATTATTAACAGTATTAATAGCACTAAGAAGTGGATATGACTATTCCCATTTTAAAGGAAACAAGAAGGGGGCTTTGAAACCCCCAATTCTAGAGTTCCGGGTGTGGCCTTGGCACCTTCTCCAAGTCTGTTTCTCTGCCCCTGTAAAATGAGAGGGAGGGGCGTAGATGGATTCCTAATTTTGATTCCTAATTTCTAGTAACAGAAACTGAGTCTGGCTCATTTTAGCAAATTCTCGAAAGAACAATTTGTTGTCTGAATTGTGAGTAGCTGGTGTGCTCACTGCCCCCAGACCAGGAGAGGACAGGCCATGTTCATGGTGGCTCCAGGAAGCGTTCTGGATGCATGTGCACCGAGGGTTGCTTGGTCGTCTTTGGGGGGAGATGAGCGGTCTTTTGTTGGTTGGTTAATTGAACAGTTGGTTTATCATCACTCTGCCTGAGGAATCCAGTCCAGGAGAGGAAGGCTGGTGGACCAACTTGGCTAGGAGGCCGGCCACGTTGATGCCAATGCAACCAAGATGCCCCAGGGGAGGAGGAACCCTCCCTGAAGAAGCTCTGGGTTGTTACTGAAAGAAAGGCAGGACAGATGCTGGAGGGCCGAGTGGCCCCAACCTCCGCAGGTGGGACCGTGGTATCTGCGCCCTCCTGGAGAGCAGCAGCTCTGTGACCCTGAACCTTGAAAGAAATAAGTCCCCTCGGTCACAGCCACGTGGGTGCCCTGGCCTCGCACGCCCTGCTCTGCTTGCTGCTTCGAGTCCCCAGGCTCCCATGTGTGCCAGCCCCAGCCCTTGCCACCTCTCCAAACCCTCTTTGCCCAAAGCAGTGGCATTTGGGAAGCTGCTGTGCGAAGCAGAGCATACCAGGGCCTATAAAAAGCATCACTGAGTTTGGCGGGGACCAAGTCTGACGATTGCTCTCCCTTCTCCTCCGTTTAGCAGAGGCTGATGAGCTTTGCTGTGTGAGCGCAGTGAGAACTCCAGCCGTGGTTTTTGTGGGTTTGGGCTGTTTTCTTTTGGGCCTAAGGTTGGGACATAGGCAGCTGTCTTGCCCTGGCTGTTGGATCTCTGGGTCCGGCTGTGGGTGGGCTGGGTTCCCCCACTGCACTGGCCTGGGGTCTCCCTGATGTCCCGTGTGCCAGGCCCAGGGTTACTGAACACATTGCCTCTTAGATTCCCTGTGGGTGGAATCTAACGACGCACAGTCTGCCAGCCAGACACCCCTCATCTAATCCTCCCATGGACCCTGGGTCACTCTCCACATCTGCTAAAGGAGGAAAGCAAGTCTCAGGGGAGATGGGTGACTTGCTCAGGCCGCACCGCTGTGAGTGGTGGGGCCGCTGAGAGCCGGACAGAGGTAACGGAGTGAGGGCTGAGTTCAGAAGAGAAGCTGCTTAAAGAGTGAGTTGCCGGAAGATGACTTTACTGGTGAATTCTACTAACTAAAGAATTAACACTAGTTCCTTACATTCTCTTCTAAAACATAGAAGAGGAAGAAACACTTCCCAACTCATTCAATGAGACCAGGATTACCCTGATACCATAACCAAAGATTTCATAAGAAAACCACAGGCCAATATCTCTTATAAACATAGATGTAAAATCTTCAATAAAACACTAACAAGTTGAATCTGGCAGTTTAAAAAAATATTTATACATCAAGACCTCGTGGAGTTTATCCCAGGAGCAAAAGGTTTGTTCAACATATGAAAATCAATCAATAGACCGTATTAATAGACTAAAGGGGAAAATAGCCACATTACATCTTAATAGACACAGAGAAGGCATTTGACAGTGAACACCCTTTCATGATAAGAACAATCAGCAAACCAGGGACAGAAGGAAACATTCTTAGCCTGGCAGAGGGCGTCTGTGAACACCCACAGCGAACATCACACTTGATGTGACACTTAATGTGAAAGACTGAAATCGTCCCCCAGATCAGGAACAAGATCAGGAGGTGCTTTCTCATCACCTCCATTCAACGCTGCACTGGAGAATCCACCTGGGGCAGTTAAGTAAGAAAATAAAGTAAAAGTTGGAAAGGAAGAAGTAAAACCACTTTTGCAGGTGATGTGGTCTTATACATAGAAAATCCTAAAGAATCTACAAAAATTACTGGTAAAGCTAAAATTAAGTTCAGCAAGTTTACAGGATAAAAGATCAATATACAAAAATCAGTTGTATTTCTATATACTAGCAATGAACAATCTGAAAAGGAAATTAAGAAAACAAATGTATTTTTATAGTATAAAAAAGCAAAATATTTTAAGAATAAATTTCACCAAAGAAATGCAAGACTTCTACACTGAAAAGTACAAAATAGTAACGACAGAAATTGAAGACCTAAATAAATGAAAGGACACTAGTATTCATGGATTGGAAGAACTAATGGTGTTAAAATGGCAATAGTTTCCAAATTTTCTACAGATTCAATGCAGTTCTATCAAAGTTCCCAGTTGTCTTTTTTGTGGAAATTGGCAAGCTGATCCTAAAATACATATGGAAATTTGAAGGACCTAGGATAACCAAAACAACATTGGAAAGGAAGAAGAAATTTAGAGGACTCGCACTTTCCAATTTCAAAACTAACTACTACGTTACAGTGATCAAGATTGTGTGATACTGGAATAAGGATGGGTATAAGTCAATGGCATCGAGAGTCCAGAAATAAACACATACATCTCTAGTCAATTGATTTTCAACAGGATGCCAAGGCCATTCAATCAGTTAGGAATAATTTTCTCAACAAATGCTATTGGGACAACTGGATTTCCACTTGCAAAAGAATGAGGTTGGACTCCTACCTCACACCATGTATACAAACTAACTCAGTGAACCAAAGACCTTAAATATAAGAGCTAAAACTATAAAACTCTTAGAAGAAAACACAGGTGCAAATCTTCATAGCCTTGAATTGGAGTCTTAGATGTATGACACCCAAAGAACAAGCAACAAAAGGAAAAATAGATAAAATCAGACTTCATCAAAATTACAAACATTTTTGTTTCAAAGGATACCAGCAAGAAAGTGAAAAGACAACCTATAAAATTGGGAGAAAGTATCTTCAAATCAAATATCTGATAAGAGTCTAGTATACAGAATATGTAAGGAACTCTTACACTCAACAATGAGAAGACGACAACCCAATTAGAATATGGCCAAAGTACTCTGAATAGACATTTCTCCAAAGAAGATACACAAACGGCCAACAGGCACATAAAAAGATGCTCGGCATCACTAGTCATTAGGGAAATGCATATCCAAACCACAAAGATGCATCACTTCACATCACTAAGGTGGCTATGATTTAAAAAAAAAAAAAAAGTAAAGAAAAAGGGAAACCACAAGTATTGGTGAGCATGTGGAACAATTAGAACCCTCATATCTTGTTGGTGAGAATGTCAAAGTAAGGTATAGCCTTGGTAGGTTTGGCTCAGAGGTTAGAGTGTCTGGCCCTTGGACTGAAGGGTCTTGGGTTCAATTCCTGGTCAAGGGCACATGCTTTGATTGTGGGTTCAATCCCTGGCCCCCAATGGGGCTCTTGCAGGAGGCAGTTGAAGGATGTCTCTCTCACATCAGTTGTTTCTCTGTCCTCCTCTCCTCCCTCCCTTCCCTTCTCTCTGAAAATCAATGGGGAAAACATATCCTCCAATGAGGATTTTTTTTTTAAAAAAAGTAAGGTGTAGTCGCTGGGGAAAATAGTTTGACATTTTCTCAAAAAGTTAATGTAGAGTTAATATGTGACCTAGTAATTCTCTCTCTCTCTCTCTCTCTCTCTCTCTCTCTCTCTCTATATATATATATATATATATATATATAGATAGATAGATAGATAGATAGATAGATATAGATATAGATATAGATATAGATATAGATATAGATATCCAAGAGATTTGAAAACATGTTCACACAAAAACTTGTACACATATATTCACAGCAGCATTATTCACAATAGTCCAAAGGTAGAAATAGCCCAAATGTCCACCAACTGATGAGTGGGTAAAGAAAACATGGTGTCTGCACACAATGGAATATTATTCAGCCATAAGAGGAATGACGTTCTGCCACATACTGCAGCCTTGGAAACATGATGCCAAGTGGAAGAAGCCAGGCACCGAGGCACGTAATGTGATTCCACTTACAGGAATGTCCAGAATAGGGACATCCTCAGAGACAGAGAGTGATTGCCATGGGCTCAGGGGAGGCGGAGTGGGGAGCAGCTGCTAAAAGGTACAGGGTGTCTTTGGGGTGATAAAGTTCGGTGGAAAAAGATAGTGGTGATGGTGTCACAACCTTATAAATGTGCTAAAAAAAACTACTGAATTGTACACTTTAAAGCAGTGGTTCCCAACCTTCTGGCCCTTTAAATACAGTTCCTCATGTTGTGACCCAACCATAAAATTATTTTTGTTGCTACTTCATAACTGTAATGTTGCTACTGTTATGAATCATAATGTAAATATCTGATACGCAGGATGGTCTTAGGTGACCCCTGGGAAAGGGTCATTCGACCGCCAAAGGGATCGCGACCCACAGGTTGAGAACCGCTGCTTTGAAGTGATGATTTTATTTTTAAGTGGTGATTTATATATGTGAATTGTATCTCAATTTTTTTTCCAAAGAATAGAAACATCCCAGGTGCCCTTGCCCAGCTTCCCCACTGATAACATCCTCTGTAATCACAGACCCCGGTCAGACCAGGAGGTTGACATTGGCATAATGTGCAGACCTCCATACACTCGTGTGTGTGTGTGTGTGTGTGTGTGTCTTTGCAGTTTGATCGCGTGTAGATTTGCATAACTGCCACCATACTGAGGTAGAGAATGGCTCCATCACCACAGAGGAATTCCCGTGCAACCCTTAGTCACATCTCCCCACACCTGTCCCTAACACCGGTGACCACCAATCTGTTCCCTATACGTTTTGTCATTTCAAGAACGCTAAGTACATGGAAGCTTACTGTATGTAACCTTTTGAGACTGACTCTCTCACTCAGCATAATGCCCTTCACATCCATCCAAATTGTTGTGTATATCAGTAGTTCGTTCCTGTTTGATTGCAATGCTTTATGAAATTGGGCTGACTTCCGAGGGCCGTTGGCATTTCCCTGCGGGCGGTGCGTCTGCATTGGGCTAAGCTGGAAGAGAAAGCACCTTTGTCTTGGAGTTAGAAGTGACCTCCTCAGGGAGGCCCTCCCTGACCGTGCATTCTAAAATAGCCCTTCCACTGGCCATTAATAGTTCTCTCTTGTTTTCATCATCACATGCATCCATGCTGTGTTTCTTCTTGTGTTTTCACTTGTTTCCCTCCCCTACCAGCACAGAGCTGGGACCTGGTGGGCCAGACTCCGCCCCCCTGTGTCCCCCTCGGCGCCTGCTGAGCTCAGTGCTGACACCTCCCCTGCCCTTTCCACTTCGGGGCACTCAGTCTGCTGCGACCACCCACACTGATGCTGCTCTGAAGGAGGATTTTTCTGGCCTCGAGGGCCCACGTTGCCTTGGAGGCAGCAGGTGCCAGCTGGTGGAGAAGAGCAGGCTTGAGAGAGCACCCCGCTCCCGTGTCCTGTGGGGGAGTCCCTCTGGGCTTCTCCACAGGGCTCCAGGCTCCAGGCTCCAGGTGGGCTGAGCTCCAGGGCCCATAGGAGTGGCTGGCTTGGTAACACTCTGGGCTGCCTCTCCCCTCTCTCTTCCCCATGCTCCGTTCATCTCCTTCCGTTCATCTCCTTCCGTCTGAATAAACGCCTTCCACTGGAAGCCTTGCCTCGGGGTCTGCTCCTGGGGAATCCAGACCAAGACAAACGAATTAATGAAGAAAAGCCCGGGGGCGAGTCTGCACTCCACCACTTGGCAGAGTGCACCAGGCACAGTATGTGCCTGAGACTCGCCTCCCAGGCTTGAGAGCAGCGGCAGCACTAAGTGACAGGGCCCTGCTTCTTCTGCTGCCGCCTCACCACCTGTGATGGGCGGGCGCAGCCGCTCTCCCTGCCGGCCCACCTGGGGTTGCCCAGCACGCCCTGGGTCAGTCGCCAGCAGCCCCCTCCAGCCCTCCTCTCCGCTCTGTGAAAGGAAACATCAGAAGCTGGGCTGCTAACAGGGCTCGGAGTGCCCTCTGGATTCACGTTCTCCAACTTTGAGCACTAGGTTCCCGCTCAGCGCTCCTGCTGTTCCTCCTGCCAACAGAAAGCGAGGGAAAGCGGTGGCAGCCCTCTCACCGCGCCCAGGAGTTGGCCTCAGTCTCTGCCTTTTCCAAGCAGCCGCAGTGACCCAGTTTAGGCCCAGCTCAGGGAAGGGGTGAGACCACCCCCTGGATTTCTGACGTGCTGTCCTGAGCCCTCGCAGCCGCCAGGGCACTGGAAGTCCTTGCAAAGCTTGAGAAACTTGCCAGAACAAGTCAGAACCCTTTGAACTCATCTCTCCCCCTCAACAAAAGCAGCCTCCGCCCTCCTGAAAGGCACTGTTGTCACTGGAACAAGCCGCCTTTGTCCGTCCCTGCAGCTGGAGCGGGGCCTCCACCTCCTGGGGCCGGCAAAACCCAGTCAGCCTATCTCCTTCCCCGGCTCTGTCACTTAGCAGGCTCGGTCCTGGTGATAGGAGTCCGGGGCGATGCTCCTATCAATAAAAGGGACAACTTCAGCCAGTGTCAGGGATGTGGTGGTGGCTTACAGACTCATGGGACTGGCTTACAGACGCATGGGACTGGCTTACAGACGCATGGGACTGGCAACTGTTCAGCCCCTAGGCAGAGACCCTAAATTCAAATGCCTGAGGGAAGTGAAGCGGGTGTGAAACGGTAGTGAGTGGTGAGGACTGGGTCTACAGAGAGCAACCGCCTACGCCTATGGGTGTCAGGACCCCGTGCTGCCACCCCCGCTTTCATGTCTGCAGAGAAGCAGGAATGCAGCCTGAGGAGCGGAATCCTCCCCATCATCAGCTGTTGGCAGCGAATGGGCCTTTTCTTTAGAACACTCATGAGCCAAATAAAATAGCTGTGTAGGCCAAATTCAGTTTACAGTCTTTGTAAAGTTTCAATGAGAGGACTGATATTAGGAGGTAAATGTCACTTATCCATTTATTGATTCGTTCAACAAAGTTTTTTTTGGCATTTATGATGTGCCAAGGAATTGTGCTGAATGTGAAGGGTTCTGTAGTGAATTTGAGGCGGCCACTTCCCTTAAAGAGCTCCCAGCTGAGTGGGGGGAGGGTCGTGGACCTGAAGGCAGGTCACTGCGGGGCCCCTAGGGGAAGGCTAGCCTCGGACATTGCAGGGAGCCGCAGGCACCCCTGGAGGGAGAGTGATGCCTCGAGGGCGGGAGGCAGGGGGGGGCGAGAGCACATTTGAGCTGAAATTCCCAGGGTGAGGAGGACAGGAAGAGGCTGAGCCGTGTGGAGATGTCTGGGAGCAGCTGAGAGCTTGGTCTGGACAGAGGACACGGGGCATTGGAAGAGACAGGAGAGGCCCTAGAGCTGAGAGAAGCGCCCTGATTTGGCTTTTCCACCTGCACCAAAAGCACTCACCACAGAATTTTGTTGGTGTGAAGGAGAATGACAGCGAGGCTCTCCTGCTCTCCGCCCCTTGGCCCCATGTGTGGCCTAGGTCTGCTGGCCATTGGCTGGCGGAAGGGGCGCTCTGGGGTCCTGAGAGGGGCAAAAGGACTCCCACGCTCAGTGTCACGGCCCCATCCCAACAAATGCCTGAGCCAGTTGATTTGTATTTTAAAATGTTTTAATTTGACAAGGTTTTACAAGAGAAAATAAAACTGTTGGCGAGGTTTATCAGATAAGGCAAGTGGTGGCTCTTATCCTGCCCTTCCCTCTAGAGCCCCTGCCCTCAGTGCTTCCTCAAGGCCGAGCACAGCAAAGCCCCGCATTTTAAATTCAGTCTGATGGCCCAAGTGACAGCTTTAAGCCAGGGTGAGGGTCAGTCCAGGTGGGGAGAGATTGGAGACCTAC
Source organism: Myotis pilosus (assembly GCA_036010255.1). Lineage (NCBI taxonomy): Eukaryota > Metazoa > Chordata > Mammalia > Chiroptera > Vespertilionidae > Myotis > Myotis pilosus. The sequence goes on from JASKON010000003.1 coordinate 103,748,254, forward strand.
CCCGACCCGGGGATTCTATAGAGAAGGGAGACTGCATAGAGACTGATAGGAGGGGTGGAGGGGGGAAAGGGCTGGCTGGGCATCCACAGACAGCAACTGGAGTTCCAGAGAGATATCTCAGCTGTGGGGTTTGCCACTGAGAACTCTGGAGTCTAATCCCCAAGCTGGGCCCCCAGCAGAGAGCACCAGAACTGAGAAGGTACCCTCATAATATCTGGCTGTGAAAAGTAGTGGGGTTGCTGTCTGCCAGGGAGAGATGGCTGGAAATTCAGGCACCCTCTTAAAGGGCCAACACACAAAATTTCCCATGGAGCCACTTATCTTGTGCTCTGGCAGATGGAGGGCAGAGTGGACTGGAGCTGTGTGAGCAGAAGCCAGGATTGGGGGCTCTGGGGTAAGAGCTCAGAAGGCAGACACCCCAGTTTCCTGTGCTGAGTCATTCCCACACTCTGTGTCATCTTTCTCATGCAGACATTTGCTATACAGGCAGCTTTTTGCCTGGGGGGAGGACAATTGACCCACCCTACTAGAAAACACCTTGTGCCACAGTGCAGAGTTTCCGAGGACCATTAAGAGAATAACAGTTAGCCTCCAGGCAGAAGCAATTGCCCCACCCTGTTGAAAAAAAAACTCTCACCATACCTGAGGATGATTGCTTGGGGCCACTCAAGTCGGAATCCTACCAGTCTGTAGGCAAAAGCAGTCTCTGGGGGCTTTGAGTCTTTGCCTGATCTAATTAGTCAGAAACAGTGTTTGACACTGTCCTGCACTAGAGATTGAGAGGCATAGCAGATCTACTTAATACACAATCACAAACCCAAAAAGACAGCCAAAATGAGGAGACAAAGAAACAGCCCCCAAGTGAGAGAACAAGAGAATTCTCCAAAAGAAGAGCTAAAAAAAATGGAGATAAGAAATTTATCTGATATACAGTTCAGAAAAATGATGGTAAATATGCTCAACAGCCTGAGAAAAGATATAGTAACTATGAAAACAGAAATAAAGAATGACAAAGCACAAATAAACACATTGGAAGGAATACACAGCAGATTAGGGGAAACTGAGGATCGAATCAATGAATTAGAAGACAGAGTTGAAAAAAATCAATCAGAGAACCAAAGAGGAAAAATAAAAAAACAGGAGGACAGCTTAAGGGAGCTGTGGGACAACATGTAATGTAACAATATTAGAATAGTAGGTGTGCCAGAGAGGCAGAAAGGGAGATAGGGATAGAGAACGTGGTTGAAGAAATAATGGCAGAAAACTTCCCTAACCTGGTGAAGGAGAAGGGGCCTGGCTGCCCGCCCTCAGCCCTCTCTGGGGTTTTTTTAGGGTGGAGTCGCTGCTGGTGCACCTGGGGAGGCATGTACTGACTGCTCCCCTCTCTTGCTGGTGTTTCAGAGCAAGAAAGACTCCTCCTTGTGGACCTGCCCCTTCCACCCGCCGCTGCAGCTCTTTTTCGTTATCCGCAACACGAGAAGGCTGCATGCCTTTGGTCTGGCCAAGATCAAGGTTTGGAACTACTGGACAGCTGATGGCGTAAGTACCAGGCTCTGATGCCTCCCTGGGCATTAGGCTGATGGGAGCATCTAGTGCTACCGAATAGCCTGATTCCTGAAACTGCGAAATGGGTGCCAGGAGGCCCTGCTGGGGGTGGCAGGTGCCTGTGGGGGTGGCAAGTGCCTGTGTGGGTGTCACAGCCACCCGGGGTAGAGTCTGCGCTCAGAGGTCTGGAAGGGGTACTCAGGCCACCCTTTGGGGGAACTGGAAAAATACCAACTGAAGCTCAATGTTAACTGATAAGGAAACACACACAGAGAGCTTATGTAACATGGCCCAAGTCACACAGCCAGTAAGTGTCACGGTAAGTATTTGAACCCCTGAGGTCGGACTCCAGGCCCATTCGCTTAGCCAGCTCTTCTCACACTGTAATCCATGATGACTGCCGTGGGACTTGCTAGAAAGCAGGGTCTACCCCACAGGCCGAGGGCAGTGCCCCTGCTGTGGTGTGTCCAACCAGCTCCCAGCTCCTTGTGCGTGCACCCTGCTCTATGCTTTGCTGCCCCTCTGGTTTCAGAACCCCTCCTCTCCTCTGCCCTCCCACCACCCCTACACCCAGGCCCTCACCTTTCTCTGCTGGACCGTTTTTCATGTATCCATTTGTATCCATCCCTTCATTTGACATTTACCACTGAGCACATAACTAGGGGCCATCAAGCTTTATGATCAATTGTGAGGACTCTAATGTCAGACACAGTCATGCCCTGGAGAAACTCCGCATCTGACGGCTGGCAGACACATAAATGAGGAATAGTGTAGTGTGACAAGGACCTTGGTAACGGTGAGCCCAAGGTGTGAGGGTTTCAGACAGAAGCTGCTGGGACTCGGTGGGAGCTCAGGGCTGAGGGAGGATGGGAACCCTCAGCCTGTCTTCTTCCCCCTCTTATGATAGAGATGGGGATGACAATTGTCCTACTTCCCTTTCCACTAGAAGGCAATTTATAGGACAAGTGAGATGCTAAATGGGACCCCACTCTGAACTCAGTCTCAATATTATTAGAAGAATGCTAGGGCATGGTGGGGAGTGTGGTAGACTGGCAAGCACAGGCCACTTTAAGAAATATATATATTTTTTATTGATTTCAGAGAGGAAAGGGGAGGGAAAGAGAGAGAGAAACATCAATGATGAGAGAGAACCATTGATTGGCTGCTTCCTGTACGCCCCACACTGGGGATTGACCCCAGAATCTGGGCATGTGCCCTAACCGGAAATCGACTGTGACCTCCTGGTTCATAGGTCAATGCTCAACTACTGAGCCACGCTGGCCGGACATAGAGGCCACTTTTGACCTTCAACTAATGATTGCCATGTAGGAGCACCAGCCAGCGCTGCTGTGTCTTCTGAGCATTTCCAGGAAGCCGGGAATCAGATTTTGCTATGAGCTTTTCTGATATGAATGTCAGTAGCTAATTTAAATTCTTTTGAAACCACAATATAATTCAAACCTAACTCATCTTTGGGCTGGAGCTGGCCTGCCCCACACTGTCAACCCTGGGGCACGTTGTGGGGGGCCTGCCTCAGGCTGGGAGAGGTCAGGGAAGGTACCTGAGGGAGCACATACCTGAGCTCTTCACTAACCTCCATGCTGGTTACACCCAGGCCTCTCCCATCCTGCTCAGCTCCAAATGCCTGCCTCGGCTCGTATTCCTGAAAAACCCAGATGGTCACTGTCTCCAGGCAGCCCGCCTGACCCTTGCACTACGCTGGACCTCACGACTATGTCCCCCTCACCCTGTTCTAGGATCGATGCCTGGCTCCCCCACAGTACTGGGGCCCCCTGGAAGCAGGGCCTGCATCGTCTCCCCACCGCTCTGGTCAAAGTAGACATGCATGGTTGTCAGATGAATGAATGTGTCCATCCCCAGGAATGATAAGCAGTTGTCCTGCCCTTTTTGAATCCGGAGGAGAGACTGCGAGCTTGCTTAGAGGTCTGTGCCTCTCCCTCCTTCCTGTCCGCCCTCCTGCTGCTTCCTGCCGAGACCCCCACCCAGTGGCCAGCCCCCTCGAAAACAAATGTGTGCAAGGCTCTGGGGATCCGGAGGCTAACAGGCTCTGTTCACCCACGATGCTGCTCAGAGAAGTAACAGCTTCCTCTGATTCCTGTCTTGGCGTTTTTAAAAACAAATACCTAAAGTTAAAAGTTAAGGAAAGTCCAAACCACTGGAATAACTGAGGAAGCTGCAGTGAGAGTGTCAGCCTCCCCTGCCCCGCAGGCTGGCCTACACCCCCACCCCCACCCCCGGCCCAACCCCGCGTGCTTAGGGGCTCTTCCCAGACCCTAAATGCAGCCCCAGCACAGCATGGCCCCAGCGCACACCTAGCACCTAGATCCGTGTCCTCTCACACCAAGTCCACTGGGTGCTTCCTGGCCGGTGGTCTCAGCATCTTCTGGAATGGGCAGTGAAACTGCTGGCTGCCCAGGCCCGCGCCCTGTTGCTCAGCCCTGTCGCTGAATATGTATCTCAGGCCCAGCAAATCGGGTTTTCTGTGCTGGATGACAGAACAGATCAGCTTGGTCCCTTTGGGCAAGGCCTGCCCCTTTAACCTGCACTCAGCCCTCCCTGTGTGCTGAGCGTAAAGGAGAGGAGCAGGCATCGGAGTGGCGTTCGGGTGCTTTGCAGAGCTGTGGGCTGGAGGGATGAGAGGTGCAGGCATCCCACGCACGGTGGAGTGTTGTAGGCGCAGTCCCTGGCAGGGGCGCCGCTACCTCAGGCACACCCACCCACCTGCTGCCAGAAAAAACGGGGGCAGAGCGCGCACAGGAACGCAGCTGAGGTTGGCTTGATGTCCTATTCTCTGGAGCACGCTGTCACTGTGTGTTTTAGGGGAGGCAGAATGAGAGTTCATGGAAATACAGCTCAGCCTGGGAGACATGCTTGTTAATACAGTGTTTTGTGTATGGAATCCGAGGAAGAAAAGTGAGACCCGAGAGCTAATCCAGCCACAGCTTATTTAGAATATAAAAAAAGAAGGTGCTAGAGAATACACTGCCTTACGCCTGCAGGCTGACTTTTATGGGCACCTTTCCCCTCGGCTGGCGGGTGGTTCAGTGAGAGAGAGCTGGCCCAGAGAACAGGGGCCTGAGGGGAGAGGAGGGCGGGAGGCTCGGATCCATGCCGGAAGGCAGCACACCGCTGTCCTTGCTGGCCACAGCTGCCCCTCCCAGGGCTGCGTGTGCAGACTGGCGCGAGGGGCGAGGCACGCAGTGAACATCTGATGCCCCAGCACCTCAGTGAACCCCAACAATTCTGCAAGGTCCGTGCTGTCAGGCCCTGCCATGTAGACAGAGATCTGGGGCTTGCTCAGTGAGGTCCCAGCAGGCAGAGACGGGTCTCTTTTGCCCATTCTGCTTGGAAATGGCTGCCTGTCGTAAGAAAGATCTGGTTCATCAAGGACAAGGTGCATGAGTGATTCGTGATGTCTGCCTTGGTTCAGGAGGAGGACATGATGACAGGCTTGTCACAGATTTTTATATGCCCCAGAGTAAGTGACTTGCCCAGCTAGTGAGTGGCAAGCGGCAGAGCTTGGCAGGGAGCTGAGGTCTGTTGGGTTTTCTCTGGTTTTCTCAGCACTGTGTCCCCTGCAGAGTGACATCTGTCTCCCTTTGACAGTATGTGATAACCGTCCAAAAAGGGGGCTTCCCGCAGCTCCCACCACCCACCCACTTGCCTTTGTAACAACCTACTCGTGACCTGCTACCAGCTTCAGTAAGCAGGCACCTGTCACCATCTTCACCACGGCATCACCCTCGGATGCCCCTCCTCCTGGCCACACGGCCAGTGAGGCAGGACGGACACTCAGGGTGTATCTTATGCACAGAAATGTGCTCAGTAAGTAGCTTAAGATGCATGCATGAATGAAGGAATGCGTGTTAATTTCCCTGGTGGTATATTTCTGTGACATGTAGTGGTGGTCTGGCTTGCGCTGCCCAGTAGAATTTTCTGCAATGATATGAGAAGTTGAAATGGGGCTACTGAAAAACTGCATTTCATTTTATTATTTATTTTAATTGAGATACAGTTAGCACATTATATTGGTTTTAGGTGTGTAGTGTAGTGATTTGATATATGTATATATTGTAAAATGATTACCGTAAAAAGTTTAGTTAACATCCACCAACATATAGTTACAAAAATGTTTTTTCTTGTGATGAGAACTTTTAAAATCTACTCTCTTAGCCACTTTCAAATATATGCTGCAGTATTATTAACTGTAGTGACCATGTACTCATGCCTCCCCAGGACTCATGTATCTTGTAACTAGAAGTTGGTACCTTTTGAGCACCTTCACCCATTTGTCCCCCCACCTCCCACGCCCTGCCTCTGGCAACCACCCATCTTTTTTCTGTATCAGTGAGTGTGGTTTTTGTTGTGTTTGTCTTTCGGATCCCACATATAAGTGGGATCATGCGGTATCTGTCTTCTCTGTCTAACTTACTCCACTTAATCATGAAGCCATTAAGGCCTGTCCATGTTGCAGATGGCAGGGTTTCCTCCTCCTCGTGGCTGAATAATTCCATGTTGTGTACATGTGCATGTGTACATATGTATGTACACACCTATATTTAGATAAACATAGACATGTTTATTGTATGTCACATCTTCTTTATCCATTCCTCTGTCACGTAGGCTGTTTCCATGTCTTGGCTGTTGTAAATGGTGCTGCAGTGAGCATGGGAGTGCAGGTATCTCTTCAAAACAGTGATTCATTTCATTTGGATAAACACCCGGAGGGACTCCCCTCCTCCCTCCCCCTGCTCCTGGCCTCCACTTCCTTTGCCGTCTGCAGCAGAGCCCGGCTCCCACCTTTGAATCCTCCTCCCCTCTCGCCCCTCACTGCCAGTCCTACATTCTGTCATTTCCATTGTCCAAACCTGTCTCCGTCTAAACCCAGCTCCTTGTTCCCCCTCTGCCTGCCGCCCGGCAGGGACTCATCACTGCAGGCAGCGGCCTCGTGTCTCCCCGCTCCCCGCACTCATGCTCAGGGCCTCCCTCCCACCGCAGAGTTATCAGTCCCCAAGCTTGGGTCCGGATCCGACACCAGGCTGCCCCCTCAGGCTCACTCCCAGGCAGACGGGACGGGGGATCAACAGCAAAGTACAGTTCAGTGGGGTCAGCGTGGTGAGGACTGCAGGGTGCCTGGGGTGGCCGCAGTCCCCTGCCAGCACATGCTTCCCGGGCACCCTGGGAAAACCATGACGCCCAGGCTGAGCCTGGCCCTCCAGCGGCAGCTCTCAGACTCCAGCTGGCTCACGTGGCATCTCCAAAATCCTTTTCGTTAATTGCCAACATTTAAATATCTGGAAGCTTTATGTGACAACATGGAGTTTTTACTTTTATTGAGAAATGGGAAGGTCTGGCGATGCCAGGCCACGTGCACACCTGGGAGCTTAGGTGGAGCTGAGTCACAGCCACCGTCCCCACCGCTCCTGTCACCCCTCGGCGCAGCGCACAGCTGTCCTTACACCCCGTCAGCTCTCCCTGTGATGCTCACCGGGGCCCTGCACGCACGGCCCAGCACTGGCTCTCTGGCTCTTCCAACCGGTGGACTTAGGCAGCTGTATCTCCCTCCGGCCCCCACACTCTTCTCTCCGCGGTGCTTTTCTCCGGCCACCCCCAGCACCTGGAGTGCCAGCTGTCTTGTTACACCTGGCTTTGGAAGCGCCAAGTTTCTTCTAAGACTCTCTCTACACACAAGCTCTCGCACACGCTGTCTGCCCCAGGCCCTTCTGGGATCTCCATCCACACCCTTCTGGGCTCGGGGTGCCTGTTTCCTGAGCCTCTGATGACCTCCAGGGTGCCCTGGCTAAGCCTCTCCTGAGATGTACTCATTTGGCCCTCACTATGTTGTCCAGCGTGTGAGACATCTGACAACATTGGAAAACTGGCTGGTGGTGTGCTGGCCACACTCCAAGCATGGCATCCACTCTGGGCTCGCCGTGTGGTGGTTCTCAAGCTCACCACAGTCCCCGCGCCCCCCACGGCTGTGGTGCCACAAGCATTTGCGTTTGTGACTCCGTGTTATACAGACTAGCGTAGACTCCTCAATAAATGAGCTGAGACATGTGAAGTTCTGTGAGCACTGCTTGGCACATAACATGTGCTCAAGAAATGTGCGCTACCATCACTATCTTGTGCCCAAGCCACTGCCTGGATGTGTGTACCTGCCAAGCCTGGCTGCTCAGGGCCAGGACCCCTGCACCCCAAGGGCAGGTCCCTTAGTGTGGACTTGCTTTCTTCTGCATCCCACACAGGCGGGGACCCTGAGAGGGCCATGTGGTACATGTTGGATTGAATGAAATTGCAGGAATTGCATGCTGAAGTCTAGACCAGATCTAGAGGAGTCTTGACCTAAGGCAGCGAGAGTAATTCAAGGCCCTACCCCAGAATGGATGGGGTTCTTCCTGTGCCTGCTGCCAGCCTTCACCGGGAACTGGGGAGATTGCTGCCCCAAGCTTTGGGGGAGCAGGGTTCCTGGCCATGGTACATGCACCCCGGCAGTGGATTGGGTATAAGACAGTGATAGTAGCCCACGTTTCTTGAGCACACATATGTGCCAGGCGGTGCTCGAAGGCCTTCACATAGCTCAGCTCATTCATTCCACACGGCGTCCTCTGAGGTGGGCACTGCGATCAGCTCCATTCTAGAGATGAGGGGTTCATTGCTGCTCACATCGCCCCGGCAGTCGGGCACTGTCCACACAGCCCTGCCTTCCCATGGAGAGAGATGTGGTCGCTGGAGAGCTGTGCCCTGCCTGGGCAGCATCACTCGGCACTTCGGCACTGGCTCGTGATGCCAGGTGGCCAGAATTCTTAAGAAAGGCCAGAGGGCACATGGTTCTGTGAAAGGCCTCACTGTTTGGGTATTACCAACTAGTTCTGACGTCTTCAACTGCTCTGCGGGCCAAACCAGCGTAGATTCAACCGTCGGGCCTTCATTGGTGACCCAGGCCCTTCGGTCCCATCCCAGGCCCTGCCCTGAGTCTGTGATGTGGGGCTGGGACCTCCCAGTGGCTGGCCAGAGCCCAGCAGGAAGTAGCTTACAGGTAGTTGTCAGGCGTCCCAGTGTCTCCCCATCTTCTTCAGGCTTCTGTATCACAAAGGATGGTTTCTCCCAGGGGACATGTAGAGGTCATTGAGGTCTTTCCCCATAAACAACATTCCAGTTCGGATGCTCTGGGATGGAACAAGTTTAGTCCCAGGGCAAGTCCTCAGTGTGGATAGGAATAGGCCTGCCCCTCATCCTGGCGGGTCTTCATCCAAGTGGAGACAGGCTTGGGCGTGTGCACACTCGCCGGGTGACAGGTGCAGAGACCCAGGTTGCCAGCCCAACTCAGAGCCCAGAGGGGACCCTTGACTCAGCGTGAGGAAGGAGCGGGAGGCCAGGAGGAGCCGGGTCCTGAGGCCTGAGGGTGGCTCTCTGGGCAGCAGCTCACTCCCCAGAGTCCCCCAGGCCCTGATAAATCCATGGGCAGGGTAAGGCCCTCCCAGTCAGCCCCCCACACCAGGTCCTCCTGTTCCAGAGCCAGCACTTCTGGGCACAGAGCAGTGAAGGCCAGCAGCTCGTGTCCTCCCTGTGAGTGGCCAGTAGGGTCCAGCCTGTGACAGAGCCAGAGTGCGGGGTGCCTGGATGGCCCCGGGGCTGTGCGTGACCCCCCGAGATGGAGCCACACGTGACGGGCTTGCTTTAACGGACATTCCCTAGCGGGCAGTCAGGCCCGGCCAGTGCTTTGCTGCAAGTGGTTTTCTTTGGGACCTGTCAGCTGTGTGTCCGGCAGGTGTTCGCCCTCGGAGCAGGGAAGGACCTGGTGAGTGCAGAGTGCACACCTCGCTTGGGTTGCTGTGGCCATGGAACTGCGCCCATCGGTCTTTGCTGAGCAGCTCGTGTGTTCACTGACACTGGGCCAGGGAGGAGAGTGGCCTGACCGTCGGTAAATGTCTTAGAGCAAAATAATATTCAATTGTATTAAAACTGCCCTACTGTCCCACCTGGTTGTTCCGGTCAACTGCAGGGAAGGGTACGGCAGGATGGGCCCGGAAGATGCTCCGTTTCCCCGCGCCACAATGGCCTTTAGAAAATCCGCGGCAGAAGGACTGCGAGGCAGCGTCAACAAAGGCATAACAATAGCCCTCATTAAGCAAGAAGGAACTCTCGGTGCCAAGGAAACAAGGACACACACACACACACACACACACACACAAACGTGCACGCACACGTGCATACATGCACACGCATGCATGTCGGGAGTGAGTCCTGGTTACTGGAAAGCAGGAAGCAGGCTGGTTCTTTAGGAGCAAGAGCATTCCCCCTCCTCCATTTCCAAAGACATCCCCAGTACAGAGCTTTACTGCGGGGCCGCGGGTGCGGACCTGCCACGTCCTCCGCCCTGGCTCTCCACGGTCCATGCATGCACCTGTCCATGCTTCTAGTCCTGCCTGGGGGGTGAGATGACAGTTCCGTCAGCACATACATGAAGATGGAGGGAAGGCCTGGAAAGACACAGCATGTACACTCCCACCCCGTGCCCACAGCGATGGCCTCATGGCCTGAGGAGGGAGCCAGGGTGTGGGTCTGAGAGCTGGTCCCCGGGGAATGATTAGAAGGATAAGTGGGGCTGAGTCCCCGTGAGTGCAGGTGATCCTGCCGGTGGGCAGCCTGAGGCCCCTCCAGGCCCAGCATGACCTCAGGGAGCAGCAGCGAGACCTCGAGACCTCGGGTGTGCCAGCCAGAGTGGCCTCAGGGCAGGCGGTGTGGCCTCAGGGAGGGCGAGCCTCAGAGTCTCCCTCTGTAAGACGGGCCTATGTCCCGTGTGCAGTGGTTCTGAGGACTGTGGGACAGGACGGCCTTTTCGTTTTTCCACTTGTGCCGGGAGCCGGTCCATCCTTGCTGTTTCTAGGGACCTGGCATATATGGCATACTGTTCTTAATATGTTTGCTCACCTTCTTGGCACTATGTGTTTTAACCAAGGTCGCCTCTCTGAGAAAGGTTGTTTCCCCAGGTAGAGATTTTCCCCTGAAGTTAGGGAGGGAATAAAACCTCTTAAGTGCCAGGTGGGTAATTAATCACTTTAACTATGAACAATCATGCTTAAGCTACATAATCTTTACTCCCTGGAATGGAGATAAGAAACACCCTAACCTTTGGAATAGAGATTGATAGGATTAGAATCACCTGGTATAAATACAGATGCAACAAGACAATAAGAGACAGAACTTAGTCAGAACCTAGAGAGACAGACCCGAGAGACAGAACTTAGAACACAGAACTTAGAGACTCAGAACTTAGATGAGGATCCCAGAGACAGAACGTGGAGGACAGAGCCTGCGCAGAGCCTGGAGACGGAGGAGCTTCGCTGGAAAGAACATGGCGGGGGATCCTGGACAGAACCTGGCTGCGGAGCTTGGTTGGAGAGCCTAGACAGAGCCTGGAGACCGAGCCTGGCTGGAGAACCTAGCAAGAGAACATGGCTACAGAACCTGGCTGGAGATCCTGACAAGAGAACCCAACTATGCTGATGAACTGAACACTGCCTCTGTCTCCATGTCATTCCATCTTCGCTGACTCCGTCCACACCTTTGGGGACCCCTGGACCCGCTGGGGTAGGACCCCGGCATATGGCGCCCGAACAGGGACCCCTAGGTAAGCACCCCGCACTCGGGACGGATAGGACTCCACCGTAGGAAGAGGGTGGATAGTCTTCACCGACTCCGTCCACACCTTTGGGAACCCCTGGAACAGGATTCCCATAGGTAAGCCCCCCCTATTGAGAACCCCCACATTCGGGACGGATAGGACTCCACCAGGGTGCTGCAAACCCCCTTATAGAGGATAAGTAGGGTAAGAAGATAGATAGTACAGAACTTAGATTGAGAAGATGTGCCATACTGACTCCAAAGAAAGAAGACTCTGTATTGATCTTTACACTAAGAAGATGTGCCATACTGAGTCTAAAGAAAAAAGACTCAGTATTGACCTTTTAACACATATGCTTGCTAGCAGAGGAATTAAGGTTACTCCCAGTCAGACAGAATGTTTTATACAAGAAGTATGTCCATGCTTTTCTGAGGAAGGAAAGGTAAATGTAATGGCATGGGAGAAGGTAGGCCCAAGGAGCCTTATCCTTAACCCCACTGCATCCCTTCCACCCCGGGAAAGTGCAGAATTGGCAAGCTCTCCCTGGGGTGATAGATCAGGACTCAGGTGATAGCAGAAAGCGCCAATCCTACTCTTAAAATGGATACAAGAGAGCATTTGGGATTTTTCTTTTTAATGCTCGCTTTAAAAAAATAAAAAAGGGGGAATTTGCCGGGAGCCGGTCCATCCTTGCTGTTTCTAGGGACCTGGCATATATGGCATACTGTTCTTAATATGTTTGCTCACCTTCTTGGCACTATGTGTTTTAACCAAGGTCACCTCTCCGAGAAAGGTTGTTTCCCCAGGTAGAGATTTTCCCCTGAAGTTAGGGAGGGAATAAACCTCTTAAGTGCCAGGTGGGTAATTAATCACTTTAACTATGAACAATCATGCTTAAGCTACATAATCTTTACTCCCTGGAATGGAGATAAGAAACACCCTAACCTTTGGAATAGAGATTGATAGGATTAGAATCACCTGGTATAAATACAGATGCAACAAGACAATAAGAGACAGAACTTAGTCAGAACCTAGAGAGACAGACCCGAGAGACAGAACTTAGAACACAGAACTTAGAGACTCAGAACTTAGATGAGGATCCCAGAGACAGAACGTGGAGGACAGAGCCTGCGCAGAGCCTAGAGACGGAGGAGCTTCGCTGGAAAGAACATGGCGGGGGATCCTGGACAGAACCTGGCTGCGGAGCTTGGTTGGAGAGCCTAGACAGAGCCTGGAGACCGAGCCTGGCTGGAGAACCTAGCAAGAGAACATGGCTACAGAACCTGGCTGGAGATCCTGACAAGAGAACCCAACTATGCTGATGAACTGAACACTGCCTCTGTCTCCATGTCATTCCATCTTCGCTGACTCCGTCCACACCTTTGGGGACCCCTGGACCTGCTGGGGTAGGACCCCGGCACACTTGGTGGCACCAGGGAAGTGACCACTACCTGTTCCCCTCCTAGGATCCCACTCAGGCCAAACCCACCCTCCGCTATAGCTCGTTAGGCCTGCAGGACATTGGAAACTGCGGAGAAGAGCAGCATCAGGCCAGACACAAGCCTCCCAGCTTCCCATGACACACACTTCCTCTGGTTCCTCCCTAGCTCACCTCCCGCCTACCTGCCTGGCCCTGTGGGCATGGGAGGTTGCACCCCTGCCCAGGCTGCTTCCCTCCCAGTCCCTTCTCAGCCACACTTCCTGGCGGGAGCCAAGCAGCAGGCGCTGGAGGTCAGATGGTGCTCCAGATGGTTCAGGAAAGGACACAAGCCCATTTGGAAGCCAGACTCCGTTATGAAAGCCAGGCTGCCCACCTCATGCCTGTGCTGGATGGAAGGCCTCCCTCCACCCAGCTCCTTTCTAAACGAGAGTTTCGGTCTGGCCAGATGTTTCCACGCGGTAATTTTGCGGAACTAGTCATTGAGAGCTGCCCGTGCTGTCCTTCTCCGATAGCTGCTCCCTGATTAATGCCCATCACGCGCCTGCCCTGCGCCTCTGTAGGCAGAGAGCACATCCACATCAAGGCAGAAGCGGTGCTCTGAGAATCAGGACTTTTGACAGTCGGCAAATAGCAGCTGCCGTCCTGCAGCAGGGGGTCGCAGCCAGGCCGGTGCGGCACAGGCTGGGTGGGTCTCACTCCACCTCGCCCTGAAGTCTCCACGGCGCTGCCCAGTGGGAGAGCTTGCCCACCTCCCCTCCTGGCGGCTGGGTGGTGTAGAGGGCACCTGTTGGCTCTCAGCTCCCACCTCCCAAGAGCAGATGGAGAATGGCCGGGAGTGACGCCCGCGGTGACCACGTCCCTGCAGGCTGCTTTCAGGACATTGTTAGAGAGCACGCTGCCTCTCTGTGTTTGTTCTCTGTCCTTGTTGAGAACCTACTGTGTGTCGGGTGCCTGCTGGGCCTTTGACAAGATGGCACAGGGGCCCCTGGTGTCTGGGAGGTTAACTTTGAGCAGAGGAGACAATAAATAATGTAAAAAGGCAATAAGACCGTTTCAGAGACCGGAAGGAAATAGAGCAGGATGCTGAGACAGAGAGGTCCGGAGGGGAGGGGAGGTCTCTGTGAGGACAGGGAGCCAGCTTTGCAGGGCTCTGGGAAGAGCATTCCGGGCAAGTGCTCCTTCCTGGGGTGGGGATGAGTTGGCCGGATCAGGAAGCAGCAACCAGATCAGTGTGTTGGAAGTGGAGGGAGTGTGACAGGGGTCGGTCAGGTCAGAGGGGTCAGCAGGGGCCAGACCGGAAGGCCTTACTGGCCACTGAAGGGGGTGGAGCTTATGTGTAGTACGAAATCATTAGGGGCTTTAAGCAGGGGGTGCCATGACCTGATAAGTTGTTTTAAAAAGAAAGACCGGCTGCTGTGTAGAGAAGGGAGCGTGTGCCTGGGGTGGGTTTGCGGTGATGGAGCGAGTGGAAGCAGGGGGGCCCGCTGGCAGGTTATGGTAGAACCTCTTGGAGAGGTGGTGGCCTGGCGGGAGGCAGCACACTCAGGGAGCAGAGGTCAGGTTTGGAGGGGTGTGGAGGTCAGAGCCAGGGGACCCTGGGCCCTGGCCGTGTGAGTGAGTGAGCAGGAGGGGTCAGAGAGGACTCCTGGGCTGTGGGCAACTGACTGAATGGGCCACCATTTTTAAGATGGGAGAAGACTAGGCTTGGGAAAGCGAGGTAAGGATTCTGTGTGGGGTGTTGTGTTAAGGTTGAGACACCTGTTAGGTATCCTAGAAGAGAGGTCACATGGTCACTAGGGGCTTGGTGGAGAGGTCAGGGCTGGAGATGAAAATGATCACGAGTCATCAACACAAAGATGGTATTTAAGGCCTTGGGTCTGGACGAGACCACCTAGTGAGAGAGCAGGAATCTGAGGCCCAGGACCCACCAGCCACTTGAGGCCCAGCTAAGGGCAGCCCAGGCAGGGAGGCTGAAGGGGGGGGGGGGGGAGCAGGGGAGCCCAGGCAGGGAGGCTGAACAAAAAAGTGCTGGGGAGAAAAAGGAGACAGGAAGCCTAGCCAGGGACCCCTCTGTCATATGCTGATGGGGTTTAGAGTTCATACCACTGGCCTGAGGGTCTCCACATTCCTGTGCAAAGGAATCATCAGAAGAACCTGTTACACATGCAGCGCCCACACCACATCCCCTGGACTCTCCTCCTGCACAGCTCAGGTGGGGCAGCCCAGGGGAGACAGCCCAGGGGGGACAGGCCAGGTGGGACAGCTCAGGGGGGACAGCTTAGGGGGGACAGCCCAGGGGGGACAGCCCAGGTGGGACAGCTCAGGTGGGACAGCCCAGGGGGGACAGCCCAGGTGGGACAGCCCAGGTGGGACAGCCCAGGTGGGGCAGCCCAGGGGGGACAGCCCTGGTGGAGCAGTTCAGGTGGGACAACCCGGGTGGGGGTGGGGCAGCCCAGGTGGAGCAGTTAAGGTGGGACAGCCCAGGGGGGACAGACCAGGGGGGACAGCCCAGGTGGGACAGCCCAGGTGGGACAGCCCAGGTGGGGCAGCCCAGGGGGGACAGCCCTGGTGGGGCAGTTCAGGTGGGACAACCCGGGTGGGGGTGGGGCAGCCCTGGTGGAGCAGTTCAGGTGGGACAGCCCAGGTGGAGCAGTTAAGGTGGGACAGCCCAGGGGGGACAGCCCAGGTGGGACAGCCCAGGGGGGACAGCTGGGCAGGCTGACAGGCACAGCCTCGGTGCTTCCAGGCTCTGCCTTTCTGCAGGGGGAGGAGGGGAGGGACTTCCCAAGCCACAGTGCCCAAGGCAACCTTCAGCAGCAGGAAGGGAGTCTGTAGATAACCGCCCCCAGCCTCCGCCCCTGGAGGGACACAGGTGCTTTCTGTGGGTTCCTCGGAGGTCCCCAGTGGAATAGAGCCCAATCACCCACAGCAGTGACCAGCTCAAGTGCCTTTGGGGTTTTCTCGGGCCCTGACTCTTGGGAGCGCCTTACCAAGTAAGCAGCCCGCACTGGAGTCCTTATCTGGGCACTGCTCTCAGGACCCACTGAGCCAGGTGTGCCTTGGCTGTGCGCGGCAGGCTTTCCTGCGGGAGGGAGGCCCAGGACGCACTGGAGCGAAGCCGCCTTCGGCAGTGAAGACCGTGAAGACCGAGGGTTTCACCAGGCAGGTGACAGCCAGATCTGCTCTGGCAGGAAACTACCTCCCTGGCAACAGGAGGTGGAGGTTGGAGCAGCAGGACAGGAAGCAGGGAGACTAATTAGCAGGCAGTTACAGATGTCCCAGCGGGAGGTACGATGACAGAGCCCATCAAGCACCTCTTTGTGAAGGTCCTTTGATTTATAGTGTAAGCTTCACGCAGGGAGGGGACTGAGCCTTGTTTAACATCCCAGTGTTGTGGTTTCACAAAGCCCGTGTTTCCAGCATGCAGTTTCTCTTCATCTCCTGCTTTAAAATTTGAGACGTCAGCCTGACACCACGCATCTCTCTCTGTTTTGTTAAATTTTGTGTTTCTAGGATCTTGACGTTGGTGCGAAAAACGTGAACCTTTATGTCAACAAAAGCCTCATCTTTGAAGGCCAGTTAAACAAAGGAGGGGAGGAGGCCCCGGCCAGCCAGAGCATCCCCGTCGGCCTGAGAAATGAGCAGATTGAGGGGGTGGAGAGCGGCTCTAATGCCCCCTCGGAAGAAGGCAGAGGTGCCCAGAGGATGGCCGGCACCGCTGGGGACGAGGAGCTCAGCGCCCCTGGCTCACAGCCAGCCGGAGTGGTGGGGGATGTGGCAGTTTCTTCACCAGGAACTTTACTTGGTGAAAGGATGCATTCTCCTGGTTGCATAAAAGACAGTTTGTCCAAGGTAGAGGACGATGTCAGCTCGTCAGCAGCCCCGACCTCTGTGGGGGGCGCGCGTGCCCCTGCCCCCGGGCCCCCAGTGGAGTGCCCTCCCCTGGGCCAGGAGCTCTCCCAGACTCTGCAGCTGGAAAACCTCCCAGGCAGGAAGGTCTCTGCACCAGGGAAAACCCCCGCCTGGCTCCAGCCCTCTTGCACAGGGAAAGGCAGGAGGCAGGGAGGCGGGAAGCCCAAACCCCT
The DNA here is from genome assembly GCA_036010255.1 of Myotis pilosus. Lineage (NCBI taxonomy): Eukaryota > Metazoa > Chordata > Mammalia > Chiroptera > Vespertilionidae > Myotis > Myotis pilosus. Next base: position 103,764,974 of record JASKON010000003.1, read on the forward strand.
CTGGCTGTGTCCTGAGAAGCCACCCGATGGGATGGACGGGCCTGTGCCTCAGGAGGACGAGGACGTCTTCAGGGAAGGTCCTGCGGAGGCCAGGGATGACGGCCCCAGGCGCGAGCCAGGGCGGGCCAGCAGCCGGAATGCCATCTCAGAGGACCGAGCCCCGAGGGTGACCCCCAATGTCTACAGGGATGACTTTGACATCTTTGAGCAGCCCTCCAACAGGGAGCGCCCCGCTAGTGGGAGGAGGGCCCGGAAGGATGCCCTCAGCAGCGGTCACAGCGATGGGCAACCAGCCAGCAGAGGTAAGCTCGGGGGGCAGTCTGACTGAGGCTGGGGCTCATCATCCCTGCAGGAGGCTGCTGACTGGCACCAGCCACTCAACTCCCCAAGCCTCAGTTTCCTTACCTGCAAAGTGAGGGGTTCTCCTTAACCAGGAGCCACATGGGAGGCAGCAATGAGTGAAATGGGCAAGACATACTTTGCCTGTTAAACTCGTAGATATATTGGTCATTGCCACCAAGATACGTCCCTTTGCTCATTTTTCTTTCAATACATGACTATTCCAACCTAGACCTGGTTATTCTACCTCTGATAGACATTGGTCTCTAATTACTTCACTTTATTCTTTACTGTACTGTTAGGAAAATAACGCAAGTATGATGATAAATAGCAATTGACACTTGCCTGGATTTTGGAAGGACATTAGGGAGTGGTGAGGACTGTGGCTAACTGGAGTGCACAAGCCCAACTAAAGGGGGCAGCTGCTGCTTCACTCAGGCTCTTTCTGGCTTTCAGGACTGCAAGGCCAATGTGCCAGATCTCTTTTCCTTTTATTAAGAGAAATCAGAAATATATCAGACTATTCTAATTTTCACCATTGATGACTTATCTGCTGCTCTGTGAACTTTGCAGTAGATCATCTCTAAGGCTGTGAAAGGAGGGTACCAGAGGCTGGACTTCTGAATATTTCCACTCAGATTTGGCTTTTGGGAGTGTAGCATAGCAACAAGATGTCAAAACATTTGAACTCAAACTCCGCTACATGTAGATTTGGGACTTACAGAGCAGGCCCCTGCACACGCCCTGCCTCAGCAGCTTTGTCTAGAAAATGGGGATGAGCACCCCTCCCAGTGCTGTGAGGAGTAAGACAATGGCTTCGCAATAGTAACAGAGCCTGGCCCATGGCAAGTGCTCCACGGGTGGCAGCCATTTTTTTCAACATTAGCTTGTCGGTCCTTTATTGTCCACAAAGCACTCAGACCTACCAAGGCAGGGCTCACCCCTAGTCCTCTGAATGTAACCCCACTCCACATTGTATAGGAGCACACCAACCCACTCGTGGGTAAGCCTGGAGCCTCTCTGAGCCTCAGTTTCCTCATCTATAAAATGCTGCCAGTAATACCCATCTCATGAGTGCTGGGGATCAGATGAGATCACCCATGTGCAGTGCCTGGCACACAAGCACACCAGGAGATGCTAGCTGCTGCTCTTTATCGTCACCACCATCGAGGCGTTGGCACTGCCCGCACTCTGTGACTCTACCTCATGGTGTATCTGCAGGTGAAACCAACGTACAGTTGCCCCTTGAACCACTCGGGGGTTCGGGGTGCTGACCCCTTGTGCAGTCGAAAACCCACATATAACTTTTGACTCCCCCAAAACTTAACTACTGTCAGCTACTGTTGACTGGAAGCCTTCTCAATAACAAGCAGGCGATGAACCCATATTTTAATGTTAGATGTATTATGTAGATATTCTTACAATGAAGTAAGCCAGAGAAAAGAAACTGTTATTAAGAAAATTATAAGGAAGAGAAAATACATTTACTGAAATAAGTGCTGTACGTATTTACTGAAAAAAAAATCACGTATAAGTGGACCCGCGTGGTTCAAAGTGGTGTTCAAGGTCACCTGTATATATGTTTTAGTGAGTCGCGTCAGCCTCTACTCCATAGCTGGCTAGCAGACAGAGCCCGAAGGCCTCCACTTAGAAATGTGACGAGTGTGGGCCTCCTTCAGACCCTGACATGTCACTTAGGACACGGAGCAAGTCCGTAAGACTTGTGTGTCTTCCTGCGGGGCTCCCAGCCGAGACTTACCCAGTGCTGGGTGTCGGGGCCAGCGGAGTGGGAGAGGAGAGGAGAGCCAGGGAGCTCTTTGAGAGCAGACACTGTCTTGTCTGTGATGGGATCTCAGGCCCAGGTGTCTGCTCGTGCTGGGTCCTGGCTGCGTGGCTGCGCGCAGGCTGCAGTGCGCCACGCTCTCAACCAGGTGCGGCACTCGGACCAGCTCACGCACCCTCCTGCCAGCCCCTTTTACAGCTGAAGGAGATACGAGCTTTAAGCAGCTTTCTTCGGGTCACACAGCCAGTAAGGCCAGAGCAGAATATGAACCCGTGTCCTGCTCCAGCATCCGTGCTTGAATCACTACCCCACGTGCCCTGTTTCCGTGGCCATCATCAGCCCCGCCTGGCGGAGCCAGGCAGTTCCGAGCCTCCCTGGTAACAGACCCACCGAGCCTCTGGGAGTTACTCTAACGTGTTCACGTTTGGAAGACTTTGTCTCCCTTTAATTTCTTTCCAGGCATTTCACTGGTTGACTCAGTGACACATTAAGAACTGAGCCCTTCAGATTTAATGCTTGTTAAACCAGTCGTGCTAAAAAAGAAAGTCGCTTTGAAATCTTAAATTGCCCATTACATAGAGCCAAAGCCCATGCCATGCCCTCAGGGAAGGTGCAGGCCCAGCGTCGTAGGTGCTGCGAGAAGGACGCATGACTGCCAGCTCCCTGGGCCTGGAATTGGCGCCATAACAGCCTGGAGATTCTTTTGTGCAACTGAGCATCTCACTGTCAGGACATCAGCATTTCGGAAGTGTCGTTATCAGGGGTCAGTTGGCTACAGGTGAATGGAATCCCATCAGCCCAGTTTGAGCAGTAAAGGGGGTGTTATTTGGCGAATGCTTGAGGCACTCCTAGACCCCCAGAGGCAGGGAGTGTAGCTGCTCACCACATGGGGTTGGGAAGAGGAGCCAGGACGCTGGCCTGCACCAAGGAAGCTTCTCCCTGCCTGTCCAGGCCCTCCCTCTGCTTCCCGCTGTCCCTTTCCCTCCCCCTCCCTCAGGTCGGCTTTCTCTGCCTTTGTGCACACAGCAGGAAATGGCCTGGCAGCCCTAGGTGACTCAGTGTTCTGGCTCTGTCGCCAGCAGCCAGCTCCATAGTCTCAGGGGAGAAGTTGATTGGCCATCTCAGGTCAGGTGTCCACTCCTTGTTCCATCAGCTACAACTGGAGGGCAGTTCACCGAGAATAAACATGGCTCTGTTATATCTTACTACGTACTTTCTCATTTCCTGTTTTAGTAGCAATTAGCATACGCCTCATGGTGGTGCCATTGATTTTTATAAACTCAAGTGCAGAACTCTGTAGCTCATGTTAGTCTCAACCAAGGAATAGTTTTGCATCTTCAGTCCTGTCTTCTCGTATCGGTGGTCCCTCCCAGACTGTGTTGACTACAGACTCATGAAGCAGCAGCTTTCTGTTGCCCTTCAGACTTGTAGGTGGGGTTGACCAAGGACCACACACTGACCCTAGCAGCTCCCTGACCCCAGGGACTCGCGAATAGAGTGTTCTCCTGCAGAGAGGGGAACCGGCCCTCAGCGGTGGTCCCATCTGTGAGGTCTAGCAGAGCGTCTATACCTCTCTGCTTTTAAAACCCAGGGTACCTCTTCGGGAGCAGAGGTCAGAAAGCAGATGTGGGGTGAGAGCAGAGCCCTGCCTTTCTTCTCACCCAGGCAGGCACACAGGCGAGGCCTTGACATAGGACGTGGTGCTGTCTCCTCAGTGCCCTTGCAGACTGCCCCAGGCCATTCATTCCAGCCCGTGGAAATCAAATCACAGTTAGCGGAGCACCGATGATCCATATGGGAGGTGCTAAGCCTCACGCCTGGGAAAGGGTGGAGGAAACTCCTGGGTCTTTTTAAATGGCAGATGGGAAGGCGGGCGAGGACAGGTGCAGGAGAACTGACAGGTGGAGAGGGAGTCCCTCAGCCTCCAGGTCTGAACACGGGTGTAATGGCGATGCCAGCTGTCCTTCCCTTTGCTGGCAAACATTACTGAGCACTTCCTTGTGCCAGGTTCTGTGCCAGGCACTGGGACGCAGCAGGAAGCAGGGCAGAGCAGGCCTCTCCACGAGGAAGGTGACGGGAGGAGCCAGCTGCCTGGGGATCTGAGAAGAGAGCATTCCTGGCAGAGGGCACAGCAAGGACAAAGGCTCTGAGACGAGAAGCGACCTGGCGTGTCACAGGGAGGAGGGCCACGTGGCTGGAGCAGGAGGGCGTGGGAGAGGGTGGGAGTGCGGTTGGGGAAGTTAGTGGGACCAACTCGGGGCTCTGGGGCGTGGTGAGGAGTTGGATTTTCTTTGATTTTCCTTGTTTCCTGTGTGGAAGAGATAATGGCACTCAGGGGATAGTGACAAATGACATTTAGCCACATGGAGTCTGAAGTGACAGTGTGGACATGTCTGGACCCCGTGAGGGGCCTTGGATGGTGGTGCCTAGGGCAGGGGGGGTGCCAATGTGACACTGGGCAGTGCCTTTGTGGGAACCAAAGCCTGACATAGGGAGTGGGGAGGTGGGAGGAGCTGCGGGCAGGACATGGAGAACCTGGCAGCGCAGTGTCTCCTGAGCCCGAGGGGAGCGTGGCCTCCGACAGCAGCCTGGAGCGAGCACTGAGAGAAGACTGCGTGCGTGGGGTCCCTGTGAACCCGAGGACGCCGCTGCAGTGGAGGGCTGTGGGATTGATTCATGGATGGAGGGATGGAAAGCCACCAGGCTTGCGACCTCTGACACAGCTGGGTCCCAGGACCCCAGTGATGCCACCAGGAGCCTCACATTGCCCTGCTCCTGCCCTGCTTCCTTCTCAGGCCAGCCCCCCACAGGCAGCAAGGTGACCACAGGCAGTGCTGCTCCGTCCACGCTCAGCAGCTCCAGTTCATGGAGAGCCCCTCTCTCCCTGGTTTCCTTTCATGAGCCCAGCTTGCAAGGATGCTGTCCACATTTGCTTGATCCGAATGGCCTGCAGGTGGGGGGTCCCCAGGGGAAAGTCAGGGTGTTGTTGCTAGAGAAGGGGAAGAGGAGTTGGAGGCAGCAAAACAGTAACTGGTCTGAGAAGGCCGCAGGGGATGGGAGGCGGGGATGGGCGTAGCCACTGCAGTGGGCGGAGGGAGCACAGATCCGAGGCCTCCCTCTGCCTTCAGGGTGGAGATTTACGTGTGTCTGCAGGCTGAGAGGGCAGTGGTGGGGAAGGAGTGATTGGAGATTCTGGAGAGAAGCGGTAATTGATGGGGCCAGGCCCCCGAGGAGACAGGCAGAAAATGGAGTGCAGGGCACGGCACCGTATGAAAGGAGAAAAAGCAGAATGTCAGTCCAGCTGCTGTTTTTTCCAGAATGACACCCTTAGGTGGCACTTAGCCATGGCACGGCCCCGAGGATGGCCCCTGCTCCATGTGCACTCGGGCTCTTAGATTCTGCGAGGGGAGCGGGGCCTTCAGACGCCAGCCCTGGGCACGGCTGCGGCTCCTGGAGCCAGTTAGGCCGTGTGTGGAAGGAAAGTCCTCGCCGTGCAATGCATCTGGGTTGTTTCAGCGTTTTTCTGATGATAAAAATAATACATGTAGGGAACTCAGAAGATAAGGTGACAAGGAAGAAAATAAAAGCCCTTCCTACTCCCACCCCGAAAGATCATACTCGCATGTCGGTGCAAGCTGCCCACACTAGGATGGGCATCATTTAAAATGGCACAGCTGGCTCTTTTCCTTTTACCTTCTTTTCCGAGCCTTTTGCCTGTCACTAAGCAGTTTGAAAACTCCGTGCAGGTCATGTGACTGGTAGCCCAAGGCGCAGGCTCCTGGGTGGCTGACTCTGAGGCTTCGCTCTGGTTGTGTGAGGCTCTGAAGTGGGAAATCTTCCAGCAAAGGCTCCAACACAGCCATACCGGCCTCCCGTGATGTGCATGAGGTGGCGTGCTTAGAAAATTCAGTGCAGATTGAACAATACTTTGCTTTTTTGTAAAACAGCTAGGTTCCAGACTTGAGAACCGGAAATAATTTTCTACCAGCCTGAATGTGTGTGACAGGAGACTGTGCTCTGTGCCCGGACCCCCCAGTGCAGTGTGGGTGTTAACAGCCCTGCCCACCGGCCATGCCAGGAGGGTCAGTGGGCATTGAGACAGCCAACAGCAGCCTCACCACTTTCTAGAATGTTCCCCTGAGGGCGGCTCCACCCAGCCGAGAGCCACTGGATGAGACACTAAGGGTCCCACTTCCACACCTATCACTAATGGGCTTCCCCCTCCTGTGCCCTTTCTCCAGGGGATGCCTGGTGCACCAGGCTGCCGCCGCGGCCCCAGTGGCGCAGCGAGCAGGAGCACACGCTGCACGAGTCCTGGAGCTCCCTCAGCGCCTTTGATCGCTCCCACCGGGGGCGCATCTCCAACATGGAGGTGCAGGGGGACATCCTGGACGAGTTCCTGCAGCAGCAGAGGAGTGGCCGGCAGGGTGTCCAGCCAGCCCCTGGCAGGGAGCAACTGGAGCCCCGGGCGGGGCCGGACAACTGCAGAGATGCAGGCGACCCCAGCGACTTTAGAATCCCCGTCTTGCCCTACGGGCGGCACTTGGTCCTTGACATCAAGTCCACGTGGGGGGACAGGCACTACGTGGGCCTGAACGGAATAGAAATATTCAGCTCCAAGGGAGAGCCCGTGCAAATCGCGAGCATCCAAGCGGACCCCCCCGACATCAACATTCTACCAGCCTATGGGAAGGACCCCCGAGTGGTCGGCAACCTCGTCGACGGGGTGAACAGGACCCAGGACGACATGCATGTCTGGCTGGCCCCCTTCACGCCGGGCAAGTCCCACTCCATCTCCATCGACTTCTCGCACCCTTGCCACGTTGCCCTGGTCAGGATTTGGAATTACAATAAGTCGCGGATCCATTCCTTCCGCGGCGTGAGGGACGTCGAGATCCTGTTAGACGCACAGTGCATCTTTAACGGAGAAATCGCCAAGGCCTCCGGAACCCTGACGGGAGGTACAGTATGTCTGTAAGGATGTTCCCGAAGCCCTACCTGCTGCTCGCTGAGGCTCCGAGGGAAAACCAAACCCACAGGCTGCCAGTGGCGATGGGTCTCTCCCTTCGTAGGCCTGGCCCGCTCGCCGCCTTTGCAGCGTGGGTGTGCAGGCGCTGACCTCATTAAACTCCTCGGCTGGGGACGGGCCTGAGCCCGAAAGGGGGACCCTCCTGCGAGGCGCTGACTGAGGGAGCACTCTCAGGAGAGCCCAGTGCAGGGAGGGGTGCAGGACATGGACGGGGAGCTGAGCACGTGATGTCGGGGGAAGCCACCGCAGCCTGACCGAGGGCTGCAGGTCTGTCCTGCCTGAGGCAGAGCGCTGGGGGTTGGAGCCCTGCAGGCTCCCCGCTAGGGGCCTAACGCCCATGCCCTTCCAGCAGGGCTCCAGCCCTCCCGCCGGGGGTCAGCAGGGATCTGTGAGCACCCACCGCATCTGCTCTGGTGCCCACCCACACATGTTTGAGGCCCCATCTCAGTGATTCTCCTCACATAGGTCCCTTTGTTAGACCTGTGTCCTGTGTGGGGCTCAGGTGCGTGGATCCATTTGCCGACGTGAAGAATCCACGTCCCTGCACAGATGGAGAACTGTCCGTGGTCGGGGTTTATGGCAGAGCGGATGGGTCTGGGCCCTGACCCACAGCTCAGTGGGATTTCGGAGACCTGACCCTTGTCTTCCTGGTAACCCCTTTAGCGCCAGAGCACTTTGGAGACACAATCTTATTCACAACCGATGACGATATTCTTGAGGCCATATTCCGCTCGGACGAGACGTTTGACGTGGACATGGAGGGCCCGTGCAGCCTGCCGTGCGAGGAGGCCCTGCAGAGGCCCAGCACCGCAGACGGCGGCACGGAGGAGCGGCCCTATACCCAGGCCGGCTTGTGGGCCCAGGTAGGACGGCGGGCGGGCGGGCGGGCGGGCGGGCGGGCAGGGCAGGCGCCAGAGAGGTTTCCCCTGCCTGCCAGCGGAGAGGAGCAGGAGAATGAAGATGGATCTCTCTACGCTGCTGGTGCTGCCGTTTTGACATTTCCCATTTCTCCACTTCGTCTTCAGTCCCGGGTGTCATATTTCATTCTCTAATGATTTTTATTTCATTTATTTATTTTTTTTCACCAAAGTAAAGAAGGTATTCAGATTTTAATCAAAGCTGGGAGAAATCCATGCTGTGTCCCCTCTGTCATTCAAGGTCTTCGGGAACTTGCTGCTCGAGGTTGCGTTTGATCTCTCGGTTGTTTTTGATGGGAGGACTGGAGATGCCTTTAAGAGGCAGACTTAGAATTACAATAATGACAATCCAGCGATTGTTTCTTGCGTGTGACTTGTGACCCAGCCCTGTGCATCCCTCCTGACAACCGCTGTTGTGGACACCAAGGTTCAGCCTGGCTCGGGGTCATGCCCAGGGTGCGTAGCGGGAGAGTGACAAGGTTAGAGCTTCAACACAGGACGCTAAAGTCTGCTTTTTTAACCCCTTCCCCAACAATTTTTTTCTTAAAAACGTTTCTTTTTCAGACTAATTTTTTTATTTTGGTTCTATATAGTATTTTTGATGCTGGTTATGAAAACAGTTTGTAACTCGTCTTCCTATAAACCATATTTTTTTACCATATTTTCTTAGTATACTCGTCGACGACTGAAAAAGAACATTTTGTGAAAACGTGTATACATGTTTCTGCCGGGGAAGGGGTTAATGAAAGATGACCTTCAAAGCAAGGGCCAGGCCAAGTGAAGAGCAGCAATGGAGGGAAGACCAGGTCTCCAGGGTGTCCTCGAGGCCCCGCAAGCAGGGGGCGGGGGGAGGGGGACATCCAGGAGCAGAGGACAGCTCCGGCCACCACAGGTCATGACCACGCAGTGCAGCGCATGGTCTGTTGGCGCTGGCTGTTCAGTGCGTGAGCCTCCGCCTCTAAGGGAGGCCGCTGCCGCTCTGCCCGACAAGACTGCCAGCTCATGGTGACCATTGTTCTGATTTTTTTTTCAAATGAAGCCAGATATCTGAATTTTTATGTAAAAACTAGAGGCCTGGTGCACGAAATTCGTGCGGGGGGGGGGGGGTGTCCCTCAGCCCAGCCTGCACCCTCTCCAATCTGGGACCCCTCGAGGGATGTCCAACTGCCTGTTTAGTGGGATCGGACCTAAACGGGCAGTCGGACATCCCTCTCACAATCCAGGACTGCTGGCTCCCAACCACTCACCTGCCTGCCTGCCTGCCTGATTTCCCCTAACCACTTCTGCCTGCCATCCTGATCACCCCCTAACCGCTCCTCTGCCAGCCTGATCGACGCCTAACTGCTCCTCTGCCGGCCTGGTTGCCCCCAACTGCCCTCTCCTTCAGGCCTGGTCCTCCCCAACTGCCCTCCCCTGCAGGCCTGGTCCTCCCCAACTGCCCTGCCCTGCAGGCCTGGTCCTCCCCAACTGCCCTGCCCTGCAGGCCTGATCCTCCCCAACTGCCCTGCCCTGTAGGCCTGGTTCTCCCCAACTGCCCTGCCCCACAGGCCTGGTCCTCCCCAACTGCCCTGCCCTACAGGCCTGGTCCTCCCCAACAGCACTCCCCTGTAGGCCTGGTCCTCCCCAACTGCCCTGCCCTGCAGGCCTGCCCCCCCACCAACTGCCCTCTCTTTCAGGCCTGGTCCCTCCCAACTGCCCTTCTCTGCTGGTCTGATCGCCTCCAACTGCCCTCCCCTGCTGGCCATCTTGTGGTGGCCATCTTGTGTGTTGGAGTGATGGCCAATTTGCATATTTCCTCTTTATTAGATAGGATATCCCAATTTAAAAATGTTAGCAAGTGACTCAAATGTTTTCAAACCTTCGTGGACCAGGAAGCATGTTTGTTGTCTGGATTTGATCTGTGGGTCCAGCTGGGAGTTTACCAGGAGGCCTTTCATGTGCCCCATGATTCCCCAGTGTGGAAACCCAGCCCATGAGGGGCAGGGAGGGACACTCTCACCTTAGAGGAGAACCTGCGCTCATTGGCCGGGGGTGGGGTGGAGGGGGCAGCATCAGGGTCACACCCCTAGAGAGTGTTAAGGTCAGTGCATCCACAGGGGTCGTCCTAGGAGGGAAGGGGAGGGTGCCAGGGAGGGCAAGAGAAGGTGCGTGGGCTCCATTCCTGGAGTGACATTCCTGGTGGCCTGAGGCTGGCTGTGTCAGGGGTGCTTCTGACAGGCTCTCCCCACCTCCCTCCTCTTGGCTGGACTGGGCCTGGAGAGGCTGTTGCTGGGGGCGGGGCCTGGCGCTCATCAAGTCGTCCTTGGGGCTGGACCGCCACGTTCACCCAGACTCTGAGATCTGGACTTCACTTCCTTTTGCATCACAGCTTTCCTGTCTGTAAAGTAGTGAAGGCACTTTTACCCGAACTTACGATGGAGAGGTCTAATGAGCAAAGTTCACACATGAGACCCAAGAAGTAGGGTTGGCTGCCCACCTGGGCTGTCTGTCCAGGGGCTAACCTGGGAGCTTTGCAAACGCACATGCCCAGGCCCAGAACCACACTCTGTAGCTTAAGTTCTTTTCCTTCCTTCTTTTCTTTCCTTCCCTTCTTCCCTTCCTTCCTTTCCTCTCTTTCCTCCTCCCTCTAGCTGACCAGACAGACATCGATGGCTCCTTCCCTGGTAGCGTCAAACTCCTCCCCTACCAGCAAGAGCTCTGGCAAGGACTCAGACACATGAGGGTTCCTGGGCCTGTTCATGTTACCAGTCACGACCTCCACAGAGACAGAAAACACAAGAAAGGACACGGGGACTTCCCTGGGGTGTGAGGTGGGCAGCAGCAGCTGGAAACATCGCCAGCCAGCTCTGTGGGTCACCCCTTGCCCCTGCTTCTCCCCTAACCGGTGTGCAGGTCCCGGAAGTGGAGCTGCCACCCAGCGTCCCTGTGCCTGAAGTCACCACTCCGGAACCAGGCGTCTACCACGGGATCTGTGAGTACCCTGTCCTGGGCAGTGCCAGGGGAAGGAGGGCCTTCGGGGTCGGGCGTCCTGGCCCCTGGGACAGGGTCTGCTCAGATGTGGCCCTGCGGCCAGCGGGCTGAAACCAGCAGGAGCAAAGACACCGCCTTGCTCCCTGTGCCAGGCGGGAGCTGCCAGTTCTTCTGAGAAGTCAGAAATTTGGATTTTTATGTGAAATATTCAGCTTTTTAAATGTTGGTGACTAATTTTATAATATTTTTAAACAACTAATGAGCCAAACAAAACACATGTGTATCGGCCAGCTGGCTGCCGGGGGGTGGCCTCTGAGCAAATCCCATCTGGGCTTCACTGTCTTTTTCTCTCGCCTTTTCCCATGTGACCCGCAGCCACCCCTCCTCCTCCACGCACGCGCAGGCCAGCCCTCTGCGGGCATCCTGGATCTTCAGGCCAGAGGTGGCCGCGGACTGCGCGCCTCCCTCCTGGTCCCTGTTACCGAGACTCGTGGCTCACCTGCTCCTTGCAGCCTCACCTGCTCTTTCTTGCTCCCTGAGCACTCATTCCTTCCAGTTAACTTCTGTCACACTCCCTCTGCATCATCTCTCGAATGAAGCCAGACATCTAGGTTCAGCCGGTCCTCCTCCCCACACCCGTCTCTGAACCCCCACCTGTCCCCCACCCAAGCTGTGCCCTCTGCCCAGCGTGCCCTCCCTCTCCGTCCCTCCCTCTCTATCCCTCCCTCTCCATCCCTCCCTCTCCATCCCTCTCTCTCCATCCCTCTCTCTCCATCCCTCCCTCTCCATCCCTCCCTCTCCATCCCTCTCTCTCCATCCCTCCCTCTCCATCCCTCTCTCTCCATCCCTCCCTCTCCATCCCTCCCTCTCCCTCTCTCTCCATCCCTCTCCATCCCTCCCTCTCCATCCCTCCCTCTCCATACCTCCCTCTCCATCCCTCCCTCTCCATCCCTCCCTCTCCATCCCTCTCTCTCCATCCCTCCCTCTCCATCCCTCCCTCTCCATGCCTCCCTCTCCATCCCTCCCTCTCCATCCCTCCCTCTCCGTCCCTCTCTCTCCGTCCCTCCCTCTCCATCCCTCCCTCTCCATCTCTCCCTCTCCATCCCTCTCTCTCCATCCCTCCCTCTCCATCCCTCCCTCTCCATCCCTCCCTCTCCATCCCTCCCTCTCCATCCCTCCCTCTCCCTCTCTCTCCATCCCTCCCTCTCCATCCCTCCCTCTCCATACCTCCCTCTCCATCCCTCCCTCTCCATCTCTCCCTCTCCATCCCTCTCTCTCCATCTCTCCCTCTCCATCCCTCCCTCTCCATCCCTCCCTCTCCGTCCCTCCCTCTCCGTCCCTGGTCCCTGTTGGTTGAGGGCCGACTGAAATGGGTTCCCAGGAAGCAGACTTTGGGGTGGAGTTTCCTGGGGCACGTTCCTGGGGAGGACAGGAAGCAGGACGGGGCAGAGGAGAAGCTGAGCCTCATGCTCACATGGAGGCCTCTGCCAGCTCCACAGGGAGCCTGAGCTGTGGCAGCCCTGGCGTTGTCCTGAGCTGAGCGAGGGGACAGGCCTTTACATGCCCATATCAGCATGTCCCTGGACATGGGCTGCCTGGCGAGGAGCCAGGCCAAGGGCAGCCATGAGTGGGGGGACTCAGCTGTGAGGGTCGGAGGTCAGCACTCCCAGAATTGCTCTGCTCAGCCTGGCTTGGATCACATGCCCAAACATCTTTAAACCAATCACTGGCTCCCCAGGACGGGGAGGGAGCGGGGAGGGAGGTGTGAGATGGAAACTGCGCATGGCCCGGCCTGGACCAAGGGCGTCCCTGGAGCCCGTGCTGAGGGTCAGCCACCCACACTGCCCCGAGGTGGTCAGAGTGCAGTGACGAGAAGATGGAGGGGCAGCCTCTGTCCCCTCATCTGGTGATTTCCCCAAAGATGCGTCTGTAAATGTCTTTCCCTCTGAGACAGCTCCTGACCTTTCTTGGAAACGTGATCGTGGTGCCTTTGGGGGCTGCCTGGCGTGGGCTCCGAGGCCTCTTGGCTGGAGGAAAGTGCAACCTCAGAGGCAGGAGAACCTCTGGGCCAGCCCCCTCCGCACGCCCGAGCCCTGCTGTCTGTCTCCCGCCTCTGAGCCTTGGGCTTTCCCGCACGCTGCCAAAATCCTGGCCCCCGGACCAGCCAGTGCACACTGGCTCGGTACATACAGCCAGTCCTGTTCATGCTTTTGTTGTTAATCCTCACATGAGGATATTTTTTTCCATTGCTTTTCAGAGAGCGTGGAAGGGAGGGAGGGGGAGAAAGAGAGAAACATCGATGTGAGAGAAACACATGAACTGGTTGCCTCCCATACTCACCCAGACTGGGGCCAGGGAGTGAATCTGCAACCCAGATGTGTGCCCTTGACCGGGAATCGAACCCTAGACCCTTCAGTGCTTGGGCCGATGCTCTAACCATTGAGCCACTGGCCAGGCTCCTGTTAATGTTTTTGAAAAGGGATGTATGATTTGCAAATCTGCAGATGACAAGCATTTTGGACATTTTGCAAATATCAGCAGTGATGAATAGGAAAGGAGCTGGAGAGTTGAAACATGGACAAGAAATAACAAAATTAATTTCCGTGTATGTAAATACTGATGGGTTCACTGAAGGAAAATGGATGCGAGCATGGCTGTGAGCTCAGACAGGCGAGCAGCCCCGCATCCGGTGGCCTCGCAGAGCCTCTTCCAGGCACGCGAAGGGCGAGTTGGGATGCCAAGTCTTGTTTTCACAAGTGGGGCTGGCACTGGTCCCTGGCACTGATCCCCTCACCCAAACCTGCTCCCTCCTCCACCTCAGGCCGCCTCCGTCTCAGGAGGGACACCCACAGCCCATCTGGAACTCAGGTCAAAAGCATCTTCTCTTCCTCCCACTCCCTACATGCCACTGAGAATCTGGCAGTGCTGTCTCCAAACCAGACCCGAACCCGTCCCCCGTCCCCTGCTGTCACCACTCACCACCCGCTCCAGGGCATCCGTATCCAGCAGCCTCTTCCCTGGTCTCCTAGAGCAGTGGTAGGCAAACTGCGGCCCCTTGAGTGTGGCTCTTCCACAAAATACCACGTGCAGGCGTGCACGTACAGTGAGATTGAAACTTCGTGGCCACACTCAAGGGGCCAAAGAGCTGTATGTGGCGCGCGAGCCACAGTTTGCCGACCACTGTCCTAGAGGGTCCAACCGAGTCACGTTCTGAGATGCAGGTCACATCACGTGGGCGCCCTTGCTTCAACCCGGACCTGCCCCGCTCCCCAGTGCAGAGGGGAACCCGGGCCCCATGGCGTGGCCAGCCCTGCCCAGCCTGAAGCACGTGTGCCAGCGCCTCTGAGGCCGCTCCCTCCACCTCCCTCTCCCTCGGTCACCTGGCTCCAGCTACTGGCCGAGTGGCTCCCATCCCAGGGCCGTGGCCCTTCTGTCCTCAGCTGGGAATGTCCTTCCAGACATGCTGAAAATGGCAGCCTCCTCCATCCCCAGGCCTCAGCTCGAACGCCGCCCTTCAGAGAAGCCCTCCCAGGCCACCCGCCCCTCCCCAGCCACTGCCTCGCCCAGTCTCTGATTTATCCCGTGGCGGTCGGCGCTCTCAGGAACGATCGTATTTATTGGTTTGTTAGGTGTTTGTTGTGTGTCTTCACTGCAGTAGAAGCTCCTACAGTGATTTTGCTCTGTGTTTACCCTGTGTTTCCAGTTCCAGGGGCAGGACTTGGTACATAGTAAGTGATCGGTAATATCTGTCTATCATTAACGCTGAACTTGGTGAAACGCAATGATTTAAGGTTGACTCACTTACTGCAGGTATCCACTGAGACCCACTCTTCAGTCAGGCACTTATTTCAAAAGAAAAAGGCCCTCACTGGCCATCTGTTTTTCAGATACTGTTCTGGGCTCTGGGGGTTCAACAGTGCACAGCGTCCACGGCGTTCCCACCCGCAGGGAGCTGCTTCCCGTCCTAGTGGGGAAGGCTGATCAGACCAAATAGCAAGTAACCCTGGAAGGGACTGTCAGATAGGGACAGGTGCTGTGACAAAGGGTGGAGCAGGTGCAGTGGTTCTCAACCTTCCTAATGCTGCGACCCTTTAATACAGTTCCTCATGTTGTGGTGAACCCCAACCATAAAATTATTTTCGTTGCTACTTCATAACTGTAATGTTGCTACTGTTATGAATCGTCATGTAAATACCTGATATGCAGGATGTATTTTCAGGGGTCGCGGCCCACAGGTTGAGAACCGCTGGCTAGGGTGTGGTGCTCTCTGAGCTCTGGTGGGGGGCCTCTCGGGGTGGGGGGGAGAGGGCATCTGAGCACAGACTCGATGGGGAGCGTATCAGTGGCGTGGCTGGGAGTCCTCTGATTGGCGTGGCCGGCATCTCCTGGGCCTGCTCATGAGCCCGCTTAGCTGGCAGTGGGCTGGCAGCTGAATGATCCAGGATGCCTTCGTGTCCTGCAGTTGGGAGGCTGTTGGCCAGAGTGAGGGGTGCCGGGGCTCATCTGCCTCCTGCCTGTGGCCAGACCCCAGGTGTGAAGAGAGGACAACCCCAGCGCGCGTGTGCTTTGCAGCCTCTGCCTGCAGTGCCTCTGCTCTGTCTCACAGGCCAATGCGGATCACCGGGCCCAGGCCCAAGGAGCAGAAGAGACCCCTGCTCTGGCTGGGGGAAGCGGCCGAGTCGCGTTGCAGAGTCAGGGGCGGCTGGGAGGGGCCTGTGGCCATTTCTGCAGGCTGCGGTGCTGTGAGAGCTGCCATGTGCCCGTACCGTGCTGGTCACAGGTCTTCACTGACCGAAAGATGCTCAGTTACTCTGGCCCCATGGTGAGCAGGAGGGTCTGAGGCCAGGTGACACCATGCATGTTGGAAATGACAGGCGCAGGAGAGGAGCTGAGCCCCAGGGAGGTGGCCTGGCTGGGCCTCACAGGGATGTCCGGCGACCTCCCTGGCCTCTACCTCCTCCCCTGAGCCGGACGGTGGGACCGTGATAGCCAGGCTTTCTCCCCAGCGCTGCAGTGCTGGCGTTCTGCACACGCTGCAGAGAGCGCGGACCTTTTGAGCACAGCCACCCAAAGGCTGCTGTGGGCTCCAAGGCCCCCAAGGTGGCGGAGCTCACGGGCGTGGCCCACCCTCATGGGAGACCAGTAAGGAAGTTCCAGCCAGAAGTCCGACAGGCCTGGCCAAGAGGTGCATTTGCTTGGAGCTTTCTGGGCAAGTGGACGATTCGCAGCCATTGTGCCGCAGGTGCCCAGAGGGTCCTTGTAAAATCTACATGGTCTCTAATGGAGCAGGTGGGGCGGGGCAAAGGGTGGAAGTGGTCACTTCCTTTACCCTGAGTCCTCATGATAGCTGCCCATTTGCATTAAACATCCATTCCCAGTGTGTGGCTTAGTGATGTCGCCGCCTCATTCCCACTTGTTTAAACACTCGATACTGAATGGCGCTGTGGCGGGCTTAGGGACAAAGCAAACATGGGGTTTCTGTCCTGAGTTAACCCTCTGGCATATTGAACCAAGGGGTCACAAGATCGCAGTGCGACCAGGGCGTGGGAGGGGAAGTTCACAGGGACTCAGCAGCTGTGAACGGAGGGTCAGTGTCGTTGAAGGGGCTTCCCTGAGGAGGTGAGCTGGGGTCTGAAGGACGAGCACAAGTGGGCCAGGCATGTGCGGTCCAGAGAGAGAGCAGCATGAGCAGCAGCCCTGGCGGGAGAGAAGAGTAAGTGAGTGATGGATGCCATCTTAGTGGAGCCAGGAACTCCTGGTGCACAATGAGGTTAGAGAAAGAGAGGCCTGTTGGCCAAGCATCATGGGAAGCCACTCTAGGCTGTTAAACATCAAGGGGGTGACAGGATTGAGGGGTAGAGAAAGGACCCAGGGCTGCACAGGTTTAAACAGCACTGGCCCATTCACCCCGCAAACATTTTGTGAACTGTCAGCAGCATCCTAGCCCCAGGCACCCTGAGGAAAGGGGCAGGGCGATCCTGGGGAAAGGGGCGGGGTGATCCTGAGGAAAGGGGCGGGGTGATCCTGGGGAAAGGGGCGGGGCGATCCTGGGGAAAGGGGCGGGGCGATCCTGGGGGCACTGCTTTTGTGTCTGCGTTTCCCAGTTGGCCCAGTGCAGGCACTGAGGACCATTCCTCCTCTCCATGTTGGGCTCCTCCTTCACACCACTTTCCTCCTGTTGCAGGCCTTCAGCTGAATTTCACTGCCTCCTGGGGGGACCTGCACTACCTGGGACTCACCGGCTTGGAAGTGGTAGGCAAGGATGGCCAGGCCCTGCCCATCAGCCTGCACCAGATCTCCGCCTCCCCCAGGGACTTAAATGACCTCCCCGAGTACACGGATGACTCCCGGACCCTGGACAAGTAGGTGTCTTCAGGAAGCTTAACTCATGGCAGCCAGAGCAGGGCCTGTCCTGCATCTTAGACCTGAGATTCCAATGTCAGACAGCAACCCCCAGGCACCCCCAAGGTCTGGTCACCTCATCTTAGAGTTAAGGAACCCACGGCTCAGAGAGGGACCGCACAGCGGTGGGTGCAAGGCCGGCTCTCCTGCTTCCAGGCAGTGCTTAGCTCCGGCCACGACCACAGCGGCTGCTCGGGGAGCTTTGGCAGGGATGGCCCTGCCTGTCCTCATGAGCGGCCTCGCCTCTCAGAGAGCAAGCTGTCCCCTCCTTGAGACAGAAGGTGACTGCGAGGAGGTCCCCGCACTTCCTCTGCATTTGTCAGGCTTCATAAACCCAGGTTGGGTCAAGTCAGTAAGAGGACAGCCTGACATATAGCCATGATCCATGGGGCCCTGAACCTGCTGAGGAGCACTGTCCCCTCAGGGCAGCTGCCCTGCCCGGCCCTGCGAACAGGAGTCCAAGAGTCAGAGGGACGAGAGTTCAAATCCTGGCTCTGCCCCTTGCCAGCTAGTAAGTTTCTTAACCTCTTCAATAATCCTATGTAATAAAAGCCTAATATGCTAACTGTCTGGTCATCCAGTCAGCCATTGAACCAATCAAAGCATAATCCTATCTAATAAAAGAGAAACGTGGTAATTAGCCGTACGTCCGCTACCCTTCCCATTGGCTAATCAGGGCGATATGCAAATTAACTGCCAGCCAAGATGGCGGCCGGCAGCCAGGCAGCTTGAAGCGAACAGGAGGCTTGCTTGCTTCAGTGACGGAGGACTCCAACGTTCCCCGCCTGATGCTGCCTCTGAGCTTGCAGTTTGAAACATTGTTACAAATATAGAAGCTAAACAAAACCCCAGAAACCTGCTTTCAGCCAGCCGGGATCTCAGAGCTGGAGTTGATACAGTGTTTCAATTATAGAACCCAAACAAACCAGATACCTGCTTTCAGCAGTGGAGGCCTAAGAGCTGGAGCCAAGCCTCAGAGCTAAAGCTGGCCCAGAATAAAAAAAAGAAAAAGAAAAAAAGGAGCGGTTGGGAGCTTCAGTCACCCCCATCCTGAAAACAGCTCTCAGCCCCTCACCCAGACTGGCCAGGCACCCCCATGGGGACACCCACCCTGAAGGGTGTGTGACCAGCTGCAAACAGCCATCATTCCCTCATCCAGGCTGGCCAGGCACCACAGTGGGGACCCCCACCCTGATCCGGGACACCCTTCAGGGCAAACCAGCCGGCCCCCACCCATGCACCAGGCCTCTATCCTATATAGTAAAAGGGTAATATGCCTCCCAGCACCGGAATCAGCGGAGCCGCGAGGCCTCCCGGCACCGGGATCAGCGTGACAGGGGGCAGTGCCCAAACCCCCTGATCGCCCTGCGGCTCTGTGTGTGACAGGGGGCGGGGCCACAACCTCCCTATCCACCCTGCTCTGTGTGTGACGGTGCGGCACCCCAACCCCCCCATGGGCCCTGCTCTGTGTGTGACAGGGTAGAGCCATAACCTCCCCATCGGCCCTGCCCTGAGTGTGACAGGGTGCGGCGCCCCAACCCCCTGATCTGCCCTGCTCTGTGTGTGATAGGGGGCGGTGCCCCAACTCCCCTATCGGCCCTACTCTGTGAGTGACAGGGGGGAGCTCCTCAACCCCCTGATGGGCCCTGCTCTGTGAGTGACGGGGCAGCGCCCCAACCCCCTGATTGGCCCTGCTCTGTGCATGACAGGGGGTGGCGCTGCAACCTCCCGATCCGCCCTGCTCTGTGCATGACAGGGGGTGGTGCCCCAACTCCCCAATCGGCCCTGCTCTGAGCCCGACCAGGGGCTGCACCTAGGGATTGGGCCTGCCCTCTGCCACCCAGGAGCAGGCCTAAGCCAGCAGGTTGTTATCTCCCGAGGGGTCCCAGACTGCGAGAGGGCACAGGCCAGGCTGAGGGACCCCCTCTCCCCCCCACCCGAGTGCACAAATTTTTGTGCACCGGGCCTCTAGTATGCTAATGATATGCTAAGGCCGCTCAACCGCTCACTATGATGTGCACTGACCACCAGGGGCAGATGCTCCAACTGGTAGGTTAGCTTGCTGCTGGGGTCCGGCCGATCGGGACTGAGCAAGACGGGCAGGACACTCCCTGGAGCCCTCCCACAGTCCCTCCCCGACTGGCCAACCTCCCACGTCCCTCCCCAGTCCCGAACGTGCACTGGTGGGGTCCCTTGGCCTGGCCTGCGCCCTCTCGCAATCCAGAACCCCTCAGGGGATGTTGGAGAGCCGGTTTCAGCCTGATGGCAGAATGACCAGTCACTATGATGCACACTGACCACCAGGGTGCAGACATTCAACGCAGGAGCTGCTTCCTGATGGTCAGTGTGTACCCACGGGCCGGCACCACTCAGCCAGAAGCCGGGCTCACAGCTGGTGAGCTCAGCGGCGGTGGCAGGAGCTCTCCCACCTCTGAGCCGTCAGTCTGACATCCCCTGAGGGCTCCCGGACTGTGAGAGGGCACAGGCTGGGCTGAGGGACCACCCCCTCCCCCAGTGCACGAATTTCATGCAGCGGGCCTCTAGTCATAGTAATAATAACTGAAATTATAGTTGCCATGTTTTTTTAGCCATTGTTAAATGCCAGGTGCTAAGCAGGTTACAGATATCCATCCATTTAATAATATGATAGCTACCCCTGTCAACTGAGGGAGAGAGGGTTAAAAACTGGCTGAAGGTCACTCAGACCAGCCGAATCATGGTTAGAGTGCAGGTATGGGAGAGCAATGCCCATGGACTTAAGCACTGACTGATCCTATCTTCCCTGCCTGGTTTCCTCATCATAGAACAGGGACAGTGAATCCCATGGCGGGAGGCTCCCAGCCGCTCCCCTGCCTGGCCCTGTGTTTCCTATAAAATGTTCTTTAGATTCAGAGGCCTGATCCGACTGTGGTTGGGTTGTGGGGGTGTGGATGTCATTGTTCATTCCCTCTGTGGTTGTCAGGCTCTCTGTGGTTGTGAAGCTCAGTGGCTAGGTCCATTAATTTATTCCGATTGCAAGCAGGTGATACACTGATGCTATCTTTCTTTTTTTCATCAATAAAGAGAAATTTTCCCTCAATTATTTGTTTACTCTGAGGTATAATTCAAACAGGAAAGGCAGTCTAAATGTTTGATTCCTTTTATTTCTTAGTTTTCAAAACAAGTTGTTTCTCTAGCATCCTTTAATACATTTAGTTATTTATTCTTATTTATTTTTTGTTAATCCTCACCCAAGGATATTTTTCCATTGATTTTTTAGGAATAGAAGGGAAGAAGGGAGGAAGGAAGAGAGAGAGAGAGAGAGAGAGAGAGAGAGAGAGAGAGAGAGAGAGAGAGAGGCATTATGTGAGAAAGACACATTGATTGCTTGCCTCCCCCACGCTCTTTGGGGCCTGGGATCGAACTCGCAGCCCAGGTACACGTCCTTGACCAGGAATCGAACCTGACCCTCAGTGCTCAGTCCAACCCTCTAACCGCAGAGCCACACTGGCCAGGGCACATTTGGTTGCCTTGGCTGTCATAACCACTGACTTAAATGTTCTGTTTGCGAAGGGTTTCAATCTATTGTAGTTTTTATCCTACCGATGCTGGATTGGATGCTCTTACACCTGAGGCGGGGAACCCTTTTTCTGCCCAGGGCCATTTGGACATTTATAATGTCATTTGTGGGCCGTACAAATTATCAGCTTAAACATTAGCCTGCTCTATTTGGTCAGACGTTTAACTAACTCACCCTGATGCTGTGACAGGGCCAGACCACCCTGTCTTAGACATTGGGGGACCCTGGATCCTTTTATTTGATTTCTTTTTTAAAATATATCTTATTGATTTCAGAAATGAAGGGGGAGAGAGAGAGAGAGAGAGAGAGAGAGAGAGAGAGAGAGAGAGAGAGAGAGAGAGAAACATCAATGATGAGAAAGATACGTTGATCGGCTGCCTCCTGCATGCCCCACACTAGGGACTGAGCCTGCAGCCCGGGCATGTGCCCTGACCGGGAATCAATCCGTGACCTCCTGGTTCATAGGTGGGTGCTCAAGCACTGGGCCACGCCGGCTGGGCTCCTGGACCCTTTTAACACAGTGAGTGATCTAGCAGCTTCCCTGCTTTCTGACATAACAGGTCATTCCAGGCTCATTTTATGGATTTCTTTTAAAAATTCTTTTCTTATCTAAGTTTCAGGTGTACGCATCTTGTCCCAGATATGGACTCAGCCACTGGTTCCTTTAGTGGAAAATGGTGTTTAGAGACCATAATCTGGCCTCTAGGGATGCTCATGCTACTGGGTTGGTCATTGGTTTAAGGCCGTTTGGTGGGCAGAGCAGGGAGGGGTCATTGGGTATCCTTGAGGGTGTCTATGGGCCTCCCACACCCATCAGTTGTAAACGCATCAGCAGTTCTCTCTCCTCTCAGAACTGGACAGCAGTCTTGCTCTGGAGGCAGCCACAGGCCTCGGACAGAGAGGGAATGGCTTTGGGAAGGAAATAGAAGGTTCTCTGGTGTAGTCCTCAGTCAGCTTGACTCCACAAACACCCCACTGTTAAATCGCTGAATTTCCTCGGTTTTAAGATGCCGGCAATTGTAAGACACACCATCCATCAATTTAATAACAGCCTTTTAGAGAAAAAGCAAAGAACATTACCTCCTTGGATGAACGGTTCGATTATAAGATTTATTCCAAATCTAAAATTTTTAAATGTAGAAAAGGGAAAAAAATAAAAGTTTATTTTAAAATATAGGAAACAGCCCTGGCTGGGTGGCTCAGCTGATTGGAGCATCGTCTCATACACCAAAAGGTTGTGGGTTCAATTCCTCGTCAGGGCACATACCTAGGTTGCAGGTTTGGTTCTTGGTTGGGGAGCATGTGGGAAGGTAGCTGATTGATGTTTCTCTCTCCTCCTTCCCCTTCCTCTGAAATATCAAGAAGCATGTCTTCAGGTGAGGATCAATCCAATCCAATCCAATCCAACACAGGGGACAGGGCAGAGCTTCAGAGTCACCAGGAAAGTGAGGGGAAGGCCCCTGTCCCCAGGCCAGAGCCACAGGAGGAGGGCGGGGCCTGGTGTCCCCGGAAGTCGGGCAGGACAGCCTTGGGGACAAACATAGGCAGAGCTGAGGAGGGTGAGGCAGGATGTCAGAGCAGGAGAACCGGACACTGGCCCGGACAGAGCAGCCTGAGCAAGATGACAAGCTCCGAGCAGCGGCGGGGAACGCGGAGGGCTGGGGCTCCTCCTGCCAGGAAGTTCCCCGCGATGCCCACGCTGGGTGGGGGGTGGGGGGGGAGATTACAGCTCCCCCGAGACACCTGCCCTGAGCTTGTCCCCCCCACCTCCCCAGCTGCCAGGTTCACGCTGGGCTCCGTGTCCCTCCCAGCACAACAAAGAAGGGACAGACTCTTTCAAACGCACCCGAGTCCATACATCCTTCAGAGAGGGAATGTTCGCCACCGCCACCGTGCTGCCCCTTCGCGCAGTCTCTCCTGGGTCTGGTCCTCATTCTCCAGCAGGAAGAGCGGGGCCCTGCTGCCCGCAGCCCGCCTCCCCCCTGTGGCTGCACCCCCTCCCCCCTGTGGCTGCGCAGCCTCGTGGTGGGCACTGAACAGCCGAGGGGTTGACTTAACCCTCCCCTGCTCTGAGGCCTCGGTTCTCCTCTAATGTAAATAATGAGACGATCACGCATGTCTAGTGCAGACAGCCGTTCCAACAGGTGGACTAGATTTTCCCTGAAATGGGGTCACGGGGTTGGAGGGTCCTGGAAAATGGCACATCTGCCCCCTTTTAAAAAACTCGGAGGACGGCTCCACGCACCTTAAACAGCACAAGCTGCTATTTCTCTTCCTGTTTTCTTTTGTCTCATTTCGCAGTCGAGAGGTGGCCCCTCACTGTTGATTAATGAGGCTCACGTCCCTGAATTCACCCCAGCCAGGCAGGCTCCTGGCGGGCAGGGGGGCAGTGGGCGGTGAGAGGGTGTCGACCCCGCGCTGGCCACCCCCCTCACCGCTCCCTCTGCTGCGTGCAGGCTAATCGATGGAGCCAACATCACGATGGAGGATGAGCACATGTGGCTGGTCCCCTTCTCGCCGGGGCTGGACCACGTGGTGACGATCCGCTTCGACAGAGCAGAGAGCATCGCGGGCCTGCGCCTCTGGAACTACAATAAATCTCCCGAGGACACCTACCGAGGGGTAAGGGGGGCGCGGGCCGCGCTCAGCCCACGGCCAAGGAAACGGCGCCTTGATGAATGGCTGGCGGGGCTGCCAGAGAGGAGCATAAATCCTCCAGAACTTTCCGAAAGGCCATGGGGGTTGCAGCCAGGGAGAGCAGGCTGTGGTCTCCTCCTCCTGCAGACGGCAAACGCAGCCTAAAGAGCCTGGCGGACTCGGGACACGGGCGCCTTGTCTGTTCTGGGGGCTCTGGGGTCCTCGGGCCCAGCCCTCACGCTGGTGGTCAGTGGTGCCGTGTTCCCCAGGCGCTGTGGGCCAGGCCCTGGCCGAGGGCTGCTCGGGAACTCATCCTTCCATTGGGCGCTCGTCCCCAGCTCTGGAGGCAGGCATATTCCCCTCGTCCTTCAGGAAAGTGAGGTGCGGAAAGGTCGGATTGCTCGTCCAGGGTCCTGAGCACAGCGCACGCCTGTGGGCTGCAGGGCCCCTGCCGCACGCGGGGAGAGCAGCCATGCCCCCCACGGGCTCGTGACCTGTGTGAACCAGGAAACGTTATGGACGCCATGGTGATTACACACCTCAGATCATACAGCCACGCAGCTCGGGTGCCAAAGTCATGGGCCCTGAGTCTGAATCTCCACTCTGACCCTGACCCCCTGTGACCTTCCAAAAGTGGCCGCTTTCCCGGCCTCAGCGTCCCCGTCTGTGAAGTGTCGAGGAGGACGATACCTCCTCAGGAGGGTGGTCATCACCCTTTGCCACGCGAAGGTTGACAACGCCAGGACTCGGCCTGAGGCCTGCGAGCCTGGGTCTGGGCTCCCACCACGTCCTGCATGCCACAGAGTTCTCTGCAGGACCCGGGGGGCCCGGAGGACTGGGGTACCGCAGTGGTGGCAGCCCAGCCCCCGGCACTGTCTCTGGAGCAGCTGCAAATCCTCCCCACCCGCCCTGTCTGTGTAGGCGCGCTCTCAGGTTCAGCACGTTTAAAAGTCAGATAAAAAACACATTCTTGTGCTTCACCCCGTGCCTGAGTCTCTACATTCTCTTGAGTGAATCCGGCTTTGCCATTGACCTTCTGTGACCTGGAGTCACGTCCTGGGAACATTGGGCCCAGAGCCCTGCTTCCCAGTCTGGCCCCCACCATGCTCGGTGCCAGTGCCACATGGCCACCGTGGGAGGCGGGAGATGGGCCCCGTCGGAGAGGGCGGATCCTGGGGCAAGTGTGGTGGAAACTGTCCCCCAGCCCTAGCCAATTTGGTTCAGTGGCTAGAGCATCGGCCTGCAGACTGAAGGGTCCTGGGTTCAATTCTGGTCAAGGGCACATGCCTGGGTTGCAGGCCCGGTCCCCAGTAGGGGGTGTGCAGGCAACAGCCAATCAGTGATACTCTCTCATCATTGATGTTTCTATCTCTCTCTTCCTCTCTGAAATCAATGAAGATATATTTAAAAAGAAAAAAGAACTATGCCTCCCAAAAAGCAATTGGATGGCCACCCCCCAGGGCACCTGGCTGTGGGCCGGTGGCAGGGGCAGAGCCAGGCCTGGGCTCCTGGTGCTGGGCTTCCGTCACTCCAGGCCTTGGGCAGATGCTTAGCCTCTCTGAACTCTAGTGCCCTTAGCTAAGAGGAGGCGATAAAAGACCCCCTCCACCCGGGAATGACAGTACCCGGGGCAGTCAAGGACGCTTCCTGGAGGAGATGGTGGCCCGGAAGAGGACAGGGTCGTCCTGGGCCTCTGCTTTGCTCTCTGGCCAGCTTCGCTTTCGGTGGCTTTCTCCACGGGGCACACCTGGCAGCCCTAGGCTTTTGCAAGCGCCAAGCCCAGCCGAAGAGAGGCCTCCTCTTTCGAGGCACCAGCTAACCCAGGCCTGGTGCTGGTTGATCCCGTTCTCTTAGGCTGAACCAGCCCAGGGCAGGGGTGGGAGCGCTGTTTGCAGGCCGGGGCCACAGGGCCCGCCGGGGCAGGTGGGAGTGAGGTTTGAAGAAAGCAGATGGAGATAGGGTGACAGCTTTCGGGCCCTCTTATCCAGCCAAAGCCGTCACCCTGCCCTTTGCAGGTTTATGTGCCTCTGACTACTGACTGCATATGGGGCTCCCTTAATGCTGACGGATGAGGGGCTCCAGGAGCACAGGCGTCCCCTCTGCACAGAGGGGCCTGTGGCATCTCCCGGAGCTCCCGGGAGGAGTTCCACCAGTTTGGTCAGCAGCCGGTCCCATGTAGCTAACCATGAAGGTGGGGCGAGGTGCCATGGAGCCTGGACTCCAAAATGTGTGGTTGGAGAGGTGCTGGCTGATCACCCCCTCTGCTCACTCACCTCATATCCTGCCATTGGGGCCTTGAGATTTACTGCTGGGTCCCTGGCTGGCAAAATCTGGCTGAGAACAGGGGGACCTGTTGGCCCAAATCCAACTGATTCAGCATGCTCTTAGTAAGCACCCATTGTGTGCCAGGCCCTGGGGCAGAGGGAGAGATGGTCCAGCTGGGGGCTCTGCCACCAAAGCGGACTCAAACCACCAAGGACACCGCCCTAACAGGACAGCTAGGGGCCGCGGTGAGGTGTGCGCCAGGGCTGACGGGAGGAGCAGTGCAGTGCGTGTTTGTGCCAGGCCTGTCCTGTCCTGGAAACTTTACATAAGTGAACTCATTATTGAGCCCATTTAACAGATAAGGACATCGAGGCAGGGGAAGGATGGCGGAGCACTGAGTCCGTGCCCTTGACCACCATGTCGTACCACCTCCGGCCTCGGTGACATATCTACCGGGGCAGGGCCTCACCTGCCTTGTCTCCTGCCTGCCCAGCACCCAGCACAGCCGGCACAGTAGGGATGCCACTGGAGAGTGGACTGGTCTGGGAGGAAGGTCTTTCTGAGTCACAAACAGCAGCTCCAGCCTCTCGCTGGCCCTGCAGGCACGGCCTTGCTTTGTGTTCTAGGCCAAAATCGCCCACGTCTCCCTGGACGGCCTGTGCGTCTCCCCTCCAGAGGGCTTTCTCATCCGCAAGGGGCCCGGCAACTGCCACTTTGATTTTGCTCAAGAAATCCTCTTTGTGGACTACCTACAGGCTCGGCTCCGGCCCCGGCCGGCCCAGAGGTGAGGAGCGCGCCGCACACCCTCCCTCCGCCGCGGGCTCTGCCGCTGTGGGCTCTGCCTGCGCTCTGAAGTGTCCGCCTGAAGCGGTTTGAAATGGTGATCAAACGCACTGCTTTTCAACTTGGCTGTTTCTAAAGCTCAGCCCAGCCTCTCCGGGAGCCTGTGGGATGTACCCACCTTGTCTGGTGTCTGGGTTTCTCGCAGGCTGGCGTGCTGGCGATTTTAAATGCTTCGTTAGGCTTCCTGCTGGGAAAAGAGCATCCCAGCCGGCTGGTTCAGGGAAGGCCTCCCTGCTCTGGCCTCTCCGTTCCTGACTTAGAAAGATTCAGAGAAAAACAATGCCTAACATTTCACGGATTCACTGGGATTTCTTGGCCCCATTCTCAGCTGCGTTGAGTTCCTAACCATTTGTAAATGCCACATTAAGGCCACTCAAACCCCCTGATGTTCCAATGCCAGGGGCCAAGTTCTCGAAACAAAATGCGTTTCCCTGCACGGTAGCTGGGACCACCTCTTGGGCCAGTCGCTGGGAGCAGTCACTAATGATAACATTGCCCTTGAAATGAGGGAAACCAGGCCAGGCGGAGTGCACTGGCTGAGACCAGGGAGAGAAGCCGTGCGGAGGATATGGAGGAAGAGAGGGCTCTCCCTCCAGGGCACCTGCTCTGTGCCACACGCTTCACGTTCATTCAGGTAGAGACGATTCTGCCCCTTTTACAGATGTGGGAACTGAGGCCCAGCTAGTGAAGTCACTTGCTCAGGATCAAGAAGCCAAAGCCTTCAGGGTGCGGCCCACCTTCCGGCCTCCTCTCCCTACCCTCCTGCCCCCACTCTCCACTGCAGCTACCCTGCCCCCGGCTGCTTCCTCTGGCAAACAGCACCTACCCCCAGCCCCTTTCCACCCAGGGGCTTTGTTCTTGTTGCCCCTGTGCTGGGGAGGCATGGCTCTGACTCTTCCCATGGCTTCCTCCTCCTTAGCTCAGTCATCGCCTTCCTGCCCATGTTCCCCTCTCCACCCCGTGGCCCCCTCTCCACCCCGGGGCCCGGCGGGTGCCTTGCTGAGCTCTCAGCACAAGGAGCAGTAGGTGGGGTGGTTAGGGGAACTCTGGAACTGGGCAGCCTCGGGTCCCACTCCCCCCCCCCCCCCCTGCCTCCTGCCAGCTGTGTGGCCTTGAGCAGGGAGGAAGTTTCACTGCTTTGAGCTCCGCTTTCCTCATTCACACTGGGGATGTGAGTACCGCCACTCGGTAGTTTAAGGCATAGAAGAGTCCATGTCAGTCAAGCCTGTGCCCGCGTTGGCTGTGGCCAAGCCCCCCCAGTAGAATGGGAGCTCCATGCGGAATGCTACCGCCCCCGGAATGCTACCACAGTCTGTCTTCAGAGTCTACGACTGGGAATCGCTGACCAGCCATTTGAGCCCTTGTGTTCTGCTGTCTTGTGTTTCCTTAGGCTCAACACAAAAAGCCTGGAGCGGGCGAGCATGGACTACGAGGCCCCGCTGATGCCCTGCGGCTGTATCCTTCTCCCGCCCTCCGCATACCCTGGGCCTGGGGGCCAGGCCTGCAGCCGGGGGAAGGGCACGCCCTGTCACGGCCCATCCTCTGTAAAGCTCATGTGCCCTCCTCCCCGGGACAGCCTGCGCCTTGAACGGACAGGAGGGAACAGGTTCTCTGTTCTTGGCACTTTGCAGTCAGGGAAACTGAGGCATGAGGCAGTGTGAGGCCTGGTCAGTTTGTTCAGCACCATATAATGAGTTTGTGACACAGATGTGTCCCCACCCTCCCAGCTCCCCGGCGAGCACTGTCCCCTCCTGCTCCTCATCTCCTGGGCCTGGAGAAAGGTTTTAATTCACACACACACACACACACACATACTCACACACTCACACTCACACACACACACACATTCACACACACACTCACACACACACTCTCACACACACACACACACACACTCTCACACACACTCACACTCACACACACACTCACGCATTCACACACTCACACACACATGCACGCACACATGCACACACTCACACACACACTCACACACACTCTCACACACAATCTCACGCACACTCACGCACACACACGCACACGCACACACACACACACACACACACACAGTTCAAATGAAAGAATCTGACACACATACAGTTTGCCAGGACTCAGTTTTAGTGAGAGAAAATATCATTTTTCTGCTCTTGTTCATCTGTATAAACCAAAACATTACATCCCTATGTTATCTTTGTCATTGTTTTCCTTTGATCTCATGAAATCAAGCCTGTTTTTCCTTAATAGCGTGCCCCAGTCATTTTTCAGTTTCAGCTCCTGACCAGTTGGGGTGACCCCTATTACATCGGCCTCACCGGCCTCGAGCTGTACGATGAGCGGGGCGAGAAGATCCCTCTGTCGGAAAACAGTATCCTTTCTGGGCAGGCGGGGCTCCGCCCAGCTGCAGGGGGCGCAGAGGGCGCGGAGGGCGGAAGGAGCAGAAGCCCTGACTGTGGAGGGAAATGTCGCTGTAGGAGCCGGACCTGGGAATAAACGTGCCTGTGGGCTCAGCCTACAGTCGGGTACTGACCCGTGGGGGTGGGCAGAGCAGCGAGCAGCTCCAGCCATGCCTTACCAGGCCCCGCAGCAGGAGCTCCACAGCACAGGGTCCTGGCGGGAATGGGGCGGGGCCCCCACCTGTAGGCCCCTCGGAGTTCTAAAGGCTCTGACAAGGCCTGTGGGGAGCGACCTGTCACACTGGGCTCAACTCAGTGTGTCCTGAATGTATTGACCCTGGAACCCTGTGATCATGGAATGCCACACAAGGATTTACCCAATGAGTTTTTCACTATTTTAAATTAGTATTTTTAAAAAAGTAGTTTTCATATGAAAATCCCGATCTTTAGCTCTTCTTGAGAAATTGGCAGTGCCAGGCCACAGTCACGAACAGTGAAGGGGGCTGGACATGAATATCTGCTACCGTTCCCCCAGGCCCATCCTTCTAGTTGATCCCAGCCCTCAGTCCTTACTGTTACCTACCAGGCCCCCAAACCTAATGTTAGCATTTACTGAGGGCTCCTCTGTGCCAGGCCCTGTGCCAGGGCTTGCCGCTTGGTACCTCACTGGCTCTCACAACAGTCTTGTGAAGTGAGTGTTGTTCCCATTTTACAGATGAGGAACTGAGACACCGAGAGGTTGGGTAACTTGCCCAGGGTCACACAGCCAGTGCGTGGTGGAGCTGGGAGTCTGATTCCAGAGACCATGCACTTGATACTGAGCTGCCATGTCTCTCTGATGGAACCCGCCTGACCCCCTTTTGACCCGTGATCCCAACACCCCCCAGTTAGGGGCCTGCCAGGGCAGGTCAAACCCCAGAGCCTGCCTTGCATCTCTGGGGCCCCTGGGTTCCAGTGGCATCCTTTTCTCCTTCCCTGGTGTCACCGTCCTCCTCACCTGGGATAAGTGATTCTTGCTGGTTCTGATCATCAGGTTCCATGGTTTTACTGGGAGAGCTCGCATCAGTTCTGGGACTTGGAGAAGGTTATACCCATTTTATAGATGAGGAGCCAGCCCAGAGACACCCGTGACTTGCCCAAGACCTTGGGTCAGAAGGGCAGAGCCAGAGCCCCTCCGGTCCTTCCAGCCTTGCACGGTCCACACAGGCACAGCCGTGGCCCCTCGCCCTGCAAGACAGACCCTTTGCAGAGTTTGCCCTCCACTCTCCAGAGTGGCAGCCACGTAGCTTGTTCCTTCCTCTAGCAGTTGGTGAAACTGGACCTCCCATCCTCACTCCGCCCCGCTCCCCTCAGCCTCAGGCTCGCATCTCCCCAGAACCTGTCCAATTGGCTGTCACCTCTCAGGCTGCTCTGCCTGCCAGGCCGGTCCCCGAGCCCACAGTGTGATGGCGGCTGGCGGCCGCGCGTGCGGGTGGTGCAGGTCCGAGAACATTTCTTCGCGTTATGGCAGCTTAGAGGCCTCCTCAGACATCGCTGCCTTCCCCGACAGCGTGAACGCCCTGGAGGGCGTGTGTGGGGACGTGCGGACCCCTGACAAGCTCATTGACCAAGTGAACGACACCAGTGACGGCCGGCACATGTGGCTGGCCCCCATCCTGCCTGGCCTGGTAGGTTCTGGGGCTCTCAGCCCTGGGTGGGCGGAGGCTTCCTGTCCCTGGGCTCAGGGACACGGCTTCCTTCCAGGCCACGTTCATCCCCAGCCTCCTGACCTTTTAGCTCCAATGCCTGACGGGGAGCCTGGGGTGGGCTTTGCCCACGGGGGCCTGGATGGTGGTGGGAGGGAGGGAGGAGAGCAGCCAGGGGACGGGACAGGTGGGTTTAGCACCCGCCAGCCTCAGCCGCAGGGCCCGATGCCGGGGCAGTGATGTGTAGCAGTGTCTGTGTCCCTGTGGCTGCTGACATGTCCCCCTTTCCACTCCCTGGAGTTGGGCAGGAGGATAAGGGGGTACATTTTTCTCTCAGTTCTGGGAGGGAGGTTTTCCAAAGGTCCTTCCCCCAAATTACGCCCCCACCATCAAGGGTCCATCAGCTTCCCTTGAGTAGAGGCCAGTGCCCCAGCCCCACATTGCAAAGGGGAGTACAGAGACCATCACCCTTAGACCCGGCCACAAGGTCGCGCCCCAGGCAGCCCAGCCTGCTGCCAGTGTGAGCGCGACCGGTGCACGCGCCCTTGTCTTTCACCTCCACTCTGAGGATGGCCACAGGCTGAGCACAGGCCAAACCAGCCTGCAGCCCGTGCCCGCTGGGTGCGCGTTGCTTCATTCTCTCTCCCAAGGAGCCCCTGGTATTTGAGAGTCTGTTCGGAAGGGAGGAGGGGAGCTGATTCTGCCTCTGATCTGAGCTGCCCCCTCCCTGTTCCCCACAGAGACTCAAAGACGCCCAGCGGTGCCCCAGGGCCTGTCCGCTGCGCTGTTCATTCACAATCGGGGAAGGACGCACAGTCGGGCCGTGCTGATGGCCGGGCAGTGTTCCTCACTCGGGTCGAGGCCTGTGCCTTGGCCTCGTTGCCCCAAACTGTTTCTGGCCTGACCTGCGGGCAAGGGAAGGCTGCCCAGTTCGCTGCGGTATTTAACTCGGGGCCACGCCAGCCCAGGAAAGCAGGCCTCCATGAGCCAGCTCAGCGTTTTGTTGTAAACGCAGCCACACGTGACTGGACTCTCGATGGGCTTCGAGGAGATGAAAGGCCGTGGGAACCCGTGTGCTGTGGCCGAGCAGCCCAGGCCCCCACCCAGCCCAGAGCCTCTGCTGGCAGACAAGCCTGTTAATGGCTCTCCTCCCCGACAGGTGAACCGGGTCTATGTGATTTTCGATCTGCCTACCACCGTGTCGATGATCAAACTGTGGAATTACGCGAAGACTCCCCATCGAGGGGTGAAGGAGTTTGGCGTGAGTGCTCACTGGCGGGGTTTTGAGAGAATTGTGCTGGCTGGTGATTAGGCCGCCGGCAGCTATCGTGGGAGGCGGTCCAGTTGGCTCCTCTCTGTTGCAGCCTTAGACACCGTGCCAGGTCCTCCGTGCAGGGAGGCTCCCCAGCCAACCGTGACCGAAACCCCCTCCCAGGGGCTGGAATCCTCACCCTGAACGCAGAGGGGCTTTTCTCTCCTCTCCTCTTCCCCAGTCGGACTGACTGAGGGAGCTGTCTGTGCCGGGGGCCTGGGTTGGGGAAAGCGGGCCTGGGGCTGCCCAGCGCGGCCTCGTGCTAAGGCGCTCGGCCCCTGAGCCTCAGCCCCTCAGCAGCAGGCGGCTGGTGGCTGTGCCTTCCCCACGGCGCAGCAGGCAGGTCTGTGCAGACGCCCGCTTCGCCCAGTCACACGTGGGAGGGGCCCTGCCAGCCGTTCCGCCAGCCCCTCCTGTTCCGTTCAGCTCCTAGTGGACGACCTGCTCGTGTACAACGGGATCCTAGCCATGGTGGGCCACCTGGTGGGGGGCATCCTGCCCACGTGCGAGCCCACGGTGCCCTACCACACCATCCTCTTCACCCAGGACGTGGATACCCACCACCAGGAGAAACACACCGTCATCAGGTGGGCGAGCCGCCCGCAGCCCCTCCAGCCCTGCCGGGAACAGGGCAGGACGGCTGGCCTGACCGTCTCCATCTTCCCTCCGCAGCGGCCACGTGGAGGGCCAGGACGTCCAGATGATGAACGAGAACCAGATCGTAACCAACGCCAAGAAGAAGCAGAGCATCGTCGACCCAGGTCCGCTTGGTCCTCTGCCTGAGCCCCCTTGGGAGTCTGGGCTGAATAGGGACGCGTTGCCAGCCTCACACCCTCTGGCGCCTGCCTGCCCTCAGACCCCCTTCCCCACCCAGGAGCCTGGCTGGGGGCTGGAGGGGCCGAGGAGGTGGGGCCGAGCCCCATGCGCCTTCCTCCTGCAGGGCCCTCGTGGCTGGCACTGTTTCCCGGACCCAGGCCGCACGTGCAGAGGGCCAGGCTGTGAAGGGCAGAAGCGCATTCTCGAAGGGGTCGCCCTGGGCCATGGCGAGCCCGTGGGGATACACAGGGCGAGGGCTTCTCAGGGGTGGTGGTGTTTGAGCAGCACCCTGAAAGATGCAGGGTTGGCCAGGAAGAGGGAACAGCAGGGCGGAGGCTGGAGGGGTGGCCAGCCTGTCCAGTGGGGGTCAGTGTGCAGGAGTGCTGGCTCGAGGCTGCTGGGAGCTCAGGAGGGCCCACATCTCCACAGGCCCTGGGTGGAAACGCAGGCGGTTCAGATTTCAGCCTGAGTGCGTGGGGCAGCCCTCTGGGGGAGCTGGGTACCCTGACCCCACTGTGCTCTCCCTCCACAGCCTTACGCCCCAAAACCTGCCTGAGCGAGGAGACAGCAAGACGGCGGCGGTGCTGACCGGAGGGAGGGAGCGCTGGTCCTCAGCCCGCGTGGGCTCCCTCACTGGCCCTGCTCAGCACCACGTCCCCCTCTGTCCTCAGTGCAGCCCAGACCCCAGCCCTGGAAGAGAGCTGCGGTGAGGAGGGGGCCGCTGAGGAGAAGGGACCGAGGGGGGAGGGCCTGGAAAAGATGGGCGACAGGCGGAGGGTCAGGGCCTTCCGCTCTCCCATAAACAGGCAGCATCCACTCAGCCCCGTCCTGGTTCCTTGAGCCAGGTCTGGCTGGGCCGGGACAGGGAGGTGGGCTGGGGAGGCCTCCCTCCAGCCTGGAGCCGGGCTGAGCACAGCACAGTGCCCAGGCCTCAGATACCAGGGCTCCAGAGGTGTGCCTGGGGCTCCACCAGCAGCCCCTCCCCAGGCACATCCCTGCCTCCTTTGGGGGCTGGCAGAGCTGCCTGGGTGGGTGGACTCCTCCCTGAATCCTCATGTCCAGCCAGGACTGCTGCCACCCTCACTCGTCCCGCCAGGGCCCGCGGGAGAGGACAGATCCCTCAGAGGAGCTGGTCCTGCAGGCTGCCCCCTCGGTGAGCTGGAAGGGGCTGGCCAAAGGCACGTGTCGCTGAGGGAAGGAAGGGCATGGGCCCACCGTGCAGAGCCGGGCCCGCCTGGCAGGCCGGGCCCCGTCCTGCCCAGATAGGACCGGCAGGCGGGCAGCTGCAGACCCAGGGGGCAGCGGGGGCCCATCCAGAAGCCTCTGGCTGGAAGGCAGGGAGCGGAGGACCAGGGCCGGCCCCACCCGCAGCCCCAGAGGCTCACCGTCCCGTGAGCTCCAGAGAGGCCTCGCCGCGCCCTGCCCAGCCAGAGCGCCCTGCCCGGCTGGAGTCTGCAGGCTTCTCTCTCTGGTTCTTTGGTCCATGGCCTGCCCCGGAGCCAGGAGTGGGGTTCTCGCTGCCCAGGCCCCCGCGCTTCTCCCTCTCCCAGCGGCTCCCAGCGAGTGGAGCCGTGCCTTGCGCCCCGCCGAGCGGAGCCTGGAGCACATCTATTTCCATCTATGTAACGAGCTCGGATCAGGGACCTAATTGCTTTCCCAGTGGTGGGTAATTTCTCGTCCCCAATATTAATCCGTTGTTTTCCTGGCGCCCGGCCCGGCCGCGTTACTGTACTGAGTGCGTTCCTATGCAACCGCGAGCCTGCAGACACTTCCCGAGCCTCGCGGCCTCCTCGGGCAGCTGTGCAAATGCGCTTTTCTTTCGGAGCGCGGGGTCCATGTGACGATAAGGACCTGTTTCTCCCCAAGAGAATCCATCACTTCTGTGGCTTCCACGCCCCGCCTCTCTCTCTCCTCCCAGACGTGGCACGCCTCTGGGACCGGGCTCCCGGGAGAGCTGACGCCACTGGGCTGGTCAGTCCAGCTCTCAGTGCCCAAGACGTGCCAGGCCTTCCAGGGAGCCGCGTCCGTCCGCGCCCGAGGCACGGGCACAGGTCAGATTCCCGGGAACATTGCCCAGACCCGGCACTCGCCCTGGGCCTCAGCTGATGTTTATAGTAATTGTGTGCACCATGCAATTTCGGAGGAAAGAACCGCTGTGACAGGCATTAGCTCTAAAATAAATTTCTATTTTTTTTTCTCTTGCAAAATCAATAAGAAATGTTATTAAGAACATGTTGGCACGCTGGGCTTGGGGTCGGAGGCGGCCCGTGCTGCCTCCAGGAGCTGAGCCGGAGTCCACGGAAAGCTGGCCCGTGGTGCGGGCATGTCCCTCTCTGAAAGTCCTTTCCCCGCCTGCGAGCGGGGTCCCGGGCCTGGCGCTGGGTGAGAAAAGCCCCTGCGTATGTGGGGATAGGAGCCCATGCGTGTGGAGCGGTATTCCGTGCCCGGCTCTAACCGTCCACCTCATGGAGCAGCTCCCTGGCGGGCACTGCAGGGCCCTCCTTTTACATGAACCTGAGGCACAGAGGCACAGCCTTGAGGCGACTAGTCCTGGCCCAAGTCCCGAGGCGGCCAGGGGAGAGCGAGGCGGCCAGGGGAGAGCGAGGCGGCCAGGGGAGAGCGAGTTGGCCAGGGGAGAGCGAGGCGGCCAGGGGGGAGTGAGGCGGCCAGGGGGGAGTGAGGCGGCCAGGGGGAGCGAGGCGGCGGCGAAGCCTGGCCTCTGGCACAGAGTCGACCTCAGTCTGAGTGCTGGAAGCCCACACCAGAGCTGCTTCTCGGCCTCCCACTTGGGGCCCCACTCCCCTGCCTGTGGCAGCTCTTGGCATTGGATAGCGCAGCGCTTGAGTGGGAAGAAGGCTCCGGTGAGGGGTGGGCGTCTGCACTGTGGCGTGGGCGCCAGCAATTGCCTGGCGAGGGTAAGAGGCCCTCAGGAAGCCCACCTCGCTCCCTGTGCCAGGGTGAGGGGAGTCCCTCTGTCTGTCCCACCCCATGGACAGACGATGGCAGGGGCTCTGCAGCCGCTCCTGCCCGCTGTCCCTCTGAGCTCCTCGGGCGACAGCGGGGCCTGCTCTGCCCAGACCTGGCGTGGGAGAGCCCCCCTCTTCCCTCTGGGGCTGTGTAGGTGGGAGACACTCCCTGTGGGGAGGGAGGCGAGGGAGGCGCCCACTTCTCAGCCCCAGTATGTCTCGCAGCCAGTGCCTTAGCCCGGGCGTCAGGGAGCAGAGCTGGCTGGGAGGCCTGGTCCGCAGGGCAGCGCACACCAATGGCCCGGCAATGCCGGGCCTTCGAGGTTTTTGAGAGAAGCCAGAAACTCAGGTACTTTATTTTTTTTTTTAGTGTGAGGTCTGACTTTTAAATGTCGGCTCAACTTAACCCAGCAAACCAACGCCAGGTGCCCCACAAAACTGGGGGCAAGTCCTGTGCAGCGCCCGCCACCCAGCTCCCACCTGCCCTCGTCCCTGGCCCCGGAGGCCGCAGCCCTGCCTGTGGCTCACCTTCCTCGGCTCTCCAGGGGGTGAGAGGAGGAAGATCATTCCTGGACCCTCGCCCTGCCCCCCAGCCCCAGAGAGGCGGGGTCAGTGGGTGACCTGCACGTGCTCGAAGTGGCAGGCCCACCTTCACCCTGGTGGGAGGCCGAGCTCCCCCTCCACACCTGCATCCCGCCCCAGCCATAAGCACCGTGTACATTAGCCCAAAGCTGCAGCCGCCGGGCCTGGGTGCCAGCGGGCCCAGCGTGGGTTCCTGGGGATGAAGCAGCCACAGCGGACAAGAGGTCAAGGAAGAGCAGGCGTGGGTTCCCAGAGGACCCTCTCCCAGGCGCTGTCCCTTGGGGGCCTGCTTTCTCTGTCCAGCAGTGTGAAGGGCCTGCTTCTGTCTGGCTGGCTGGTCCAGACGGTTTCTGCACTGGCTCCCCGAGCTCAGAGGAGCCAGAGCCCACCAAGCCGTTTCTGCAGCCCGACAGGTGGCAGCTGCCCACACCCCTCCCCAGGCCTCACCCCCATCCCTCCTGGGGCCAGGATGGTCCCTTCTTGAGGCTGCGCCCCACCAGCCTCTGATGAAGGGCAGGCCACAGTCTGGTGGCTCCGCCTTCGCAGGCTGTGCTGGTCTGTGTGGTCCCCCTCCCCACCCCCACCCCCACGTCTCTGGGGAAACTGGAGGGTCTGGCAGCTCGAGTCCCACATCTCTGAGCCCAGTCCACTCAGTCCCCACCAGCCCCGACTCTCACACTGGCCTGCTTCCCTCGCTGGCCCTGCCTTCACAGCCCACATGCACCTGAGCCTGCACCTTGAGACAGAGGCAGGTGATGAATGGGGAGCAGGAGGGGATGAGGTGACATTGTGGAGCCCAGAGTAGGTAGGACTGTGCCCCTGGGAGTCAGGCCCCAGCCACCCGGGCATGCAGAGGGCTCTCTCAGGCCCTGGGACCCAAGTCCGGCATCGAGTCAGGCCACAGGCCCAGGTCGGGTCTGGAGGAGGCAGGTGGGGCCTGTGCCCAATGGGCCACGTGTCCCCGTGAGCCGCGGGGCTGTCTGCATGGCTAGACACGTGTGGCATTGATGACACCACTCCCGGGCTCCCAGCCCCCGCGGAGGGGACAGCCTGTGGGGCCATATTTGTGATCGTAACAACAAAACGAATGAAGTTACCAAACACAGCCCTTCCCAGGCGGTGCTCTGCGGGCGTCGTCACTGAAGGTGCACACGTGCTGGACCGGGGCCTCATTCGGAGGCGCCCTCCCCCCAGCACGCCCCATCAGAGGCTGGTGGGGCGCAGCCTCAAGAAGGGACCATCCTGGCCCCGGGCTGGCCGGCCCGGAGCAAGTCCAGCCCCCACCACCCCTGCGGTGCTGGCCCCACCGCCCCCAGTCCTGGCCAGGCCTCTGGCCGCCAGCCTCCCCCAAGGCCAGGCTCGGACAGTGTCAGTCCAGGATGGAATGTGGCCCGGGAGGCACTGCCAGGGTGGCAGGGGCGGGCGTGGGGGAGGGCAGAGGTCCGCTGTGCTTTCCTGTCTGTCCACGTGGTAAATCCCACGCGAGGACTGGTTTTCCTCCAGCTGATGCTCCCCGCGGCTGCTTGTCCTCAGACCCAGGCCGGCCATCCACGGGAGCAGCCGTGCAGTCTGCTCTCGCCACAGCCAGGCGAAGGGGCAAAGGGGCTGAACCGAAGCCCTCAAGCCCTGTACCCTGGGCCGCACCTCCTGTGGTTTGGGGGCAGGAGCTTCTTTGGCTCACCCCCCCCTGCCCCCAGGGCACCGCTTCCTGATTCCCACAGGCCTGTGCGGCCCCCTGTGTCCCGCTGCACAGCGTGGGAGCCCAGACAGGCGCCTGACAAAGCCCAGCCGGCCTAGCGCCCTCAGGCCCCTCACTCCCCTCTCCTCTCCCAGCCACACGGTGCGGCTTCCCCCGTCCCCAGTGCCAGCACCCCTGGGCCCCAGCTCTCCACCGGGACCTGCTGCCGCTCCCTCCCCGGCCACCCTGCCTCTGCCTGCTCCCCTCCCCCGGCTGCAGAGCTGATCAAGCCACCTCCTAACACCCCGGCACCCCTGTTGCTATGACCCCATGCTGAGCTTCTGCTGTGTTGCTGTTCACTTTTCTTTGAGATGCTGTTAATACAGTTCAAATTTTTTTTAGTATTTTTGGTTCAAAATATAATATTGTGACTGGAAACAAACAATGGCTCTGTGGCCCTAGGTGAGGCCACGCTCCTTGTTATGATCCACACGGTCCCCACACCCTGACTGCAGATGACCCCTCAGCAGCAGACCTCGTGCCCCAAGCTCCAAGCAGCCTGTCCTGTCATAGAGCCTCTCAGCCTTGCCCTCAACCCCAGGGCCTTTGCACATGCTGTCTCTGCCCACACCCCTTGCCGCCTCCTTCCTCATCCTCCGTCCTTGCTGCCATGGCCCTTCCGCTGAGAGGCCTGCCCTCCCCTCCAGCCTAAGGCAGGCTCTCCTTGGTTCACCTCCACAGCTTCTCATAGTCTGAAGTGACATTTTGTTGTCAGAATGAACTTGGCAGCCCCAGCTGCTTCTTTCCACCCCCATGTCCTCCGAAGCAAGGGGTCAGCCCTCCGGCGGCAGCGGCTCTTCCCAGGGGATGGGCCTCCCAGCATGCCTGTCCTCGGGCCTGGCTGCCGCTGACGAATGCCCATGAATCACGTTGACGTTTCCATTACCGAAGGCCGGGCGGCTGGCTTCGGTGGGGGTGGCGGGATGACTGCTCATCACAGCCACCAGGCGCAGAGGGACCGCAGCCGGAAGCCGTCTGAGACTGGGCCTGCCCATCAGCCCTCCGCCCGGGGACATGGGCGTGATGTGGGCAAATGAGAGGTCAGAGCCCCATTTCAGGCAGCGGGTCAGCGCAGACACACGTGACCCAAGCGTATGGGTCCATCGGGGGCACACAGCGTGAGGAGTGCCAAGGACACACGCTAGCACACGTGTACATGCAGAGCGGCATCCTGCGCTCAGATGTGTCCAGGCTGGCGTGTGCACTCAAGCCCAGGGCATGTGACCACAAGGACATTGGGTGCAAGTCCCCAGAGCAGAACATGAGAACTGCTCTGGGCTGTGGATCAGGCCAACGCACGGGGTCAAGACGAAAGGCGTGCACTCACAAAGCCAGCACCATTCAGCCACTCAGGGGCCAGAACACGTCCACGGCACGGGACTGAGCAGGGGAGCTGCAGGGGCTGGAGGAGGGGCCTTCGCTTCCCCAGGCAGGCTCTCTGTGCTCCCCAGGCATCCCCGCCTTCAAACCAGCTGCTGCTCCCTCCTCCCAGGTCCGGGAGTGGCAGGTGCTCCCTGCATGAAGGAGCCCCCAGTCACACTCCGTGGGGGCTCACTGGGGCCACTCGCCAGCCTGCCTGGAGGTGTTTCCTTCCATCTCACCAGCGGCCTCCTTGCTGCAGGCTCTGTACGACCGGTTCTCGCACCCTGCCCGCAGGCGCCCAGCAACGACAAAAGGACTTGAAGCCCGAGGGTGGTGCAGTGGCCCTTGGGGGAGCCGTCCGCATGTCAGAGTCACGTACACTTGCACAATTATTTATTTAATGAGATTTTTCTTTAAGCCGACTCTTTCTTTTTACTCAAATGCCTATTTTGGTTTCATCCTAAGCAATAATATCTGTGAACTCAGGCACGGATGTGCCCGTTACACATTTTTTCCTAAGACACATTTACATAAACACAACTATTAAAATAGATTAAAATTTTACCCATGTGCCACCTAAGAGCATGTCCTGGACCTCTGAGGTCCACTTGCCATGTTCAGAAGGACCTCGGGGAGCACAGAGCTCCGGATGCCAGGGGCGGGCCAGTTCCTGGGGCGTGGGGACAGCCGCCCAGCCCCGAATCTGCAGCCACTGGCTTTCTTTTGCCCAAAGGCCAAAGCCCAGACGCCTGTCCTGACAGTCAAGCCTTTGTAATTGGGCCTCATCTCTCTCCAGACCCATCTCTTGCCCCACATAGTAGGTTCAATATGCTGAGCAAATGGAAGATGGGTTAATGAAGCACTCACTCGATTAATCAATGCAGGAAGGAATGAATGAATGAATGAATGAATGAGCAGAACCTCGGCCGGGAGCCCCAGGCACCTGAGACTTTCCCTTCCTCAGGCCCCCCCAAACCTGTTGCTTGTCCCTCCTCACTAGCTCCTGAACCTGCCCTCTGTCCTGTCCCCTCAAGTGTGGTCAGGGGAGGAGGACGCCGGGGCTCCCCTTCTGTTCTCTGTCCACGGCCTCGACGGCCTTCCCAGAAGCGCAGTTGGGTGCTTCCCGCTGGCCAGGAGAGTCTAAGCTTCCCAAGGGGCTTCAGCCTCCCTGGCCTGGCCCCATCCACCTCCACCACCTGCGTCCTCATCACCTCGCTGCCCTCCTTTCTCGCCACACCTGCCATTTAGTTCCTACAATGTTCCCGGCGGTCTGCCCCCTACACTCATGTCTACCTGACACCTGACAACTTTATGCTTTAGCTTAAGTGTCATTGTCCCAGAGGAGCCTCCTCTCACCACTACCCCCAGCCCAGCAGGTGCTGCCCTGGGCTCTCCCAGCCCCCTCCCTTCCTCCTCCCCCACCCATGGCGGTGGGAGCAGACACCGACAACGCACTTGCACTGTGCCGGCTCTGTCCTAACCGCTTCACAGGCATGAGCTCATTTAACCCCCGGGACAGCTTGAAGAGGTAGTTGTAAGGGTCAGCTATGTGCCCACGGGGATGAGGCACAAGAGAAGTCAGGCAAGTTGCCCAAGGTCTCAAGTGAAGGGGCTGGAGTCTGAACCCACGCTGCCTGGCCCAGAGCTGGGCACCACAGCACTTCACACACTGAACTATAATCGTCTGTTAGTTATCTGTCCTGCCCATCTGTGAGCTCTATGAAGACAGACACCCTCTCTGGATGGTTCACTATCCTACCTCAAGTGCCTACCATAGTACTTGGCCCCTAATAGGGGAACAATGGATTATATCACTGGACAGATGAATATATGGATGGGTGGTTGAATAATGAGGATGGGTGATGCATGAAAGAATGATGTATGGATGTCTGATGCAGGGAACTATGACAACTGATAGATAGATGGATGATGGATGATAGATGATGGATGGATGATGGATGGATGGTGAATGGGTGATGGATAAATGGATGGATTATGGACAATGGATAATGGATGATGAATGGATGATGGATGGATAATGAGTGATGAATGGATGATGGATGATGGATAAGTGATGGATGGACGGATGATGGATGGATGGATGGGGGGTGATGGATAATGGATGGATGATGGATGATGGACGGATTAATGATGGATGGATGGATGAATGATGGATAGATGGATGACAGATGATGGATAAATGATGGATTGATGGATGGGTGATGGATGGATGGATGATGGATAGATAAATAATGGATAGATGGATGGATGATGGATGGGTGATGGATGGATAAAGGATGGATGGATGGATGGATGGATGGATGGATAAATGATGGATAGATGGATGGGTGATGGATGGGTGATGGATGGATGATGGGTAAATGGATGGATGAATGATTAAATGGGTGATGAGTTTATGGACAAGTGAAGAAGAGCATTGTCTGCTTGGTAGAAAGTTCTAGAAATCCTCAGGGAAGGGACGAGGTCTCTTGGAGTCAGGAGTCCTGGATCAAGCCCAACTCTGCCATTTGCTACCTTTGTGATCCTGGGCCTAGTGTCTTCATCTCCGTGACCCTAAGGTCTCCCGTCTTTATGGTAAACATGTCTCCCCGGGCATCTAAGCCCTGGGATTGATGTAAAGGTGGCTCTAAACACAAGGTAGAGTCCCCATGGGGGTCAGAGATGCTGAGGATCTTGGTGTGAGGCCCTTTCCCTGGCCTGTCCCACATTTCCCATCTGCCTGACGCCCCACC
Source organism: Myotis pilosus (assembly GCA_036010255.1). Lineage (NCBI taxonomy): Eukaryota > Metazoa > Chordata > Mammalia > Chiroptera > Vespertilionidae > Myotis > Myotis pilosus. The sequence continues at coordinate 103,807,322 of JASKON010000003.1, forward strand.
CTACCCACCCTCTGGAATCCAAGGCCGCCTGCAGCCTGACCCGACCCCCAGACCCAGTGAGGCTCTAGGCTCCCTCACTCCCACCCTGTGTCAGACCCTGGCCGCAGCACACACAGGCTGCCCGCCTCAGGCTCCTCGGGGAGCTGAGAGGATGGAGCCATGAAGGGGCAGCCCGGAGAGCAACTGGCCTCCACACACAGCAAGAAAACAGGTTCAACAAACATTTATTCAGCCCCTGCTGTGTGCCTGCTGTGTGCCCCCTGCAGTGCCAGGCCCTGCCCCCCAAAAGGTTATGTGCCACTGGACACCTCCTGAACTTCCTAGCTGGCTCGGGGGACCCAGGCTTCCAATGGCCGATGTCCGGTTTTTCCTGGCCTCCCAGCTGTACCCAGCAGGGCTGTGCATGTGGCAAGAGTGCGAAGTTGCTGTCCCGAAGCTGCTCTGTGCAGCCCTGTGTACTCCACAGGCCCGCAGGCCCCTCTGCTCGGGCCTGAGACCCAGGCAGCGACGGGCAGGGCCGGCCGGTGTCTCCGTGCAGGCTGCTGGGTTCAGAGCGTACAGGCCAGGTTTCGGTGGCGCCAGACGCGCGGCCTGGTGACGGAGCTGGTGCTGACAGAGGCTGGGTCTGGGGCCGGCTGGTCTCGGTCACACCCAGTGCCCCAGGACCCAGCACTGGCGGCTCAGCTCCGCGGCCTCGTGTGCAGAGCTCCGCGGCCAGGAATCGCCCAGGTGTGGCTGGTGTCCTGCTGAGAGATGGGGGGGAGGGGGGTCAGACTAACAGTGCTTCCTCCCCCTGCGCCCCTCCTGCCCACTGCCCACCAGCTCACCACCCACCCACACACACACCCACTGGCCTCCCACCTCCCCTCCAACACTCCCCGACCCGGCTGTCCGCCCACAGGCAGCTCCCACCCACTGTCCCACTCACCAGCTCATCCTCCACCCACCCGCATACCCACCTCTCCACGCCACCCCACGCCCCCTACCCACCATCCACCCACCAGTCCACCAACACATAGACATATACCTGCCAATACCCAGCCACCAATGTATCCACCATCCCACTCACACACTCCTCCCACCCACACTCACCCACAGCCCTGAAACCCACTCAGCACCTCCGCCCACAAACACACCACACGCCACCACCCCGATTACACATCCACCCCGATAACACACCCACCCCATAACACACCCACCCCATAACACACCCACCCCGATTACACATCCACCCCGATAACACACCCACCCCGATTACACACCCACCCCATAACACACCCACCCCGATAACACACCCACCCTGATAACACACCCACCCGCCCTACTTCCCACATACACCTCTACCCACAGCCCCAAACAACCACACGTTCACCCGCCCATCCACCCTCCAGCTCGCCACCTTTTTGCCTACTCCCACCCTGCTGTCACACCCCCTAACCCACCAAGTCCCCGAACCCCATCCTCCTGCCCCCAACTCACCAACATCCCCACCAACATCCCACCCACCAGCAGCCCTCACACCCTCCTGCCCGCACATTCACCCACCCCGCACCAGGCCACCCCCCACCCCCTCTCCCTCTCTGCTTTCCTTTCCCCCACCCTCAGTCCCACCAATCGCTCCCCTGCCCACCATTTACCCACCACCCATCCCAGCCACAACCACCTCTCCCCACCCACCCGCCCACTTGACTGAGCTGCCCTGTGCCCCGTGTGTGCTGGGGAGCTTGGGAGGGTGAGGACCGTGGCACCCGGGCCCAGTCCTTACCTGGCCCAGCGACAGCCAGGACCCGGCTGACTCTGAGCAGCTCTGGGCCAGGGTACCGGGCAGGGCCGGCGGGGAGCTGACTGACACCCAGGCCCAGCCTGTCTCCCCTGAACCCCAGGAGCTCACTCTGTGCAATGCCTTCCTGGCGTCTTTCTAACAGGCCAGACCCTCTCCCTCTCCGCACTGTGGCTAAAGGCCTACCAGGTCCTTGTACCTGCCGTGACCCCAACCCTCAAGGCCCAGCTCACGCCTGCCCTCCGGCGGGAAGCCCGCAGCACCCTCTCCCAGGCCGCGGGGGTCTCCTCCAGCTCCAACCCCACCCCCACCCGCCCCCCGCCCAGTGGCTCTCCTTAGCCAGGGGCCCAGGGAAGCTATGCTCAGCCCAGGGAGGCTGCTCCCCGGGTGGATAGGGGTGAAGAAGGAGGCACCCGGTGGGACACCCACGCCTGGGAGGCAGCCCCGCCATTGCACAGACAAGGAAACAGACTCAGACACGCGGCCGCCTCAGGGTAGGGGCCCAGCCGGCGTGGCACTGGGCGCGGTAAACTCCTCCTGACCGCAGACTTCACGTTAAAGACATTCGTTCCATGTTTTTTCCGGGGCACGCAGGGGCACGCAGACCTTCTTGTCATCCCTCAGGTCAGTCAGAGCCCTGACCGCCAACCCCTGGACGTGGACATCCCTGCTGAAGCCGGCCCTGCCTGCACGCCTCCAGGGACAGGCCGCTCACCCCCTCCTCCACCCAAAGCAGCTCTGAGTCGGGGAGGTTTCCCTGGAACAGAGGCTGAGGGGACAGGCGGGAAGGCCGATGCCGTGCTGACGACGCGGCGTGTCCCCTCTGGCTTTCTTTCTGTTTTTAATATTCTTTGGTGTTGCTTGGTGCCCTGCTCATGTCACTCTAAGGGTGGGACACACTTGGCAAACGTGCTGGGAGCGCTCGGCCTCAGGAAGAACATTTGTTCTGGCCCCGTCACCGGGACAGTTGTGTTCTCTGGAAGCGCTTGCGGCCAAGGTATACAAGTTGGAGATTTTTTTTAAAAAATCTAAAAGCAAATATTTGGTGCAAAGGAAGGTTTGCTTATTTCTCTAAATGAGTGTTTAAAAGTGATTGTAGTTGTTCTCACGTTGCTAACAGGTATAGCCCTGGAGAGTTCATTGGAACAGAGAAGAGGTCAACAATAAGTGAAATAAAATAATCAACCCTGGTCGGTTGCTCAGTGGTTAGAGCGTCTCCTCCCCCCCCCCCCCCCAGACCCCTATCACACTGAAGGGTCACAGGTTCGATTCCCGGTCAAGGGCACGTACCTGGGTTGCAGGTTCATCTCTGGCCCCAGGCTGGGCATGTGCGGGAGGCAACGAACTGATGTGTCTCTCACATCGATGTTGCTCTCTCTCTCCCCCTCCCTCCCACTCTCTCTAAAAATTAAATTAAATTTTAAAAAGTAAAGAAAGGCCATGACCCCTGTCCTTCCTTGAGTTAAAATCAGGCTCCTTGTCCCCTGGATCCAGAGGCCAAGTCCCTAAGGACCGGGCCCTCTTCCCCCTCCAGCATCCCAGCAGGGCTGGGGGCTCAGAGCCACCTGCTGGGGGGCTGGGTGTTCTGTCCTCAGCAGCCCCGAGAGCCCCCACTGCCCACCAGCACTCCCCCCACTCCCTCCTCACAGGCCTGGCACTCTGGGGCCAGTCACCAGCCAAGAAACAAAGCAAAACAAAACAAACAGCCCTTGCACCACAGACTGAGGCATCCTACGTCAAAATGCCGCCCGCCAGGCGATGCCGTGAGCGGGCAGAGGCCAGAGCGGCCGGTCCTCAGCTCCGGGCAGAGGTGCTGCGGGGACTGCGAGCTCTCGCCTCCCAGACAAACTGAACGACTTTCACAATAAAGTCTCAGATGAAAATGATCACAACTAAGATTTCAAAAAATTTAAACCGTCTGTGGGCCAAGCCGAGTTCTGAGGCCAGACTCCACCCAGGAGGCCGTGTCGGCCCGTTCCCCCGCCTGCGCCCTGCCCCGCGCGTCCGTCTGTGGCTCCGCACGCCCTGGCCTCTCCGCAGGGCGATCTCCCGGCTGCCTCTGGGGTCCAGGCCCCACTGCCCTTTGAAACGCCCCCTCTCTGTGTCCCCCACACACTGCGCATCCCTTGCCCCCTGTGCTTGTCACTTTGTGTTGTGGTGTTTCCCCAACTAACCTGGGGGTTCGATGCAGGCAGAGACGAGGCAGCTCCCTCATGGGGCCCTCATCCCCCTGCCCCCTCCCCCACCTCCACACACACACACACACACACACACACACACCAGGCTGGGCATGGAGCGAGTCCTGAGCCGGCTTTACAACAAAGAAACCGTGCAGGAGGGGGATGGAGTGGCCCTGAGCAGGCGGGATGGGGGGCGGGGGGGCGGAGGGAGGGATGGAGGGGCTTCACCTGCCCTTCCCAGCCTGGGTCTGTTCACCGTGAGAGGCTCTCTGCTCAGCCTCTCCTCCTTGGGGAAGGGGTCTGACAGTCCACGGTTCAAACCCAAGCTCCCCCACTTACAGGCTGCGTGACCTTTGCGTTGAGCTGCGTGACTTTTGACAAGTAGCGTCACCGCTCTGAGAGCGCACGTGGATGCGAACTAGAAAGCAGCCAGAGGCCCCCTGCAGAGGAACCGGCCATGATCCGATCTCGGGTCCATGTGAACATAAGATGCCAGAACCATGGGAAGTGCTGGTGCAGCTGCCTCTCGTCACAGATGGGACCCGGCCCGCGGGTGGGAGGCGATTTGCCCAGGGCCCCCCTCAGAGGGCTGGTGGCAAGGACTGTGTTTCAAACCCCCTGGAAACCTCCCCGGCCTCGCAGGGTCTTCGGCACGTAGCAGGCTCTCCGATGTGCATGTGAGTTCTCTTCCCTTTTTAACCCAAATATCAGAACGTGACCATATTTCGCATCCGTCTCTTCCAGTCTTACCTGGAAAAGCACTGACTTGACTCTCTCCAAGGCACCAAGATCCGGGGTCAGCCCTGAGCTCCGCTGAACTGAGTGAAATCACACCTGCAATGGGCTCAATCCGTGGGGAGGCCCTTGGAAACCAAGAAAGCCGGTGCCCGTGCCCCACGGGGTGCAGTGCAGGTGGGCAAAGGGGCTCTTGGAGGGGAGGGCGCTTGCCCACGGTGCGCTGAAGGTGGCGGAGAAGTTAGTGAGGGCGGGCAGGCTTGGGGCTGGGCAGGTGTCTGGTACTGGCGCTCTGACCCCACTGCAGCCCAGCCTGGCACCAAGAGCGGCTCCCTGTTAAAGGGCGTGCCTTCGGGAGGCTCCGCTGTCCGAGGTGCTGAAGGCCCGGCCAGCGCCTGCAGTTTGGCTGCCCAACCTCGAACCCCAGCCTCTAAAAAGAGATGCCACGAGGGGAGAAATGAATCGAGATGAGCACCAAGGGGCCTGACTTTGAGGACCCCTCAGCTAGTGACACCACCATCCCTCCTGCATTGCCTGAACTGCCGCAACCTTGGCAAGGCACCCGGCAGCTCTGCAAGGTGAGCTGCTCTGTGAAGCCGCACCCCGAGGGGCCCAGGGACCCCATCACACCTGGTAGGATGCTACTTTCCCCCCCAGTTTCCACCCTACGCCATAGCAGTACGAGGACACAGACAGCTCTGCTTTACCCGTCACCGCGTCCCAGCACGAGTGCAACCCCAGCACCGAGTGCACCCCCGGACCAGTGCTGATGGTGGCATCTGCCGAGTGAATGAAGTCTGGAGGACTTGGGAAGGAGAGCAGGCTTGTGTGGGACCCACATGGAGGGGAAAGTTGGGTTTACTGGTCCACTGTAGGGGCATATTGTCCCGGAGGTTGAATGGGGACCCCCATCCTTCCTTCATTGGAGTCCGTCTTCTCAGACCCATGTTTCTGGGCTAAAACATTCTTTCTGTCTCTTTTTCACCCTTGAAATCAACCTGAGTCACCTAACCCGCCACCTGTCCTCAGAGCCACTATTCTTTCATTCCCTTGTTAAACATTTGCTGAGCACCTACTGTGCGTCAGCTCCATATTGGGTGCTGGGTCTACAGACATGAGTGAGACACAGACCTACCCCCTTCACTCCCCTACCCGCCCCGCCCCCCCCCCCTCCATGGCCTGGTGAGGGAGACGGACGCACACGAGGAGGCGATAAGGGCGAACACGCCTTCAGCTCTCACCGTGTCACATCCCGGAGCCACTCCCTCTGTGTCACTGGCTCAGTTACTCCTCAGATATGAGTCAGGTGTCATTACTATGCCCATTTTATGGATGAGAAAACTGAGGCCCAAATAGGTTGTCACTTGTCAAAGGTCTCACTGCTGGGATTTGAACCCAGGCAATCTCACTCCAAAGCCTGGGCCACTGAGTTCTGCCTCATAAATGTGAGTGCCTGGCCAGGAGAATGCAGAGGTGAAGGTGACCCCGGCTGCCAGGGCTGGGGAGGGGCTGTCGGCCGTTCCCAGACATCTGAGCCAGACTTTGAAAGCACCTGTGGAGCTCAGGATCCCACTGGCTTGTTTTGTTGTCGTTGTTTTTGCCAAATGGAGGAAGGGAGCAGGTGTCCTCGGGCAGAACGAACAGGGTGTGAAATAGGCCCTTGGCAGGTAAATGAGGTTTTGAGGAGGTGTGAGAACCGGCAGTGCTGGTGGCCAGGGAAAGCAGGCAGGTCTGGGAAGCTGGCGGCTGGGTGAGGAGTGCAGGCTGCAGGTGTAAGGACTCAGCCGGCTTCCTGGGGGGTAGGTCCCCTCCCATCCCTGGGGATTCTGCCGGATCCTCAGATTTCAAGCTGGACTCCGGGCCTGCCCCAGAGCGGAGCACGGACACCACCAGTGCCAGCGAGGCCAGTATTTTAGCAACGGCCCCAAGTGCTTTTTGGGTTCAGGAGTAGTTGCAGGAACCGGGCATGAGAAGAACAGTGGCGGCTTCCTGTGGAGTTGGCCAGGAAAAGGGCCTTGTTTCTGGGGAGCCAAGGATCACCCCTGTAACCGGCCTGCTCCGCAGACCCACACTGCCTGAGGCTAAGGGAGTCAGTCCGTCCCGGAAGGCACTGGCCACAGACTACACGCTCACTGGGGCTGCCCGAGAACGTGGCAGCGAGGTCTCCGCCCAGGGATGCCTGCATTCTAGCGGAATCAGAGTTCCCGAAGCCGCCTCAGCGTGGTGAGTGACTGAGGAAAGAGGAAGCCAGGATGGGCTGGTGAGGGAGGTCTCAGTGGGGACATGCCAGAGGGGCTGGCCCGGTGCCCGCCGCCACCCGGTGCCACCACAGGAGGGTGTGCAGCTGGGGGTGAGGCAGGCATGGTCAGGCGTGTCCTAGGAGGAGGACTGCAGGGCGTTGGCCCTAGAAGCAGCCATTTCCATCCAGAAGCCGCTGAATAGCCCAAGCGAGGGACAACGCAGACTCAGAGGGGCAGGTGTGGGCCTGGGCGGGGGCTGCTTGGGGCTTGGTCTGTGGCCAGCAGAAGTGGCATCACTGGGGACGGGTTAAAAATGTGAACCCCAGGCTCCGCCCAGCCCTCCTGAGCCCCACATCCAGGATGGGCCGGGCAATCACATTTTAAGGAGCGTTTCCTCCCCCGCCCTCACCCCCTGGTGATTCTGATGCTGACACTGGCTGGGACCTCCCCACTCCGATGCCAGGCATTGCCAAGCTGCAAGCCTGTCTGTGTGCCCAACAAGTTGGCACCGATGCGAATTTCAGAAACAGTGTCTGTTTCCGTTTTAATAAAGGAGCAGGCCTCCACGGGACGCCGTCGGATCTGGTCTTGATCTAATAAAAATGCCAAGTGGCTCTGGGTCCAGAAAAGTATTCCTTGCAATTCCCTCCGCTGTTTCGGGGGCAGCGGCGGCGGCCGGGACTCGTCTAGACACAGTTCCCAGAAGCCACCTCTGTCGCCAGCGAGCGACGGCCTCACCGGGCTCAGCCTCGCAGACACACCTGGCAAAATCGAAAGCTTGTCTCGGGCATTGAACTTGACAGCTGCAATCAGTTGCAAACCCCAGTGGCCCCTGAAAGGCAGACGCAGACACCTGGCCCTGAAGGCGGCAGCCTCTCCATCAAATGTCACCTCTGATGTGCTTCTGAGCGGGCTGGTGGAACCACAAAGCCCAAAGGCAGGTTTCAGAAGCAAACGCTTTCCTCAGGAAAAACCAATCATGGCAGAATCCCTATCACAGCAGCCAAAGACACAGTAACAAACTTAAGGTAACCACACGGTTATGCCACTGCTCATGTCAAGGTGGCTGCCCCGGTGGGAGAGAGGGGAGGGACTTGGAGGTCAGAGCCAGCCACTGAGTACCTACTGCGTGCCACGCACTGTTCTCGGCTCTCGGGGTGCAGACACAAACCAAACAAGACAGGGTGCCTATTCTCACGGAACCTGGTGGGGAGAGAAAACAGAACCAAACTCAAGCAGGTCAGTGTGAAAGGTCCAAGGGGCAGACACTCTGATGAACAGAAAACAAGGTGATGGCGGCAGCTGGGGCGCTTCCCTGAGCAAGCGGCCTGCTGGCCGAGACTAAAGAGACGAAGCCAGCCATGCAGGGCGTTAGAGGGAGAGCATTCCAGGCAGAGAGGACAGCAGGCGCAAAGGGCCTGTGAAGGCAATGTTTTGTCTGTTCAGGAGCGGCCCGGGTGAGAGGACTGCGGTCGAGGGTTCAGGGCACCAGGCCCCCAGGGTGAGGGAGACTCTACAGCAGGCGGAGCTCCCCGAAGTCCCTTTGCCTTTCAGTGCCTTAGTGTTCGCGTGCACCATAGCCGTCCTCCCTTCCCAGGCTGCCGCCACGTGCTGCTGCAGCAAAGGGCTCAGCAGAGACCCGCGCACAGCACGTGTGTAATAACTCGGGCTCCTCCTCCCCAGTCCCTGGTGCCCAAAAGTCAGCCCACCACCAAAGCCAGGCAGCTGCCGGGTGCAGAGATATTGCAAAACCTGCCCAGGCATCTCCAAAGTATTTTCTTGGCCAAAACACTAGCAGCGAAGAGGCTGCTTTCTGGAGACGGCGCCGTTCCCCGGACGGTCTGATCGGGCTGCTTTCCCAGCCCGCGAGCTCTGTGAGGACCAAGTCCACGTGGCTGCGCCGTGTAGCCTCATAGGCTGCCCCTGGCAGGCGGGGCATCCCAGCACAGGACCCGCTGACTGACATGTGGAAGCTCACCCCGGTGGCCCCGGGTATGGCCTCTGGAGCCAGACGGGCTTGATGCAAATCCCAGCCCTGCCGTCTCCGGGCACGGCATCCCTTCCCTGGGCCTCGCTGTTCCTGTCTGTAAAATGGGGCCGTGTTTAGGATGAATGAGTGGATGGATGTGACGTCCTCAGCAGGTGCACAAGGCTGAGGTACAGCATCAGACCTGGGGGGCCTGACTGTTCTTGCTGGTCACTGTCATCAAGGCCAGGTGTCACCACCACGGCTGTGCCATGCCAGCAGGTTGGACCACCCCGACGAAGTCCCCTGCCCCGGGCCTCCCTTTCCTGCACCCGCCCTCACCCCGTGGTCGGCATCTGGAGTGAAGATTTGTTCACTAAGTGAATGAATGAATGACTTTCCTGTGGCCACAGAAGCAGCCCCTTTAGGATAATTAAAGCGACCGCACGCGGGCATTTCAGCCACTTTCGGGCCGACTCCTCCCTCAGCTCCGACAGCAGATGGCCCTTCTCTTCCTCGGTCTTTTATGTTTACATTGATTAATGTCAGAGAGGAAGGGAGAGGGAGAGAGAAACATCGATGATGAGAGAGAATCACTGATCAGCTGCCTCCTGTACACCGCCCATTGGGGATCGAGCTCGCAACCTGGGCCTATGCCCTTGACCGGAATCAAGCCTGGGACCCTTCAGTCCACAGGCCGATGCTCTGTCCGCTGAGCCAAACCAGCTCTTCCTCATTCTTTGGGAGCCTTGGGGGAGGGGCAGCTGCCTTCCCAGCTTCTCCTTGGGCTCCAGGGAGTTAGGACCTCGTTGCCTCACTGCCTCTCTCCCTCTCCCTGCACCCCTTTCTCCTCGAAGGGTCCCAGCAGCCCCTTGCTGTCCACCATCTCCATTCCCAGCCTGCCCGCCCTCAGACTGGACGTGGGTGAAGCCATGGTGCCCACAACCTGTCCTCCCCACGGCACCAAAGGGCACACTGCTGGCCACCCGCACAGGCTCCCACCGCCCCCAGGGACTCACCCCGTCCACCCGCAGCCTCAGACTACGACCCAGGACGTGCTGTCACATCTGGGGGATGACTGGACACGCTGGCTGCCCAAGTCCCCGGTGGGGACAGTGCTGGCCGGCTGGACGATGTGCTCTCACCGCCACCGGCCTTGCCTGCTGCGTCCCTGCGCCTGCTCCTACTTGGGTTTTCTGAGGTCACCAAGGAAGCTGCTTGCTGTCCAATCCTCATTCGACAACTAACTACCACAACCCAATCCCCGGGACCCAAACTACGACACCCACAATTCTTCCAGCAAAGAACCCCCCACTTGGATCTCCGTCCCATCCCGGCCACGCGTCTCTCCGGGAATGAGAGCGACACCCGCTGAGCTGTTGGGGCCCCGTGTCCAGCTCCCCTCCCTCCTTTCCCGCCTGCAGGTGGAGGGAGGGATGGATATGGACAGGGACACGGATAAATACACCGATGAATATGCCGGCGTGGGCAAACGTAGTCCACGGTTGGGGTCCCCATGGCACCCCCTCTTCCCATGCTGCCCCCTCCCTCCAGCCCCGCCGCCCACTCCCACCGCCTCCCGCCACACCACGCGGGCTCCCAGGCCTGGCTGCTCCTGCCCCAGGCTGTGCCCCCACAGCCCCTCTGCCTGGCCCTTTATTTGACCGACTCCTTCTCATCCTTCCCGTCCAGCTCCTCAGAGACGAGGCTGTAAAGGAGCCGCCGTCTGCTTCCTCTTCACCATCACACATTGCGCCCTAGCCCCTGAGATGGTCTTGTTTGTTTCTGGGTTCACTTCTGCTTGCTCCTCGCCCTAGACTGCCAGCTGCAGGCAGGGCCTTGCCCACCTTGCTCCCTCACTCTGTGCCCGCCTCTGTGCCCGTCCTGCTCCCGAGGTCTGTGCCCGTCCTGCTCCCGAGGTCTGTGCCCGTCCAGCTCCCGAGGTCTGTGCCCCCCTTGCTCCCGTGGTAGCAGACACAGGGAGCACTTGCAGGAGGAACGCAGGATGGAATCTGGGCAGGCTGCTGACCCAGCCAATGCAGCCGATGCTTCCTCACGTCAGGAGGTGAGCCAGGCACCAGGTGGGAGGCTATGGGGCCTGGGCTGGGGCTGCAGGGTTTCTGTGTCTCCCAACCCTGGGTGTCCTCATTCTTAACTCCAGCGCCCACTGCTGGGTCGACTGGCTCCCTTTGGCCTTCCCTCCTTCTAGCTTCCCTCCTCCCAGCGGTGTTTTTGCCACCGCTGTGTGCATAGGAATTTGTTCATAGTTTTTTTTTTAACTATAGTCCGGCCCTCCAACGGTCTGAGGTACAGTGAACTGGCCCCTGTTTAAAAAGTTTGAGGACCCCTGGTAAAACTGCCCCCCCCAAGCCCCAGCTTCTTTCCACAGGGTGTCCTGCCCACCGTGCAGGGGCCGGGGAGGCTCGGCCCAGCGGGGAGCCAGGGGCACTGTGCCAGGCTCTCCCTCTGTCCCCGCCACATGCTTCCTGGGCTCTCCGCTGGCTTATCTCTGAGGCGGGTGCTCCCAGCTGCCTCCAACCCTGGTGCGCGGCCCCTTCTCCCAGGAAGCCCTCTGCCCTGACACAGGCACCTGCCACTGACCATGGGAATGAGCCAGGGTCCACCCAGGAGCCACCTCCTGTTCCTCGGGCAGGTCGTCTTCCTGGGCCGGTGGCTCCTGCAGGAGCCCCTTTCCTCGAGAGAAGGGGGCGCTCTCCTCTCAGACGCCCTGTCCCCCCCCACCCCCCCACCCCCGCCTCCCTCCAGGCACAGCCATCCTCACTCCGCTGCTAGGATCACAGGAGTTGCAGGCAGACAGGCCTGAGTTTAAATCGTCACTTAGTCTGGCTCTCCCCAGAAGCAGACTGAGGTAGGAATTCAAGAGTAGGGGCGATCTTGAGGTGCAAAGCAGAGGCCTCATGGCGACCCCACCCTGGGGGCGCGGGAGCTGCCCGCCCTCTGTGGGTGCAGGTGGGGGAGGCCCCAGGCACCGAGACCTGGACTCCGGCAGTCGGAGGACACTGACCATGCCTGCTCTGATGCTCTGCCACGGACTCACTGAGCTGTGTGACCTGAGGCAAGTGGCTCCACCTCTCTGAGCCCCACTGTCCCCATCTGCAAAATGTGGGGCATACGTTCTGTAGGGGCTGGGGGTCAGCAAGAATCGGAGGTCAGGCGTGAGAAGCCCTTCATGTGGGCAGGTGGGCAGGGAGCGCAAGGAGGGCATCAGAGGCTCAGGGGAGATTCTGCCCCTTTAACTCCAATCTCACATCAGCTCTTCCCTTCCCTGCCTGGAGTGGGTCCTGCTTTCTTTTTCCCTCCCCTCTGCTTCCTGGCACAGACATGTCCTTTCCAAACGGGTGCCCTGGATTCTGTCTATGTGCCCCCCACGGCGAGGCACCCGCAGCTGCCAGGAGCACCCGCAGCTCAGACAAGTCCTGTCCACCTCACCTCCCGGACCTGGCCAGTGCCCCACAGTGCTGGTCTCCCTGGGGCCGATGGCTGGCCCAGGCCGGGACTTAAGCTGCGGTGCGCCCGCCTGTCTTCAGCTCTCCAGGCTCCCTCTGGCTGGCTTAGCATTCCCACCCCGCTGTGAGGGCCGTGGCCACTGCATGCAGAGGACTCGCTCTGCTCAGACACCAGCCTCAGTTTCCCCATCTGTAGAGCGTGCTGGTGGGAGAACGCAGGGTCAGGAAGAGGTTGGCCTGGCTCGTCTCCCGGGTTCTTCCTCCGGAGACGGCCCAGAATCGGCGCAGGCCCCGGGAAGAGGCCACTTACGGGCGGGGTATCTCTCGTGGCGGCAGTCTAAGCGAAGGTCGTCCTCCTCGTCGTGCCGGTCCCCCTTCTCGAACCTGGAGAAAAGGAAGCAGAGGCCTGTGTGAGGAGGAGCACTGCGCACAGCGGCCTCGCACCCGCCCGGGGGGCCTGCCACCGCCCTGCGAGCGGCCTGTCCGCTTTACTGATGAGGAAACGGAGGCCCTGGAGGTGACCTGACTGACGAGGTGCGACAGCTGAGTCAGAGGCAGGGCCAGGACGCAGACCCACGTGCTCGCAAAAGGGCGCCCGTTACCCGCAGACGGCAAGTGACAAACGAACGCGCATGGTCTGGCTTGTTTAAAACACGCTGCGCTGATCTGCAAAACAACTTGGCTGCCTCTGGCCGTTTGCTCAGTGGTTAGAGCGGCGGCCCTTGGACCGAAGGGTCACAGGTTCGATTCCCAGTCAAGGGCACGTACCTGGGTTGCAGGTTCAATCCCAGCCCCAGTTGGGTGCATGCGGGAGGCAACCAATCAACGTGTCTCTCTCACATCAATGTTTCTCTCTCCCTCTCTCTCTCTCTCTCTCTCTCTCTCTCTCTCTCTCTCTTTCCCCCCCCTTCCTCACTTCCATTCTCTCTAAAAAGCAACCAGAAAAAATATCCTTAGGTGAGGATTAACAACAAAAGAATTTATTGAGCTGACTGTATGCCAAAAGCCTGACGGTGACGAAGCCTAGATAATGAGACGATACGGGTTAAATCCTGAGCTGCCTTTTTCAACTTCCCTCTCTTTTCTGGTTGGGGGCAATGGACTGATTACTGTGTCGCTGCCTAACTGCATGAAAGCACTTCCTAAAGCCACGTCCACATCTACACAGCCCGGCTTCTCCCGCCTCGGTGCTGCTCCCGCGACAGCTGGGAGTTTCCCACGCATGGCCTCCTCCTCCTCTGGCAGCGCAAGATCACGGGTTTCCAGAGGGGCTGCCTGAGCCCGTGTGGCAGGGGCTGCAAGCCCCGCACACAGTTGACAGGGTCAGGGTGGGGGCGGCAGTGGCTCCAGACCGAGACCCTCACCCCAACCCACAATGACTGAACCGAGAGTGGGCAGGGCCATAGGCCCACACTGCACTCACCCATTCGTAACCCACATGAACCACAGAGCTCCACGTGGCCCAGCCCAAATGTGCACCCCCTTAGCGACACACAGCCCGGCCCCCCGAAGACTCCGTGGCAGTCTGTGTCTCCTAAGAGCACCGAGAGCACCCCGCTCCACCGCTGGCCCAATCCCGCTGTCTTCCCTGCCCCTCCCTGTCAGTCCCCTACGTACAGCTGCCCCGACCACCCTCCCCACGACTCCCTTCCAGGGCCTCCCCGCACTCTCTCCTGTGCCCCCGTGCCTCCTCTCTCCTCCACCTCTCGCCTTCCCATGCCACCCCTTCTCCACGCTCCACACCAGGAGTCTCCATCCTCTCCAAGCAAATCCCCCCCGCCCCCCTCCCCCATTTGCTGCTTTTTCCTTTTGCCTCTTGTTCCTGCGCAGCCTCATCCAGAGGCTGGAGGAGATGCGGAGAAGGTGGCGTGACAAGTGAGCAAAGCCAGGAGTGGCCTTATTAAGTGGTCCTCAACCTTCGTAACGCTGCAACCCTTTCATACAGTTCCTCATGTTGTGGTGACCTCCAACCGTAAAATTATTTTTGTTGCTACTTCATAACTGTAATGTTGCTACTGTTATGAGTCGTAATGTAAATATCTGATTTGCTATATGTGTTTGCCGACGGTCGCGACCCACAGGTTGAGAACCGCTGCCGGAGAGGGGAGGTCTTGTGCTGGTGACCTGGTCCCCAGAGACTGCCCAGCGCTCACACAGGCACTTCCCGGCCCTGCCCCGTGTGCTGTGACCAGATGGGGACGGATACGCCCTCCTCTCGGTCTCCGTCCTCGAGACCGTCCTGTCCAGCGGGGAGACGAGCTGGCGCTCCAGCTAGAAAATGGCAGGCGTGGGCCAGAGGCCACTGAGGCCCGCGCTGTCCGCATGAAGGGCCGGGCTGGCTGCAGGGAGCGAGCTCGGGGCACGGCTCGGGGGTACAGGCCTCTGCGGCCGGGAGGCCGAGGGCAGCTCGGAGGCCGAGGACGGCATGGAGGCCGAGGGTGGACCCTGCGGAAGGTCGCCGTCAGGGAGGACGTTCCCTTTTCTGTCTTTCACTGAAACATCTTTGCTACTTTCCCGATAGCACAGGTTTGTTAAAAAAAACAAAACCCAAAAACCTCCAACCGCATCAAGAGAGCAGAGTCCTGTAATTACACCTCCGTGTAGCAGTGCTTCTCAGAATTAATACTTATATTAATAGCCTCAAATTAAACACACCTTTTTTTGTAACCTGATTTTTTTTTAAACTTACCCATGCGCTTCCAACCTCTTTCTATATCAGTACATGTAAATCTCACTCATCTCTTTCCTGATAGTTGTTTGTGAAGATAATAATATTCCATGCCTATCGAGGAACGTTTAGGTGTTTTCGCTCTTCTGAGCCATGCTGCCTGTGCACCCCGCAGGGTGCTGAGTCCCGTCCGCAGAGGTGCTCGGCTGGGGGGCCGCCAGTCAGGGGGCTGAGCTGCACTCCAGCAGCTGGACAGGTCCCCGAGCCCACCCTCCTCCCGGCGCCGCCTGCCTGTGAGTCAGCAGACGCCAGCCCCGCCATTGCTGCCTGCGATTCACAGCCTTAACCTTGAACCCTTCTAGGCTCCCAGTTCTCAGGGCCTCATCTCCCTCCCGCCTCATGCTCGGCACCTCCCGGGCCGGCTGAGAGCCTCCGCCTGGGGGTGGGCCGGTGAGCAAAGGCGTTGATGTTTCAGGCAAGAACCAGCCCCGCCCGACATGGCCCCTGCTCTCCCTGGTCACCCAAACCTTGTTGCTAAGACACCCCAGAGCTCAACAGTGGACACATCGAAGGACACCTGCCAATGAGCAAGCAGCTGCTGTGGGCCAGGCCTGGTGCTGCCTGTGGGACACGACTCAGGGTCCCTGCCCTTGAGGAGTCCGTGCCTGTGGCACCCGCACAGGAATCACACTGAGCGTGCGAAGGCTAAACGAGCAGATGGCAGGAATACGGGTGGACCGCCTGCCTAATCCAGGAGTTGGAGACATTTTCTACAAAGGTCTCGAGGGTAAGTCTGCGAGGCTCTGGGGTCCACAGCTCTCAGCTGCCCTCAGTCCCAGGCAGCTGCAGGCACCACGGAACAAGTGGGTGTGTATTTAGTCGAGGCTCCTTGACAGCAGGCGGTGGCTGGGTCTGGCCTGAGAAAGATGTGTGTTAGCCTCCTGTCCAGCCAGTGGTTCTCAACCTGGAGACCCGCGGGAGTCCCCGGGGAGCTTTGATCACCAGGTGGCAGGAGCCTGCCCCAGGGTGAGGCCCACCTGTGTGGGGACCAGCAGGGCTTCATGGAGGAGGTGACCCCGAAACTGGCCAAAGCCCACAGGACGCGCTCACCCCTCAGAGCGGAGCAGGATCCAAGGGGCTGCCTGCCTGTCTGCTGTGCCATGCTGCTGTCGGAAAGAGCTGGTTTCCCTGCACAAACGCGGCCCCACCACCGGGTTCGCCTGTGAAAATAACTCATGTGCAGGATCTTGGCAGCCGCCTAGTGATGGCTAATGTTTGACAGCGGTTAACAAGGGCTGAGGCCTCTGCGGCCCCAGGGCTTCCTGGCAGGAAACCTGAGGACAAGGGGATGCTTTGGGCACAGCTGAGACTTGGGCCTGTGGTGAGCTGAGACAGCTCACCTGGGCAGCTCACCCGGGCAGCTCACCTGTGCAGCTTGGGCAGCTCACCTGGGCAGCTCGCCTGGGCAGCTCACCTGTGCAGCTCACCTGGGTGTGGCCACCTGTGCAGCTCACCTGTGCAGCTCACCTGGGCAGCTCACCTGTGCAGCTCACCTGGGTGTGGCCACCTGTGCAGCTCACCTGTGCAGCTCACCTGGGCAGCTCACCTGGGTGTGGCCACCTGTGCAGCTCACCTGTGCAGCTCACCTGGGCAGCTCGCCTGGGCAGCTCGCCTGGGCAGCTCCCTTGGGCAGCTCGCCTGCTCTGAATCTGTGATTCGGAGTGTTCCGTGCGGCAATGGCCCAGCGTGGTGGTGGGAGTGACAGGGGGGACAACCACCTCGCTGCCGCTTGTGTGGCTGAGCCCAGAGCATGAGGGCCCAGCCAGGCTTGTCTGTCACTGGTCTGCACCAGGCATTTTAAAGTCAGAGAGGAAAAGGGTGGAGTTTATCTCATTCTCCACTGTGGCTTCAGGGCCTGGCACCCTGTTTGGCACAAGGGATGTTAGGAAGGCAGGAAGGAGAGAGGGAGGCAGGCGGGAGGGGGATATGAGGAGAAAAGGGCAGCCCTCTGGGGGCGCAGCTTGGGGTCCCTGGGTGCTGTGCTTTGTGTAGAAAGAAAAGGAACAACCACAGATGTTACCAGGGGACACTTTCTCTGATTTGAACGATAATTTCCTGAGAAAATGTTACGTGCTTCCTGAAGACAGGCCTCTTTTCTTTCCTTGCATGATGGAGTAGGAACCTAAATGAGTGCCTGGAGGGCTCGTGGGGTGCTTGGGGTGGACAGTGCTCAGAAAAGGCAGTAGGTGGCACCCCGGGTCCCCCAGGCCCCAAGCACGCACTGTGTCGCTTCCTCAACGGGTCTGTGAGCTGTTTGGGTCTGGGCACGTCCCTATCATCTCGAGTCTTTACTTTCTCATCTGATAAATGGGCACAATAATGTGCCTGTCCTGGGGGGTTCCCACAATCCTCTAGGTGGAGGGGCTTCCTCCTCTGCGGAGAGCTCTTAGCGCCCGCTCGGCACTGGGCACCATCTCACTGTTATCCCGACCATCGTCATCCTCACTCTGGGGCCTCTGTGGTCTCCCTCGGACTCCACCTCCTAGTTCCACGAGGAAGGATATGGGTTTACCATATTAACAGCTGGAATCTGACAGGGGCTGGGTGTTTGCTCTTTTTGAGAGCAGACAGGAAGGCAAGTGACGCAGGCAGGGGGCCCCGAGGATTTGGGGGTTTGAGGGTGGACTAGAGCCAACGCCTCGTTGGCAGCCTCCCCAGTGCCTTCACTCCTAATTCCAGGGCCAAATGTGGCCACTGCAGCCTGGGGCACTGGCAGGTCTCATCCCTGCCTCCCCAGCACAGGGCTCCCGGCACCGCTCCTCCTGGGCCCTCCTCACGGCCCAGCCCCTCTCACAGCCCAGCCTGAGGACTGTCTCCTGTCTCCAGGCACTTCCTGGTGTGAACTGACAGCCCACGTGCCCTGCTTCTCCAATTATGCGACAAAGATCTAGGTTTCCTCCTTAATTTTCAATCTACCTGGGACCTATTTTTTAATAAAACGTAATAAACTAGAAAATGAAATTAAGACAAACAAACAGGCACAAAAGGCGAGCTTGGGTGCAGCAGCGATATTAACTTGCAGCGGAGGTTTCCCCACACCCATCTCGACGTCTGTGCTCGTGTCACCGTGGACGTGGCACACGGGCACCGGCCAGGACCACCCGGAGTGGGGGCTGCCCTCCTCCCCCGGCGCCTCCGCCCGCCACGCCCTCCCCCGGGGTCTGAGTGGCGGCATCTGCTCCGTCCTCCAGCCGGTGGCTCCGGAGCTGGCGGCGCCCACAGCGCCTCTGAGGAGCTGGCTAAATGCAGGTCTGATCAGGCAGGTCTGGGGCCTGGGCGCCTGCATTCTAACAGCTTCCCAGGCGAGGCTCATGCTGCCGGGCCCGGGGTCACATTTGAGGAACCAGACACTGGGCCCGGCTTTGGGCATGTGGGGGCCTCTGCGAGGCTTAGGCCCAGTCATTCCCGCACGGCTCCAGGGACACAGGCCTCCGCGTCCTCCCCAAGGGCTGCCTACAAATGGGCGTCACCCGGGAACCAGCAGTGGCGACAGTCGGGCACGAGGCCGGGCATGAGGCCGCCTGGAGCCCTGCCAGCCAGCACCGCCCCCTCGGCCACTGATGTTTAGGGAGAACCGGAGCAGGTGTCCTCACGTCCTTCCCACTTTCCGTGGGTCAGTTCCCACGCAAGGGCCGGTCTTGCCTTCCGCCTTCCTTTCACGGCCTTGGTCGGCCACCTACTGATGTAACTGTGGGAGCCGGCGAGGGCTCACGTGCCCGCCCGCTTCCTGGGCTCCGCACTCCTGGGGGAAACTGAGGTTTCAGTGGGCCCCAGTAAGAGTGATGAGGGGCGAGGCACTGCCGAGAGGCGATCCTCACGCAGGGAAGTGCAGCGGAGGGTGAGGGCTGCCACGGGCCTCGGGGCAGGACCTCAGGCCCGGGCGCAGGGGACAGTGAACAGCGGTTTTCAGCCCTCCGCTTCGGGAGAATAAAGGTGGGGTAAAGGCACTGTCGGCAAATAGGTGGCCACGGGCAGGAAACGAAGACTCCGTGCCCCGCAGTGCCTTTCCAGAGAGGGGAGGATAAATGGGCTTTTTAAAGGTTCTCTTTTCTTTTCCCATCTCACGAGCAACATCATCCCAAACAAAATGCTGGGGACCACAGAGGAGATAAGCCGCCGCAGTGTCAGGCCCTCCCCGAACCTTCGTGCGGCGCTGGCCGTTTCCTCCCCGTTTCTCCAATATTGAGTTTTAAAAAGAAATGCCGAGATATGATCGCCTGGAGATGGTTTGCGGAACTGCCTGGGCAGATGTTATTACTAGAAAAACAATCGCTGGCATTAGTGGAGCCGCCCCCGCCCTCACAGCCCCACGGGCGCTCCAGGCCCTGGGCAGCACGAAAGCTGCAGACTCGGCTTATTTCAGACGCCCCGCCCAGGCCCAGCCCTGGCCGCGAGGGCAGCGAGCCCGTGAGCAGGGCCACAGAGGTGGGCACCCGAGGGTGGCGATGCTCAGGTCACGCAAGGCAGCTCCCAGAGGGCAAAGGTCACCTTGGCCTGACAGGCTGGCCAGTGACAGGGCCTGGTGCTCCTTCAGAGAGGCCTTCCTCCCTGCTGAACCTCTGCCCACCCACCCGCGCTCCTGAGCAGAGACGGGGAGCGGGCACGTGTCCTGCCCCACGGAGCCTGCAGGAGCAACTGTGGGGAGACAGACAGGGAGACGGGGAGACAGTGACAAGGCCCCTGGGGCTGTGAGAAGACAGCAGGGTCGGGTGGGGTTTGGAATTGATACTTGAGGTTTGACCTGAAGGCCCAGCATCAAGGCCAGGATGGGGGTGCTCCAGGCGGGGCGGGGGGGCGATGGGGACGTTTCAGGCAGAGAGGGGGGCAATGGAGGTGCTCCAGGCAGAGGGGGGGTTGGCAATGGGGGCGTTTCAGGCTGAGAGGGGGGCAATGGGGGTGCTCCAGGCAGAGAGGGGGCAATGGGGGTGCTCCAGGCAGAGAGGGGGCAATGGGGGTGCTCCAGGCAGAGAGGGGGCAGTCCAGAAGCACCGTGGAGGCAGGAGAGTGGCTGGTGTGGGGAACTGCGAGGTCCGGGGGGTGCTACGTGCAGCAGGAACGGGGCCATGGTGGGGCCGGGCAGGGGCAGTGCCTGAAGGTCAGTGAGGAGCTGGACCTCTGTCCGGAGCTGTGGGCGGTCACCGCACTGTTTTAAGCAGGAAGATGGGGGTTCAGGAACCTGGTTGTTCTGCTGTGGGGAGCACGGTGGATGAGGGATTAATACATGGGAGCTCGGTGTGGGGACAGGTGTGGGCCAGCTGCAGGGAAGTGCCTTGGAGGGTGAGCTGGACACGGTGCCAGCACTTGCAGACGTCGGACTGGCACCGCAGGGCACCGTGGAGAGATGCTGCAGTAGGACGGGATGGGGGCACCGTCGTGAGTGGGTGCTGGTCACGTTGCCTCCCGCTGCCTTTGAGTGGAAATGCCAAGGAGGCAGCTGGACATGGAGCGGGTCTGGAGAGGAGGGTGGCACAGGAGCCCTGGCACAGGAGTGGCCGCTGAGGCTCACGCCAGGTGAGGAGGGAAAAGGCGCAGCTCCGGCCCTGGGGCCGCGCCCTGTGAGGAGCGGAGGAGGGCAGCTGGGGAGAGGCGCAGGGAGGGGCGTGGGAAGTCGGGGCTGCTGGGAGCTCTTTCCGGGGAGTGGGGGGAGGGCAGAGGCCCAGGCCCTGCTGTGAGTGGCCGGGAAGGAAGGGGAGACGAGCCCTTCTGAAGTCTCCCCACAGCAGACAGGAGAGCAGAGCTGCTGGGGCGGGGCCCCTGCACCCACTTCTGCACCAGCTGCGGCCTGGGGAGGCTGGCACCCAAGAGGAGGGCTTTGGGCAGGTTCCTACTCCCCCTTCTCACCCCAGCTGGCCAGCCCCACCCCAGACGTTGCAGGAGGACCAGAGAGATGAGACGCAGGTCCCACTCCCACCCTCGGCTTTCCTGTGACGCCAGCTGCCAGCTTTTCCTCAGCACCCTCACTCCTTCGCTCCCCTCCGGCTGTGGCCTGTGCCCGACACTGCCCTCCCCACCCACTGCCCACCTGGCTGGTGAGGCTCAGGGTCTCCTCTGTGGAGGCTTTTCTACTCTACTTCCCCGTGGGCTTCAGTCCCCCCCACTCCCCTGCCCCGCCCGGAGTCACCTGCCCGCAGACGCATCAGGGCACATGGCACTCCGCTGCACTGGCCACCCCGGAGCCAAGGAGCCAGCGGGCGCCCCAACCCAGGGGCCAACCTCCTAGCCCCGTAGAGCCCGGAGGGGCGGGTACACCCCGCTGCAGCCCATTGTGCAGGAACTGGGGCCCAGTGTGGCCAGACCCTCTGCTTTCTCATCACAAGCCCAACACCTTAACATTTTAGACCATGAAACCTAATTTTTAAAACTCAGACAAAATTTAAGAATTTCAAAACCACCATGGGGTCCAAACAAAACCCATCTTCGGGCAGGATTCCCCCAGCACCTCTGCGTGCAGCGTGCACTGCACCCCTTCCTCAGGCAGGCAGGGCATGTCTCCCCTGCACAGGGGGGTGTTTCTGGAGGGGGTCGGGGTCGGGAGCAGGGGACACCAGCTTTGTGCCAGAAGCTTAATTGCATCATCTCATGTAACCCTTAGAACAAAGCTTTGAGAAAAAAAAAAACGTTGGCCCATTTTCCAGCCAGGAAAACTGAGGCCTGGAAGGTGAAGTGACTCCTGGGTGCTCACACCCGGTAAATGGCAGTGAGTCCCAGGCCTGGCCTATTTGCTCCTGTCCCCACAGGACTGAGCACACATGGGTAAGGCGCCGGCAGCAGGGGCACCGTACATCATTAATGATGTCATTGTTATGGATAGCGGATAACTTACTGAGCCCCTGTGGGTTCTAGGTGCACACGATGGAAACCAAGCAGGACAAGCTCGCAGGTTGGACTGTCTAGGGCGGGGAGGGGGGGGAAATGGACACATATGTAATACCCTTTGTAATAAAAAATTAAAAAACAAAAAAAACCAAACGAGAACGAAGATGGATTAGCAAGTCAGCCCACAGGGGTGCATGCGCGGAGCAGGGAAGTGACCGAGCTGCCCACTCGGCCTGTGGCTCCCCGCCCCCTGCCCCCAGCTTTCCCAGGGGAGGCGGGAGGTGTGTCGTGGCTGAACCCCTCGGAGCCCATCCCGTCGTCTCATGTTCTCCCACACATTGTTAAACCAGACCGAGCGTCAAGCCTTCAAGAAAGCCCCGATCTGCAAATATTTACCTTTCAGTGGCATCTTCCTAGGAGGCCCTCCTTGGGGACCACACATAGGGTGACCCTGGGAGCGTTAAATTCTAGACGTTTCTTCTAGCAAGTGAGGCTGCTCAGTCACGGGGACAGAGTGCACCCCAACCCCATGTGTGCACACCGGCCCTCGGCACACACACGTGCACACACACGTGCACACACACACGCACCGTCTTCCACACTCCACCACACTCCAGAGCCCAGAACACCTCTCGGGATCTGCCCAGCTGCTCCTCAGACCCCACGAGGCCGCTCCTGCACAGAACCCCAACACACCCAGGTGGGGCGGCAGCGTCCGGGCAGGACGCCAGAGAGGCCTGGGGAAGTGGGGCCACGCCTGCCTCTCCTCTGACAGGACCAGGGGGGCAGCTGGGAGACCTCACACCCCCTCCCAGGCCTGTATCCTCCCGTGCCCTCTGCACTCATGGCTGCCTTGCACCCTGCCTGCCCTCACACTGTAGCCTCAGTGGACTCCCCTCGGTGCTGGGAGGAGATACTGATCAGTCCGAGCTGCCACACTCACTGTGACCTGGTTCAAATCCAAGCTCTGGCACTTACCAGCTGTGTGACCCTGGGCAAGTCACTACACCTCTCTGTGCCTGGATTTTGCAACTATAAAATGGGGACACAGTGACACCCACTACCTCCCAGAGGTGTTGCGGAGTGAACGTCTAAGGCATTTAGAGGGTGCCTGGCACAGGGCAAGCACCACGTACGTGTCAGCTGTGCTTATGGGTATCATTTATTAAAGTCCTAGTATCTAAAACGCCATCTCCCTCTCGTCCTGAGGTAACCATTCCCAGGCTTTGTACTTTGCATCAGTAGCAGAAGAGACAGGAACTGACACGCACAGAACCCTCTCCGTGTGCCCGGCACTGTGCCCAGCACGCTCCCTGGCTTGTCAGGGCCGAGCCTTCCCAGGATGCCAAGAGCTCTCGCACTGTGGGTCAGAGGAAGCGGCCCCCAGTCGCACAGCAGGAAAGCAACGGAAATGGGAAACAAAGGTCAGGGGCCTCCACCCCCCCGCTTCTACAGCACCCCGTCCCACAAGGAGAAAATGTGGGCAGGTGGGAGCGTGGTTGTCTTCTCCGTGTCCCTGCTGCGGGTTGGGGGGTGCTGGCCACGCAGGGTTCCAGCCCCGCTTCTGGGCACCTGCAAACCTGTGCAGAGGCCTGCCCGTGTGCTCTGAGCTCTTGGCAGGGAAGGCACACACACACACACACACACACACACACACACACACGAGAAAACTAGAACAGCCCAGCCAAGCTGAAATGCTCCCCCAGAGAAGGAGGGAAGTAAAGTCTGAGGAACCTCTGCATAACGTTCTAGCTGTGAATGAGTGAAGTGATATTCCGCACACACGCCGGAAGCAGCGTCTCCCGCGTCGTTGCGCCCATTCGAACTGGGGCCCCAGCACACGGAGCTGCTTGGTACTCGACGGTCCTGTATCAGCAAAACAAGGCTGCCCACGGATGTCCCAGGCGTCAGCTGCTGCCGTGCTGATGGGGTGGGTTAGACATGGGCTGCTCGTGTGGCTTCTGAAGATGTCTCCTGAGCGCCTACCCCGTCCCGTCTCTGCCACCCATGGTCCCTTTCCTAGGGGACATGCCTTGGCCACAGCTGTGGGTGAGGCAGGCCCATGTGCCCGGTCAGCCTGACCTCCCTGCCGCAGCTGGCTGGCCTGGATCTGAACACCTGAGCAGGCACCTCGGTGAGGGGGAGGGGGGCTGGGTGCTAAATTGGCTCAACGATGGAGGGGCTTGAGCTGAAACGGCATGAGGCAGTCAGCGCTGAGGTCCACAAAGAGAAGAATTCCGTCAATCACACACACACAATTTAATAAGCGCCTCCTAGGTACCTGGCCCAGTCCTAGGTGCTGAGAATACAGTGACAAAACAGCAAAGCCCTGTCTCATGGAGCTCAGCCTACAAACTATCAAACAGATCACAGATAGAATAACGTTAGATTATATCGGTGATATCAAAACATAGCAATGGGCTGACGAGTGACGAAGGCAGGGTGTTTGGGGGTGTGCAAATTTGGACCAACTGATGAAGGAAGCCCTCACTGCGCAGAGGCCCGAGTGAGCCAGCCAGGTGAGGATTCCAGGCAGGGACACAGCAGGTGCAAAGGCCCTGAGGTAGGGTGGAGCTTGCCGTGCTCAAGGAACAGAAAGGAGGCCCGTGTGGCAGAGACAATGGCATCTGTAAGAGGCAGAGAGAGGTCCCTGTGTGGCCCCACCACGTGACTCCTTGGATGGAAACCCTTCCA
This sequence comes from Myotis pilosus, assembly GCA_036010255.1. Taxonomy (NCBI): domain Eukaryota; kingdom Metazoa; phylum Chordata; class Mammalia; order Chiroptera; family Vespertilionidae; genus Myotis; species Myotis pilosus. The sequence goes on from JASKON010000003.1 coordinate 103,831,928, forward strand.
TGGCCCCGCAGAGAGTCCACCTCCTCAACACCGCCCAGCCCCTCAGCCTCCATCCCCCTTTCCCTCCTCAGACTCAGTCCTGGGGACCGTTCGCTTCCCTGCAACCGAAAGGCATCAGTGCGTGCATGTCCAATCACTCCCCAGAAACCGGCTCCGTGATAAGAATTTGGGTAAAATAGCTTAATATTTAGGAGGTGGTCCCAGGGAATACGCGAACTGTCCACCCGTCCATCATCCACCCACGCATGCATCCATCCATCCAACCATCCATCCATCATCCATCAACACATGCATCCATCCGTCCATCATCCATGCATCCATCCATCCATCATCCACCCATGCATACATGCATCCGTACATCCATCCGACCAACCATTTAACCATCCACCCACCATTTATTGTCACCTCCACTACTCCCAGCGGGACACCGAGGACTCAGGTGATCAGGTTTGGTTCTGGCCTCGAGGAGCCCTCCGCCAGCAGCTGTCACTAACCCACTGCTGGGTCCTCTTCTCACCCAGTGCTGTGACCGAGTCCAGGACGGAGACCTTGGATGGCCTCTGTGTGCCCCCACCTTGGTTCTACGAAGCCTGGAGCCAAAGGCAAATGCTCCAACTTGATCCTCTTCCCACTCGCTCAGGCTCTGATCGCCTAAGCCTGTGGTCAGCAAACCACGGCTCGCGAGCCACATGCGGCTCTTTGGCCCCTTGAGTGTGGCTCTTCCACAAAATACCACGTGCGGGCGCGCACGTACAATGCGATTGAAACTTCGTGGCCCATGCGCAGTAGTGGGCATATTGTGGAAGAGCCACACTCAAGGGGCCAAAGAGCCACATGTGGCTCACGAGCCGCAGTTTGCCGACCACTGGCCTAAACTCAAGGCAGTCACCTGGCCCATAAACATGAAGACGTCCCAGATGTTCTGACATAGTGGAGTCCACACTGCGCCTCACCCAACCTGCCCGTCCACCCGCCCCCAGCACTTCTGGCTGACCGCTCAGTCCAGCTTTACCTGGAGCCCTGTGGCCACGAGGCCAGACCCCAGGCCAGAGGTGCCCCGCGAGCACTGACCTTTCTCGGAAGTACTTGATGGCCTCGGGCTCTATGAAGGTCGGCTCCTCCCGGTAGCCCTGCTCAAACACCTTGCGCTTGTGGCGGAACTCGATGACCGTCTTGGTGTAGGAGTTGAGCGTGGTCACGGAGGCGGCCATGCAGCAGGTGAAGGAGCCCCACGCCAGGCTGCGGGAGACAGGAGAGAGGTGCCGTGAACCCCCAGCCCCCGGCGCCGCTCCCCTGCTCGCTGCCTCTTCGGGGCCAGACCTAAGCAGGTACCTGCTGGCGAAGAACAAGACGTGGTCCTGCCCCCCCAAGGGCTGGGGCAGCATTATCTGCACCTGGTGACGCAGAACTGGCCGAGCTCACTCCTCAGAGGCAAGATCCAGGGGCCGACACGGGGAGGGTTACCACAGACTCAGACAGCTATGCTCGCTCGAGCTGGGTCTGAGCCGATGAGGAAGGGTGTGTGGAGGGGGTTGGGATGCTGGAGCAAGGGAATGCGAGGAGATAGCCGAAGTGGATGAAGAGAATAGATGGGAGCAGAAGCCCTGACAGCCAGCCCCTGCGAGAGCTGGATGACCTTGGTTCCTGTGTGACCTTGGGCAAGATGCTTACCTCTCCGCCCCATAGTCCTCGCATCCGTTTTAATGGGCATCACAATAGCCGCACCTCACAGCGAGGTGCAAAGATGAAAGCAGATGGCCCGGTGGGGCCTCTCAGAACAGAGCTGGCACGCAGTCCGTGTTCCAGAAAGGCTGGCCATCATTACGACCATCGCGATTAGCACCATTTTTACTGCCCGCTTCTGTCTGGCTCCCAGCTCTCCCTCCGAGATTAAATTATAATGACCTCGCGCTCCACGCGTCCCCGCTGCACACGGGGGACTCGGCTGTGCCCACCTGGGGTGTGTGCTGTGCAGCCAGAGCTGGAGGATCTGCCCCCCACTCCCATCTGGGAAGAAGGGAGGGAGGTGTGGGGCCAGCTGCCTTCTTCTCCAACCCAGTGCCCGTTCTACAGGTGCCTCCCGCCTGAGTCCTCTGACCAGACCGCGCAGTGACATTTGTAACTGGGGGTTCCGGCCTTGCCGTAGGCACACCTGCTCTGGTTTCCCGTCACTGTCCCCAGTCTCAGCCTTGATGACTGGTTTCCTCCAAGTCACAGGCTCTTCTTGTTGCTGCCAACCCTGCTCTGTCCCTGAGCCTCCAGCCTCTCCTGCTGCCAGCCCACAGGGCCCCCCACCACCCACTCATTCCTCAGAGTGAGTGCGGCCCGCCTCCCACGCCCACTGCTCTTCTCTGTCAGCCCCAGAGCGCCCGGAGAAAAGCATGGAGCAATGCGAGGATTCAGCCTTTCTCCCCGGATCCACACCATCGTCTGTCCCTTCCTGCCAAACCCATTGGAGTGTTCCCCTGTCCTTTCATGAAAAGGAGCTAGAGTAGATCTTCCAGGAGCTCTGACGACCTATAACTGACAGCTGTGGGGCGCCAGCCTGGCCCCTCTAAGAACCGCCCCATCCACCAAGGGTCCACCAGGTGGCTCCACCCCCGGTTACAGATGATTGGATAAGGGCTGGACCAAAGCTGTTTAATCAGATAATCCTTCCTTAAGATTCTAGTCCAATCTGGGATGTCTGAACCAGAGGGCTGGAAATTCAGAACCTGAGGCTGGCCCGGCCCGTATTGCTCAGTGGTTGAGCGTTGACCTATGAACCAGGAGGTCATGGTTTGATTCTGGTCAGGGTACATGCCGGGTTTCAGGCTTGGTCCCCAGTGCAGGCCGTGCAGGAGACAGCCAATCAATGATCCTCTTTCATCATTGATGTTTCTAGCTCTCCTTCTCTCTTCCTCTCTGAAATCAATAAAAATATATTAAAAAAAAAAAAAAGAACCCAAGGATGGAGAATGAAGAAGCAGGCTTTTCCCTGGGGTCCCACGGGTATACGTATGTTGGTTTAGCCTGACCCGCATCCTCTTTGTTGAGGGACCACTCCTCCCCTCCTCTCGGGCCATGTGGTTTGTGAGGGGCTGGCCTCACCCCCAGCCTTTAGGAGTGAGCACATGACCCAGGCCTGACCAATGAGAGTGTCGCTTCCCTTCGGCCACAGTAATTGGCTCAGGATGGGCATATGACACCAAAGTCAGGCTGAGACTCACCCATAGGTCTTAAAAATAAATATCTTTATTGTTGAAAATATTACAGATGCCCCCTCTCTCCCCCATTGACCCCTCCACCCAGCCCTGCCACCACCACCCCAGGCACTCATTGCACTATTGTCAGCCCTGGACCCCCAGGGCTGCTGCTGAGGTACCAGGGAACGGGCTCAGCTTTCCCCCGCGGGGATTTGAGCAGGAGGAGCTCCTGGGGACTGTCGGCACCCAGCAGCCTGAGAAGGCAGCTGACCCTGAGGAAAGGAGGAGGGACAGACCCCTGTGCTAAGCAGCGTCCCTGGGCTTTCCAGGGTGGGAGCCCAAATTCCTGTTTGGGATTCTTTTTTTTTTTTCGTTAAGGAATTAGGTTTCTGTCCGTGGCAACCAGAGTTCTTCTGCAATAACTTCCTATAAATCCCCCTTTTTGCATAAGTTCGTTTGAAGGTGAATGTCTGGTCCCTAGGACCAGGGAGCTGTCCTATGATGCCCAGCAAGGAGGAGGCCACGCCCTGCATTTCCTCACAGCCCTCCCCACCTGCCATTCTCTTGTGGCTTTTCCCCTCTTATTATTCTAGGTTTTTAAATTACACTTTTAATTTCAAGATAATTATAGGTTCACACGCTGCTGTAAGAAATGATGCAGAGATCCATGTGCCCTTTCCCCGGTTTCCCCAGCGGTGACATCTTGCAAATCCCGTGCAGGGTGCACCAGGTGGCCTGGCCCATAGCCACACCCACTTTCCTCCCAACCTCTGGCGACCACTCATCAGTTCATCCTTTCTATAATTGGATCATTTCAAGAATATTACGGAATAGATGCACACAGTCTGTATGTCTGAGATCGGCTTTTCCACTCAGAATAATCCCCTGGAGAGTCATCCCAGCTGTGTGTTTAACCTCATGTTCCTTTATATGCGCGAGTGTCTCCACATCCGGACCAGCATTGGGTGGTGGCATCCTTTTTTAAATCTATTTTTACGTATTTATTTATCTATTTTCCAATATGTTCTTTTTTATTTTTTATTTTTGAGAGAGAAGGGTGGCTTTTCCGTGCACGGGACGATGCTCAGCCAACTGAGCCACCCAGGCAGGCCTGTCCTGGTTTTAGTCTGAGCTGCTCTGGGGGACATGCGGTGGCATCTCCCCATGGTTCTCGCTGCTTGGCCCTCACGGCTAATGGTGCTGAGCGTCTTTTCATTTGCTCACCTGCTACCTGAGAATCGTCTCCGGCAGAATGTCTGCCCGTATTTTCCAAGCCCTTTGTCATCGTTGCTGTTTACCGTTGCGTTCTGGGCGTTTTTACACAGCCTGCAGGCCCGTCCTTCGTCAGATATGTGGTTTACAAATCTTTTCTTTCCGCTTGTAGCTTGTGTCTTCAACCCCTTACCAACGTCCTTCACGGAGCAAACGTGTTAAATTTTGACGAAATCCAATTATCAATTTTTTTCAATGCTTTTGATGTCAAGTCTAAGAATGCTCTGTCTAGGCCGAGATCCCAAAGATTTTCCTCCTCTTTTTCTAAGAATTTTATAGGTTTACATTTTAAATTTAGGTCTATGACGCATCTTGAGTTAAATTTTATACAGGATATGAAGTGTAGATCAAGAATGATTTTTTTATTTTTTTTGCCAATGAATGTCTAAAAGCTCCAGTACCGTTTGTGAAAGGCTATTCTCACCTCCACTGAATGAATTTGCATCTTTGTCAAAAACCAGTTGGGCATATTTGTGCGGGTCTATTTCTGGATCCTTCATTCTGTTCCATTGATGTATCTGGGTGTCTATCTCCCCACCCACACCACAGTCTGATTACTGTAGCTATATAATAAATCTTCAAATTGGGTACGCTGATTTCTCCCACTTTTTCTCCTTAGTCAAAATTGTTTTAGCTTTTTTAGTTTCCTTTGCCATTCTTTTGTTGTTGCTGTTAATCCTCTCCCGAGAATATTTTTCCATTGATTTTTGGAGGGAGTGGAAGGGAGGGGGAAAGACACGGAGATAGAAATATTGATGTGAGAGAGACACATCGATTGGTTGCCTCCCACATACATTCTGACTGGGGCTGGAGATCGAGCCTGCAGCTGAGGTACGTGCCCTTGACTGGAACTGAACCTGGGACCCTTTAGTTGCAGGCGGAGGCTCTATCCAGTGAGCCAAACCAGGTAGGAAATTTTGACATTCTTAATAAATTTTTATCATAATCTTGTCTGTATCTATAAGAAATTACGCTGACATTTTAATAGGAATTGCATTAAGCCTGTATACGGACTTGTGGGGAATTGACATCTTTGTCATAAACATGGTATAGCTCTCCATTTATTTAGATCGTCTTTCATTGGCATTTTGTAGCTTTCAGCCTCCACATCCTGAAGGTGTTTTGTTAGATTTATTGCCATGTATTTCCCTTGTTTCAGTGTAAATGGTATTGTATGTTTAGCTTTGTCCAACTGTTCATTACTAGCTTAGAATATAATAGATTTTCATAGTTCAATGTTGTATCTTGAGACAGTGCTGAATTCATTTATTAGGTCTAGACATCTTTTAAAAATATATTTTTATTGATTTCAGAAAGGAAGGGAGAAGGAGAGAGAGATAGAAATATCAGTGATGAGAGAGAATCATTGATCAGTTGCCTCCTGCACACCCCACACTGGGGACTGAGTCCACAACCCAGGCATGTGCCCTGGCCAGGAATCAAACTGTGACCACCTGGTTCATAGGTCGATGCTCAACCACTGAGCCATACCGGCTGGGCTAGACATTTTTTTACATGTAGGTTTCATGGATTTTTCTGCATAGACAACCATGTTATCTGCAAATAGATATAGTTTACTTCTTCCTTTCCAATCTGTATGCCTTTTATTTACTTTTCATGTCTTATTGCACAAGCAAGAGCCTCCAGTAGTACATGGAGTATGAGTGATGTCCCCAATCTTAGATGGAAAGCCTTTATCTTCACCACTGAGTATGATGTTAGCTGTAGGTGTTTGGGTAGATTCTCTTTATCAAATTTTAAAAGTTCCCCTTTATTAAATTTTTTAAAAATAATATTTTTTGTTTTTTAATGGATTTCAGAGAGGAATGGAGAAAGAGCGCAAGAGAGAAACATCAATGATGAGAGAGAATCATTGATAGGTTGCCTCCTGTACACCCCCTGCCCTGCCCGCCCCTGTCTGCGGAGGATCGAGCCTGCAACCCAGCCATGAGTACTGACTGGGAATAGAGCTGGTGACCTCTTGGTTCACAGGTCAACTCTCAACCACTGAGCCACATCAGCCAGGTGAAAGCTCCCCTCTATTTAGAAAACTCAAGAGGAAAGTAAAATTTTCTTTCTTCTTTCCGGCTGTTCCAAGATTGCTTCTTTAAAAAGAATTTTTTTTCCTGTTTAGAGAATGTCTTTTCGCCCTTCTTTTAGGGTACGTCTGCTGGCAACACATTTCTTTTTTAGTTTTCCTCCACCTGAGAATGTCTTGATTTCCCCTTCCCTTTCCCGGAGGATATTTTTGCTAGAAACAGAATGCTGAATTGACCGTTCTTTTCATTCAGCACCTGAAACATGCGTTGCCACCTCCTTCTAAGCCTCCGTTGTTTCTGATGCAAACCCACCCTCGTGTAGGTTAGTCTTCTCTACGGTTAAGGTACTGCTTCTCTCCTGCCGCTTTCAATATTTTGTTTTCTTTGACTTTAGTCTTTAAGTTTGACGACGATGAGTGGGTTTCTTTGGGTTTATCCTGTTGGGAGATTCCCTCCACTTCTTAACGCTGTACCCTTATGTCCTTTAAAATCTGGGGTGTGAGCCCTGGCTGGTTTGGCTTGGTGGATAGAGCCTAGGCCTGCAGGCTGGAGGGTCCCAGGTTCAATTCTGGTCAAGGGCATGTACCTTGGTTGTGGGCACATCCCCAGTGGGGAGTGTGCAGGAGGCAGCTGATCGATGTTTCTCTCTCATCGATGTTTCTGACTCTCTATTCCTCTCCTGCTCTGTAAAAAATCCATAAAATCTGGGGTGTGTCCAGCCTTTATTCCTTTGAGTGTTTTTGTCCTCCTCTCTTCTTCCAGAGCAACAACGCTAGATTTTCTGTGATAGTCCCAGGGGTCCTGGAGGTGCTTTCACTGACCCAGGTGGGAAGATTGTCTTATTACTGCTGGGCAGGGTGGGAGCTCTGGCCCCTGAGGCTCTGCGGACGCCACCCAGCCTCACTGCTCTCTCCAGTGGCCTCTCCGCTGGCACCACAGGGAGGGGGCGGCCTCGTCCCCACTGGGCAGTGATGAAGATCCTGACTCCATCACTCCTCTGATACCACCCAAGCAGGGAGGGGGAGTGGCACCCACCCAGGGCGCAGCGTGAGAACCTCGGGGCCAGAACACCTGCTGGTGTTTGCAGCTGGCACTTCTGAGCTGGTGCCATCGGGTAGGTGGGGGGGCGGAGGGGCCTGGTTTTTTGAGCCAAGAGCAGAGCAGACACTGTGGGGAGGAGAGGGGAGGTAAGGAGGGGGTGGCTGTCAGCCACTCTATCCTCTGGGAGCTGAGGGCAGGGCCGGGGGCGCTGGGGGCGCAGACTCAGAGACGCAGGGATGCCATGAAGCCCGTCCCAGGCCCTGCTTAGCGGGAAGACTGACTGATCACTCATTAGCCAGCCCTAGTTCGCCTGCAGGCCAGACAGGCGCAGGGTCCCTGTGCAGAGCACCGGTGTCCAGGCCCAAGGCTGAGGGATCAGGAGCTGATGACCGCAGGCCTGGAGCCGGGCTAGTCCATCCGCGGCCAGCAGGGCACTCGGGGGCAGCCACATCTTTCCTGACCCACCCTGGTCTTGGAGAAAAGGAGGCCCGGGTCACCGGCGTCAGGGGAGATGAGAAAGAGCCAGAGCTCCCTGCTGACCATACAGCCATGTAGTGGTGACACAAGCAAACACCTCTCCAATGGCTCTTTGGGGCCAAAGATCTTCTAAGCAGCAAATACCTCCCATCACCACCCCTCCAAGGGATCAATATGCTTAAATGCCAGCTAAGCCTGGCAGAGAGAACAGGGCAGCCCAGGCCCCCAGAGAGTACAGGGTTAGTGTCCTGCTTTCCCAAGCTCCTGGAGCCTGGGAAGTGGGGGGAGGGGGGTAGAGGGAGCCGCAAAGCCACTGCACTCCATGCAGACGGGGCTCCAGAAACAGAGAGGCACCACCCACCCGGGACCTGGCCCAACGTGCTACTCTAATGCTGTGTGACCTGGGCCAAAGCGCTTCACCTCTCTGTGCTTCTAGCTCATGTATGCCACAGTGTCCCACCCTCAGTCTGCAGAATGAGTGCTCAGGGTTTCGCTGTGTGTGCCGTGGTGAGAGGGGTCCCTTTTCCACCCATCTCCATGTTGGGGATCAAGTGCAAAACAGAAGCACAAAGTGACTAGTTTTGTGCTCTCCGCCATCACCAGGAAAACTGACATGTGGCTATTCCAGCCGTGGGCAAACTCCGGCCCGCCGGCCGGATTCAGCCCGTTTGAAATGAATAAAACTATTGGAAAAAAAGACCGTACCCTTTTATGTAATGATGTTTACTTTGAATTTATATTAGTTCACACAAACACTCCATCCATGCTTTTGTTCCGGCCCTCCGGTCCAGTTTAAGAACCCATTGTGGCCCTCGAGTCAAAAAGTTTGTCCACCCCTGGGCTATTCCAATTCCCACCGGGTCAGGTGGATGACTAAGTGAGGAAAGTGTAAGTGTCGGGCAGCAGGGAGTGGTGGGGACTGGGGCGAACTAGAGGGCAGATGCAAGTTAGGCATGGACGTATGGTCTAATGGTCAAGGGAAGCCAGAGGCCTGAATTCTTATGTAAAATGTTTACATTTTTAGATGTTAAACACAAACATGGACATTTAAATAACACTGTGGCAGGCCCAGCCGATCACTGGCGGACAGGGTTCAGCCCTGGGCTGTCTGTAGTTTGCAGCCTCTGAGGCCAATTGTGTGAGTTGGGCCTTTGCCTTTTCTGAGGCTGTGCCCTGTCCAGCCAGTGGGCTTGGTGCCTCCTCCGTGGGCATCAATGGCAGGACTATCCAGCTCAGGTTTGGAAAGCGTCTCCCGCCGGGCCTGGCACAGTCGGTGGCACCAAGCTTAGTGTTATCCCGCTCCCAGGGGTTGGGGAGGGGGCTTGCCTTGGCATGGCCACAGGGAGACCTGGAGAGAGCTGAGACCCAGGAGCAGGCAGGCAGGAGGCTGGAGGGCCCGGGGCTCAGGGCAGGGATGGGCTCCCAAAGCTCAGGCAGGGCCAAAGGAGGCGGCGGGGGAGTGAGGGGAGACAGCAGCCAGGGCTGGGTCCTAAGCAAACACTGAAGTTCTGGGGGCTAAGGCGAGCAGTGAGTCCGGTGGGGGTGGGGGGTGGGGCCTGGGGAGCCAGGGCAGGGGGCTGCTTGCCATGGGATGCCATGCTCCTGGACATTTGGGCCACATGCCTCTCAACAAGCAAGGCCCAATGTCACTCCCCGTGTGTAATCGCCGCCCCTAGTCGAGCACACACTGCACAAGCACTGGAGGAGCTTGGCCCCACAGTCCTCACAGCAGCCCCCCGGAACCTGCGCTACCGTGACCCCTCCTCCAGAGAGGAGCAGCTGAGGCTTGTCGTAATGCCACATTCCCTGGCACGTTCCCCGTGCTGTGTGCCCACGGGCATGGCTTCCCGTAGTCCTGGTGGTAGCTCGTCTCCAACGAAGGCCCATGAGCCACCGCTCCTGGGCTGGGATCTTGTGCAGCCCCTTCTCCTTGAATCTGGCCCCATCACTTGCTCGTGAGCAAGAGAATACACACAAGGGACCCTGGGACCTCCGGAGAAAGGCTATAAAATAAACTTGTAGCCTCCGCTAGGATCTCTGGGAACACTTGCTCCCCGCAGGGGCCCAGACACCGTGCAGGGGCAGCCGCTCCACTGACAGCCCCAGGGGAGCCCCCGGTGCCAGCCGCGCCACCTGCCAGCGCTGCCAGGGGTCATCTGGATGCCCGGACCGCCGACATCCGTCTGAGGCGACACGGAAGGCCCCGCGCCAGGCCCCCAGCTGAGCGCAGTCAACCACGGAGCCCTGCCCGCGGTCCGCTGTGCTCTTCCCGCTGGGCCCGTGACAGAGGCCGGGCCTGTCTTGCCTTGGAGCTGGTCTCCTCGCGGCCAGAATTGTGACAAATGACCTCACACATATTAAACTAGAGAGATGACACCGCCAGGCCCTGCCAGGCCCCAGATGCAAGGCATGAAAAATGGGGCTGGTCCATCTTGCAGGCCTCGGTGACAAGGAGAAATGGGTCAGCCCTAACAGGGGCTACACATTGGGCCCCCGTCTTAAATAAGTCAAATGGGAATTGACTGCCCCTTGGGGGCGGGGCAGCCCTTGGGGAGCAGGGGAGCTGGGCAGGAGACTTGGCTTTGCGGGAAAAGGTGCCCATGGCCGACTCCAGCAGCTCAGGACTCGGCACCGAGTGCCAGGGTGGAGACGCAGGGCTTCGGGAAAGAGAGGCCGGTGGGAGGAGGCGGTTCAGAGTCCTGGGCCGGTGACCTAACCTTTCTGAGCCTCAGCTTCCACATTTGCAACACGGGATCACCGTCCCTGTTACATTTCAGATCAGTAACGGTAACAGCAGAAGAGCATGTGCAGGCGTCAAACAATGTCTGTCCCCATCATCTCCCCACCGCACACAGGGGCTGAAAGCAGGGGCTCTGGAGCCCCCCGCCTGGGCCCGCCCCAGCGCCGCCACCCACAGGCGGGTCCCCTGGATGCCGCCCTGCAGCTCCCCTGCCTCAGCCACTCCACTCCCAGCACGGTTGTGATGACACTCCTGTGCTCACTGCACGGAGTCAGCACCCACAACTGTTCTCTCCCCTCTGTCTCCTTCCCTAGCGCGGGGTCACTACCTCCCAAGGTCAAGGTCTAAGGAGGAGCTGCTGGTGGGAAAGAAGGGATGGGTTAAGGGAGTCAGAGCTTTAGCTGGTTCCGCTGTCACGGGTCTCCTTAAAGGGGATCAGGGGTGGTGTTGACGGGCCAGGGTCCCTTTAAGGGGGCAGAGCCATGCAGGGGGAGGGGATGTCGCGGGCGTCCCCAGGGTCTGCACTGGGCCTGTCTCAGGCATTGCTCTCCTGACAGCCGACCACCTTTCCCCAGAGGAGCGCTCTCACCGCCCCGTCTGCCGTGCCCCCTCCCGGCTCACTGTCCATCCCTCCTCTGCCAGCTTTCCTGACCAAACCCTCCCTGGGCCTCCTGCCAGGAGCTGTGTGAGAGCCCTGCTCTGTGTTCCCACCATGGGGTGTGGTGACCTCCCCATGCCCGCCCCCTCGGCCCCCAGGAGAGTCCACATCATTGCACAGAGCACAGTTCACTCATCTCAATGCCGTTGCAGTGCTGTCCTGGCACTGCTGTACCCCCATCCCCCCCCCCATACACACACACACACACACACACACACACACACACACACACCAGGAGCGTGCTCAGTGAGTACGTGTTGAATGACCGAGTGGGTAAATGGCTCAGCCACCAGAGGCAGACAGAACCCCTGTGCACTGGACAACTGCGGTCAAGGTCTCTCCAGCACACACTCCTTGTGATAACAGCCCCCGCAACCCAGGTTTCCTCTGGGGGACCCCCCTCCTCTCTCTGTCCAAGGGTTTGGGTGGGGCCAATAGCATGTGACTCAGGTCAGGTCAGTGAGAGCAGCCCTGTCTCCCCAGGGTCTAAATCATTGGTTGAAGGATGGTCACATGACTTAAGCCAAGCCCGCGAAAGGCAGAACCGGGGTCTGGGCTGGAAAGGGTGTGAGGACGGCCTCTCTGCTGGTCCTGCTGCATTTGTAGGATGAAGGCCTGGAACTGAGCGTGGTGACCCTCTGTGTCATCACTTGGGGAAAAGCTGCTTGTGAACGAAACCAACACAAAGGGAATGGAGGCAGAGAAGGGGGAGGATGGCAGTCCCTAAGGAATCCGCTCATCACCTGGAGCCAGCCGAGCCTGAAGCCGGCGTTTCGGTAGCTCACCCAGCACCCAAGCCACCCGCTCGCCATTCGAGAGTCTAACTCATTTGCAGCCCAGAGACGGGCCTGGTCAGCTGAGCCATGAGCTCATGACATTCCCTGTCGTGGTGGTGGCTCAGGAGAGAAAGTGGCCTGAGTTGGGCTCATGGGAGGGAGGCTGGGGACTGTAGTGACTTTGGGGAAAGGGAAGCCCCCATCCCCCCATCCCTGTATGTGAAGGAGGAGCTTTCTCACCATCTCTCTCCCCCCCCCCGCCCCCCGCCCCCCCGAAGCCTGGCCAGGAGTGGAGTCGGCATGTGGGGGGCAATGCTCAGTGACCACAGAGGGGAGACTCAGCCCCATGACCTCAGCGACGCTGGTCAAACGTGTCCTGAAGTCCACACACGGCTACACTCCCCGTGTTCGGGAACCGTGCTTCCTCATGGCTCAGACGAGTGTGGGTGGGGTTTCCCTTGTGACAAGCCATGCCCCCTAGCTGGTCCCCAAGGACTAATACAAACCCCTGTTTGCTCAGCTAGGGAGCCCATCACTCACAAGCAAAGGGATCCTGGCTGGTTCTGCCTTTCGCACACTGTGCTCTGCGATCCGGAGCCCCTCACTGGGGTCCTCGCACCCTTGGGACCACCCAGCACCCCCCATGGCTCGTCCACCTCAGGTCTCACCAGCTTCCACCTCCACCTCCACAGCCTCTAAGACAGGGGCTGGCCCTAACTGGTGTGGCTCAGTGGATAGAGCGTCGGCCTGCGGACTCAAGGGTCCCGGGTTCGATTCCGGGCAAGGGCATGTACCTTGGTTTCAGGCACAACCCTAGTAGGGGGTGTGCAGGAGGCAGCTGATCGATGTTTCTCTCTCATTGTTATTTCTAACTCTCTATTTCTCTCCCTTCCTCTCTGTAAAAAACCAATAAAATATATTTTTTAAAAAAAGACAGGGGCTAGCAAACTTCCTCTGTAAGGGCCAGACAGTAAATATTTCAGGCTTTGTGGGCCATTCCACCTCTGTCCCTGTAGCGGAAGGCAGCCGTAGACTACATATAAATGAAGCGCGTGGCTGTGTCCCAATAAAGCTTTATTTATGGACACTATACATTTGAATTTCACATAATTTTCACATTTCACAAAATAGTCTTCTTCTTTTGATTTATTTCCAAGAATTTAAAAGTGTAAAAACCATTCTTAGCTTGTGGCTGATTAAAATGATAGTGGGCCCGATCCGGTCCACGGGGCAGACTTTGTCTACCTTTTGGACTCCGGGCTCAACCCCTTCCCTCTGCCCCCCCCCCTCCCCCCCGCTCCACCCCCCAAACCTGGGCTGAGCTTGCTGAAGTCCCAGCATGCCGCGGGCCTCTTGTGTCTGAAGGTCAAAGCCACTTACCAGAAGGACCACCCGTAGTCCCAGGAATGGGGCCTCCAGTCCTCAGGGCCGAGGCTCACGGTGACCTGGAACACCTGCGTGTACATCATGTGGGCGACCATTCCCAGGAGGCCTGTGGGGAGCAGAGAAGGAGTCAGCAAGCAAGGTGGGGCTGTGTGCACCCCAGGGGCCGTCGGTGCGTGTTTTCTGCGGCTCATGGTCAAGTCTGTGAGCCCCTGGGCTGGGAGAGCTTCGGTTCGAGGGTCTGAGCGAGAGCCCCTCCCGCACATCTCCCCGAGCAGCCCTGGGCAGGGCACCTCCCTCCTCTGAGCCTCAGCGCTTTCCTTTCCGCTCCGGGATGAGACTGTGACAGCCGAGCGGAGGCGGGTAAACCGAGGAGCCTCCGTGCCTGGTGCCCACTGGACACGCTCATAAACCCGGGCCGCGCCCCCGTGTGGATGCGGCGACGGGAGCCCTCATGGTGCCATGGTGACAGCCGAATGACACGGACAAGACTTGCAGAGGGAGCGACACGGTACCGAGGAGGGGAGGGGTCGCTGGCAAGAGGAAGAAGGGAGCCAGGGATGCGTATGCACTTACTGTGGCCAAGCACCTGTCCAACCCTCACTTCCGTTTTTGCCTCTTTAGATCTTCGTAACAACACTTGGAAGTGCCTGGCCCTGATCATGGAACTTCCTGCAGGGGCTCCGGCACCTGTGTCTCCGTCCCGCCGCCTGGCCCAGGCCTGATGGGCACGGAGGACTCAGAGGCGACATAGAGGGGGGCCTGTGCTCTGGGCTGGTGTCAGCCTGGCGTGGACACTTCCCCTGCTCTCTGACCCCAGGTGAGGGCTGGCTGCCCTCCAGGGCTGCTGGGGGCAGGACATCCAGGGGGAGGTGACACACAGGTGCCGAGTCCCGTGAGCCCCAGAGGCTCAGCAACCCCCAGGCTCTCTGTGCCGCCCCCCAACCCCTAGCCTTGGCTCTGTGGGAAGGGGGACGAGGGGGCGAGCCTGCAGATAGCTCTGTTTATTTCCTTGACACCGTTTTTTGGTGAAAGTGCATGGGATGCCTTGATAATGAGGTGCCATGTTTAATGTGTCCCATCAACTGATGGCACTGACGTTGCCTCCAGGACTTTGCTCTATAAGCAACGCTGCAATGAGCTCCTCCTTCGGGGCTCATGCACAGCCTCGCGGGCCAGAGCTTGAGACGATGAACGCTGACAATCTCGCCCCTGGCACGGGGAAACACGCAGCCCGACATTGCTCTACGTTCACATTTCCCTCGTTGCTAGTGAGCCCGGGCATCTTCACGTTTGTTAACATTTCTGTTTCTTCTTCTGATACGCCTGTCTGTATCCTTTGTCAGCTTTCTTTTTAAAAACTCTTTTTCATGATCACGTGGTAGGAATTGTTTGTAGGTCTTGGGTACAAATCCCGTCTGTTGCGTGGACTACATATAGTTTCCTGCTTGTCTTTTCCCACATACAGAGGCCTTCTTTGTTAAAAATAGACTCTATTTTTAGAGCAGCTTTAGGTTTGCAGAGAAACTGAGCAGATAGTAGAGAGTTCCATATGCCCCCTCTCTCCGCCCCACATTTGTTACAATTCATGAACCAGTATTGAGGCATTTTTTAAAATATATTTTTATTGATTTCAGAGAGGAAGGGAGAGGAAGAAAGAGATAGAAACATCAATGAGGAGAGGGAATCATTGATTGGCTGCCTCCTGCACATTGGACCAAGCCCACAACCCAGGCATGTGCCCTTGACCAGGATGAACCTGGAACCTGTCGGTCCGTAGGCCGATGCTCTATCCACTTAGCTGAACCAGCCAGGGCTTGCTAACTAAATCTATGGTGTACCTTTGGCCCACTGTTGGTGCTGCACATGCTGTGAGTTTTGGACACTTGTATAGTGACAGGGACCCCAGTCCTGTGCCCAATAGGCTCCCGGCCCTAAAATCCCCGTACCCCACCCTCCTCCCTCCCTCCCTCCTCCCAGCCCGGTGGCCACTGATCTTCTCATTGTCTCCGTCGTGTTGCCTCTTCCGGAACCTGGGATTGTTGGATCACAGAGTGGCTTCTCCCACTCAGCGATGTGCGTTTCCGGTGCCTCCGTGTCTCCGTGGCTCGCTGGCTCATTGCTGTTTGGTGCTGGATGACGCTCCCCTGTCGGGATGCACCTCAGCTCATCCACCATCACCCGCTGAAGGGCACCTTCGCTACTTCCAATTCGGGGTGATTGTGAATAAGGCTGCTTTGGTCAGACATCTTGACATTTGATGTAGTCATACCCATCCGTCTTTCCCTTTTTGTTTTTTTTAAAAAATATATTTTATTGATTTTTTACAGAGAGGAAGGGAGAGGGGTAGAGAGTTAGAAACATCGATGAGAGAGAAACACCGATCAGCTGCCTCCTGCACACCCTCTACAGGGGATGTCCCCTCAACCAAGGTACATGCCCTTGACCGGAATCGAACCTGGAACCCTTGAGTCCGCAGACTGACGCTCTATCCACTGAGCCAAACCGGTTAGGGCACGTCTTTCCCTTTTTGGGTTGCACTTCCTGTATCTGACTTAAGAAAACCAACACCATACAGAGTCTCCTATATTTTTCGGGGCATTTATCTTAGTGACTGTGAGGTAAGGCTCTAGCTTAACTTTCTTAAATGAATCACTAATTGCTCTGAGCCCTTACAGAGTCAACCAACCTTTCTCCACTGATTTTATTTTATTTTATAAATATATTTTATTGATTTCAGAGATGACATGAGGGAGAGAGATAGAAGCATCAATGATGAGAGAGAATCAGCAATTGGCTGCCTCCTGCACGCCCCACACTGAGGATGGAACCCGCAACCCGGACATGTGCCCTGACCAGGAATCGACCATGACCTCCAGGTTCACAGGTCAGCACTCAACCACTGAGCCCCGTCAGCCGGCTCTCCACGGATTTTAAATAACACTTTCACACCATATTCCACTCCCACCTCTACACCAGCCTGTTTCCTGTCTCAGCATCCTGCTCCCTGCTCGCTCCTGTTCCCGTGTCAGCACCCCACTGTTTTACTTATGTAACTTACGGTCCAGTCTGTCGCTGCCCAGGGCTCACTCCCTCTGCAGCTGCCCCTCCCTAGGGCTTTGCCCCTTGGCAGGACCCTGACCCCTTCCTTAGCCCCCACCAGTCCTTCCTGAGGCCTGGGCCTTGCTCTCCAAACTGCAGTTGTTGCAGCTTCTTCGGTTTCTTCCTCACGGTGCCCGGCCAGGTGCTCTTTGAGTTATTTGATGTCTCAGTGCCTCTGTCTTCTCATCTACAGAATGGGGACAGGAGCTGACACTGGCTGTCCAATGAGCATCCGCTAAGGAACTGGGACAGTCATGGGAACACCCCTTCCTGATGTCAGGACCGGGGGACAGCGCAGCATTTTACTGCAAGATCTCTCAGCGGGACCCAGGAGCTGGACCGGCCTGCTGGCAGACCAATTAATTTTCTGAATTGTTGGTATAGAAGAGCATTGATTTCTCAATTGAATCCATTTATTCCCAAATCTGAAAGGCCATGCTTTAAGAAAATCCAATCAATGAAATTGCAATTGGTGAGAGTCTCCAATTGCATTTTAAAGACTCCGCTTGGGAAGTCCGCCTCCTGCCCATGTTCTCTGGACGCTCACACACCGACCGCCACATGTGCCACCAACCCTCAGCGGAAAGGACCGTTTCCAACTCCTCTGGGTTAAGCAATGGCATGTTGATGAGCGACGGGACCTCCTCACTGAGGGGCCCTGAATGAGTGAGGCTCTCCTGCCCCGAGGCTTCCCGGGGGACCCCCACCAGGGGTCACAGTGTGAACCCTCCTCCCTGGGCTTCGGGACTCTCCCCACTCCTGACACCAGAAATGGAGCTCCCAGCCTGTAGGTGGGGGGACCCTGGGGAGCACGGGGCCGGGGGAGTGGTGTTGGCCAGGGTTCAGACCTGGGCTGCACCTGGTACCACCCAGAACCCAGAATCGGAAGAGCTGTGGCCTCCCGGCCCTGCCCGCACTGGCTACCCCAGGAGGAGAGGCTGGGGTGGGGCCAGACGTAGGAGACTGTCAGGAGGGTCAGGGGTGAGATGAAGCCAAGGGCGAGAGAGGGTCTAGTTCCCACTCTGTCACTTACCAGCTGCATGACCTCCCCTTCTGTGCCTCAGTTTCCTCAGCTCTAATATGGGGCTCATAACAGCACCTACCTCATAGATTGGTAGGAGGTTTATACTTGAAAGGCACTTAGAACAGTGCTTGACATCATAAGCCCCACAGAAGTGTTTCTTGAATGAATGAATGAATGAATGAATGAATGAATGAATGAATGCCCGAGGCTCACTGTGTAGACCTGCTAGACCAGCACCTGGCCGGGACCTGGCTCACCGCGAGCCAAGCGCTCACCTGTGTTTGTTGAATGAATAGGTGGCTGCTGGTTGCTGCAGGCCGGTGTTAAAGGTCTAGTCTGGAATATGGGGCTGAGTTAGGACGGGGCCAAATTCAAAAGCTTTAGAGAGCAAATGTCAGTCATCATTCCTGTGTTTACTTGTCATTCCCACCCCAGATACTATTCCGGGGGTGGGGGCGGGGGCGACACTGGGAGAGACAGCGGTCCTGCCTTCACGGCCTCCGGTGCTAGTGGGGAGGCCGACGGGGAGCCATGACCTCACAAGAACAGTCCAGGAAGTGGGAAGGGCTGTCAGGGTCAAGAGAAGACGGGCCAAGCACCAGCCAGCTCCAGGGCCGCGGGGATGGGAGGCCAGGGAGGGCCTTCTGAGGAGGGGACACAGCAGAGGCTGGGTGGGAGCTGGAGGCAGCCGCAGGAGTATGGGGAGGGGGCAGGACACCGCCTACTGTCCGGCGAAGGGAGAGAAGGCACCGCAGAGTGAGAACGGGGAGGTGGGCACGGCAGGGCCGGGCGCCCAGGACGCCCTGGACCACAGCGAGGAGTCTGGCTGCATCTGTAAGCAGATGGGGAACCAGGCGGGTATAAGCGTGGGGCCAATTTCAGATGCTGCTGGTGACTCTGTGAACAGGGAGGTGGGGGCGGGACCAGGAGGTGGCTCCTGGAGAGGACGTTCAGGTCCAGCGGCTCCTGCTGAGACTGGACCCCTGGCTCTGGGGCAGGCTGTGGAGGCGGGTCCGCAGGGCCTGCCCAGGGGCCGGTGTGGCCACCCGGAGTCTAGGGGCCTTCAAAGGCTGTGGTTTGAGCTGCTGGGCAGATGATGATGCCGCTTACTCAGCTGAAGAAAATGTCTGAATGGTAGAACCCACTTTGGGCTGTATTTGTGAGAAATGCCTTTTATCTCCACGAAGAGATACTAGCGAGCAGGGGCGTGTGGATAGGTGTGGGTCCGGGGAGCAGTCAGGCTGAGGTTGAGCTGCCTGAGTCCCTGGCCTGTGGAGGTAGAGCTGGAGGGCCACCTGGGGGGAGGAGTGGGGGAGGGGCCCTGGGGAGAGAAGTGGGGAGGGAGAGGGGCCCTGGAGAGAGGAGTGGGGGAGGGGCCCTGGGGAGAGGAGTGGGGGTAGGGGCCCTGGGGAGAGGAGTGGGGGGAGGGGCCCTGGGGAGAGGAGTGGGGAGGGAGAGGGGCCCTGGGGAGAGGAGTGGGGGAGGGGCCCTGGAGAGAGGAGTGGGGGGAGGGGCCCTGGAGGGAGTACTGGGCGGAGAGGGGCCCTGGAGGGAAGACTGGGGGAGAGGGGCCCTGGAGAGAGGAGGTGGGAGGGGCCCTGGAGAGAGGAGTGGGGGAGAGGGGCCCTGGAGGGAGGACTGGGGGGAGAGGGGCCCCTGGAGAGAGGAGTGGGGGGGGGTTCGGGGGAGCTGGGTCAGCAGTGGGAAGGGCCAGGAGAGGAGGTGAGGAGAGGTCCCGGCTGTAGAAGGAACAGGAGACAGGAGACATGGTTGTCAGGAGCAAGGAGGGCCCTTCAGGTCAGAGATGAGGCAGAGAACTGACTGCTGGGTTTGCTACATGGAGGCCCTGCGGGCAGAGCCTGACCAGAACTGGCTGAGAAGAGGAGATGAAACGCCCAACACTGATGGGAAGGCTTCCCAGCGTCTGTGGAGAAGCAGAAGGGGTGGGGGGTCAGAGCTGGAGCAGCCCGGAGGGGTGTGAGGAGGGAGACAGGGAGACCCTGTGCTCAGAGGGATGGAGCAGGGAGGGCGAGTGGGGAGGGCCAGAGGGTAACATACTTAGAGCTCCGGAGAGAGGCCGGGGGTGGGGGGGTTGTGGGGATGGGGAGGACTGGAAGACAAGGGGCTGCTTCCACTTGAGCTGGGCAGCCTGCCCGGGAGCAGGAGGGACAGTAGGTGCTGCAGAGCCCAGCACTGGGTGGCCCAGGGAGGCCCGGCCACCATCGAGAGCCAGAGGGCAGGTGTGGGAGGTGGGGAGGGAGGCAGGTGTGGGAGGTGGGGAGGGGGGCAGGTGTGGGAGGTGGGGAGGGAGGCAGGTGTGGGAGGTGGGGAGGGTGGCAGGTGTGGATGGTGGGGAGGGTGGCAGGTGTGGGAGGTGGGGAGGGAGGCAGGTGTGGGTGGTGGGGAGGGAGGCAGGTGTGGGTGGTGGGGAGGGAGGCAGGTGTGGGAGGTGGGGAGGGAGGCAGATGTGGGAGGTGGGGAGGGAGGCAGGTGTGGGAGGTGGGGAGGGAGGCAGGTGTGGGAGGTGGGGAGGGAGGCAGGTGTGGGTGGTGGGGAGGGAGGCAGGTGTGGGTGGTGGGGAGGGAGGCAGGTGTGGGAGGTGGGGAGGGTGGCAGGTGTGG
The DNA here is from genome assembly GCA_036010255.1 of Myotis pilosus. Classification (NCBI taxonomy): domain Eukaryota; kingdom Metazoa; phylum Chordata; class Mammalia; order Chiroptera; family Vespertilionidae; genus Myotis; species Myotis pilosus. The sequence goes on from JASKON010000003.1 coordinate 103,852,246, forward strand.
GAGGTGGGAGGGAGGCAGGTATGGGAGGTGGGGAGGGAGGCAGGTGTGGGAGGTGGGGAGGGAGGCAGGTGTGGGTGCTGGGAGGGTGGCAGGTGTGGGTGGTGGGGAGGGTGGCAGGTGTGGGTGCTGGGAGGGTGGCAGGTGTGGGTGGTGGGGAGGGTGGCAGGTGTGGGTGGTGGGGAGGGAGGCAGGTGTGGGTGGTGGGGAGGGAGGCAGGTGTGGGTGGTGGGGAGGGAGGCAGGTGTGGGTGGTGGGGAGGGAGGCAGGTGTGGGAGGTGGGGAGGGAGGCAGATGTGGGAGGTGGGAGGGAGGCAGGTGTGGGAGGTGGGGAGAGAGGCAGGTGTGGGTGGTGGGGAGGGAGGCAGGTATGGGAGGTGGGGAGGGAGGCAGGTGTGGGTGGTGGGGAGGGTTGCAGGTGTGGGAGGTGGGGAGGGTGGCAGGTGTGGGTGGTGGGGAGGGAGGCAGGTGTGGGTGGTGGGGAGGGAGGCAGGTATGGGAGGTGGGGAGGGAGGCAGGTGTGGGTGGTGGGGAGGGAGGCAGGTGTGGGTGGTGGGGAGGGAGGCAGGTGTGGGTGTTGGGGAGGGAGGCAGGTGTGGGAGGTGGGGAGGGAGGCAGGTGTGGGTGGTGGGGAGGGTGGCAGGTGTGGGAGGTGGGAGGGAGGCAGGTATGGGAGGTGGGGAGGGAGGCAGGTGTGGGAGGTGGGGAGGAGGGAGGCAGGTGTGGGTGCTGGGAGGGTGGCAGGTGTGGGTGGTGGGGAGGGAGGCAGGTGTGGGTGCTGGGGAGGGAGGCAGGTGTGGGGAGGTGGGGAGGGGGACAGGTGTGGGTGGTGGGGAGGGAGGCAGGTGTGGGTGCTGGGAGGGTGGCAGGTGTGGGTGGTGGGGAGGGTGGCAGGTGTGGGTGCTGGGGAGGGAGGCAGGTGTGGGAGGTGGGGAGGGGGACAGGTGTGGGGGGTGGGGAGGGGGGGGGGTGTGGGGGCGGGGAGGGTGGCAGGTGTGGGTGGTGGGGAGGGAGGCAGGTTTGGGTGCTGGGAGGGTGGCAGGTGTGGGTGGTGGGGAGGGAGGCAGGTGTGGGAGGGGAGGGTGGCAGGTGTGGGTGGTGGGGAGGGAGGCAGGTGTGGGTGTTGGGGAGGGTGGCAGGTGTGGGTGGTGGGGAGGGAGGCAGGTGTGGGAGGTGGGGAGGGTGGCAGGTGTGGGTGGTGGGGAGGGAGGCAGGTGTGGGTGATGGGGAGGGTCCGAGGATGGGGTAGGTATGAATTCGCCTTTGCAGGGAGCAGAGAATAAGACCCCGCAGAAGTGCGTGTGGCCGGGCAGTGGGCACCTGTGAGCTCTGTGCGTGTGAAAGTGAGTCTGGCAGGGGTGGGACTGAGCAGCCAGAGAGCAGCCAGCCCAGGCGGAGCGGGGCCTCTGAGTCTGGAGGTAGCTCCCTGCGGAGTGGCTGGCTGGTCCTGCCTGGTGACCCCCCTGAGGAAGGTGCCCCCTGGGTGGGAGTTGGATCAAAGACACCCCACTGAGTTCAGGCCCCTCTGGCAGGGGCCCGCCTCTCTTGCGCAGTTTGGATGGATTATGCTAATGCCACGCTCCATTTAATTGAGGTGGGGGGTGGCTGATTAATTAAGTTATAACAGAGCTATTTTTAAACATGCTGTCTAAGCCGTTACTCAGAACACAGCGTACACGCGTGTCTACACACACATCCTCGTGCACGCGGCAGCGTCTGGATCTGCCAACATCCCACGCACGTGGAGTCAGGACAGGACACAGGGGCTGGCCAGGACCGGGAGGGAGCTGAGAGCAGAGCAGGCGGGCGGGGGGCAGCCTGGCCTCACACCCAGCTGGTCACCCGCACACTGAGCACCAGATGTGTGTCAGGCCTCCTTGCGGGGAGTGGGGGGTGTGCACTGGCCTGGGAATGCGGGGCTGCTGAGGGCTGGGCTGGGCCTGGGCAGGACGTGGGTGCGAGCTGTGAGCTGCGCTGGAGGCATCAACAAGGCACAGCAGAGAAGTTCTGAGACCTCTGTGGGAGTTTGGACTTTATCCCCAGGCACCGGGCAGGATTGTGTAATGGTAAGAGGGGGCGGAAGGCCTCTCCTGCCTGCCTGTGGGGAGTGAGAGTGGGGGGAGCAGGGAGGCGGGAGAGGAGGAGGCAGTGGGCAGGTGCAGGGCGGGGGGCACAGGACACCTGGCCCCGCTGAGATGCGGGATCCCCAGCAAACCTGTGGGCACCGGAAAGCCCTGGCTCAGGGATAGGGGGAGCCTGGGAGGCTGGGGGCCTGGCCCACTTAGCGTTGGCCCTGAAACCTAAGGCTGATTTCATGACACCCAGCGCTGGGGCAGGCGGAAAAGCAGACCCCTTATCTGCGAACATCTAAAGTCCCCGGACCCGGTGCAGCGGAGACCACGGCTGCCGCCCTCGTGCCCAGCCTCGGGCAGCGCACGTGGCAGCCCGCCCGCTGTCGCCCCCCGGGAGCCGAACTGCCCGGTTTCGCTCACACAGGTCTATTTTTAAAGAACAGGCTATTTTTAGACACTCTCTCGAGATCCCGCAGCCTCTCCGAGTAGCATATTTCAGGGTTTAAAAAGTCCCTCCTCACACATAACCTAAATCTTCCCAGCTCCAATTTAAGCTAATTTCTTGCTGTGCCCTCTGAGGAAAGGGTGAGCGGTTGGCATCTTCTCAGGAGCAGGCTTTCGGGAGCTGAGCAATTACCGAGCCGCCCTCCACCGACGGCTCAGCGCCCTCGAGGCCGCGATCAGGCCCCTTGGGTCACCAGCCTCAGTCTTGTTCGGATTCTGCCCGTTTCTCTATTTGCCTTTCACAGTGAAGCGGCCCAAGTCAGAGAGGGCATTTATCTTTTTTTTTATTTGTTTTAATATATTTTTATTGATTTCAGAGAGGAAGGGAGATGGAGAGAGAGAGATAGAAGCATCAATGATGAGAGAGAATCATTGATCAGCTGCCTCCTGCACACCCGCAACTGGGGATCGAGCCTGCAACCCAGGCATGTGCCCTTGACGGGAATCGAACCTAGGACCCTTTGGTCCGCAGTCCGACACTCTATCCACTGAGCCAAACCAGCTAGGGCAGAGGTGGCATTTATTGGGAGACCTCCTCACAGCCCAGCCTGTCTCCCCGGCACCTCCACCCAGCGCTGAGGCACTGAATGGGCGGGAAGCGGGGAGATGGGGCCAGCACCCAGTTCCCATGACCCCTGGGTAGCCCGGGGCAATTGGTGGTGGAATGGTTGTTTACAGGAATAGGTATGTGTCCCCCTCCCCCACCCTCAGCATCCCCTGGGACCCTCCCTCACTTGGTTCCCTAGATCTGACCTCCGAGGTCTTGGGGCACAGCCGTGAGGGAGAGTGACAGGAGCCGGTCCTTAGGGACCTGAGGAGCAGCCTGCGGGTCCATGGAAAGGCCAGCACAGCTGCCTTCTCTGCCCTCGGCCTGGACAACAGCACACGGCTGCCCACAGGGGTGGGAGTGAGGGGAGGAGGAGAGGGTGGGGGTCCCAGGAAGAACGAGTCCAGCTCTGGAGACCTGAGCGGGGCAGCCCCAAGGGGCCCCAGCCTCATCTCAAGCCCCTTCTAGAGCCTCCCCAGGAGCAAGGGAGTGGAGTCGCCCCGCAGTTTCCCTGTCCAGTCCGAGTGGACAGCGGGCATCCTGGGGTTGGGCAGCCCATGCTCTGTTCAGGAAGAGCATGTCCCTGGTTCCTGGCCTTGATCCCCTGCGGCCCTTCCCAGGCCCAGCGCCCACTGCGATGGCCTCAGAGGCTGTGCGCCCAGCGTGGAGGGCGGCCCGCTCACCTAGAGGGTGGGGGGTGGTGAGTAAGGCAGACTGGGGTCTCCCTCCAAGGCCCAGGGCAGAGGGGCTGGGCCCGGGCATGCACACACTCCCCAAGCCCAGCCCTGGCCTCTCCCCACTGCCCCCCGCCCCCTCCTTCACGTCTCCACCTCAACCCCGCCTCCACCAGCACCAGCACGCCACCTGGACATCCAGCCTAGCCGCGGACTTGGCCCGCCTCCCTGGGGAGCACCCTGACCCTGGGCACACAGGGCCCATCTGCCATGCGGCCCCTTCCCAGCCCTGATGCAGCCTCAGGTCCTGGGCTCCATGGAGAGCCCTGAGCTGGAGAGAGCAGGGTCTGGGGAGATGCAGCCACAAGCAGACTGCAGAGCAGAGGAGACGCCCAGGGAGCGGCTCTCGCCAGCCTGAGTCCCTGCTCAGCTCTCCACAGGCCCCTGGACACGACGGCCTGGGAGGGAGGGGACCAGGTCACTTACCCAAAACCAGCACATGTATGAGAGTGAAAGGGGCACAAATCACCTGGGCAACAGGGGCACAGGCCCCAATAACGGGGGCAGAAAAATCAAGTGAGGGAAGGAGCCCCATCCCCCCAGGGACCGCTCGGTGCTCCCCAGGGACCTGGACACTGAGAAGTGGTGCTGAGGAGCGGTCAGTGCGTCGGCCCGGGAGCAGCGTGCCCCCTCATTCACTGGTGTGCCTGCCAGCATCTGTGCGAGCCAGGCACTGTGCTACGGCTGGAGGGAGGGACCCACGAGACCCACGGGCCCTGGCCTCCTGACCCTCCAGCGGGGGAGACGGACAGGCAGGAAACAACCACCAGGGCCAGGGGGTCAGGAGGTGGGAAGTGCAGGGGCCACAGGGACCCTCACCTGGAGCCCTCAGGTCAGGGGTCGGGGAGGCGTCCCTGGGTGGGGCCTTCCCACAGGGCCTGAAGGGTGTGGAGTGGTTGGCCAGGTCAGCGCCGCTGGCTCAGGGACAGCCCTCTGGGTGCCAAGAGTCTCAATCTCAGTGCTGACGGCTGGGCCAGAGCCCTGCTGGGCGCCTGTGCACTGCAGGGCGTGCAGAAGGCTCCCTGCCCCCCCCCCACCCCCGCTTTAGATGCAGGGGCACTGCCCTCCCCTCCCCAAGTCAGACAACCAAGGTGTCTCCAGGCAGCACCAAAGGTGCTGGATGCAGGGGGCGGGGGGGGGGGGGGGCGGGAGCAGAGCGGGCAGACCCTCCCCTGCCAAGACCAGTTTTCGCAGTGGCGAAGCGTTTATTTTATTTTTTTTTCCTTCCCCCCCCCCCCGCCCTTGCGAAGCGCTTATTTTTACAGCTCCCTTCCAGGCATGGCGAGGGATGCTGGCTTTTCATTTCTGGTAGTGATCTGAAGTTTCCTTTCTGAATAAATTTAAGTTTCCAAAAAAAAAGTGAGTTATTTAGAGGAAAATGCTAAGTAAATAACAGCACATGGACTTGGCTGCAGTCGTGGAGGGAGGAGCACGTGACCGCAGTGTGAGAAACGCTGAGTCAGGGAGACCGTGTGCGGGGCCGGGGGAACCGAGGGCTGTCAGAGCCCCAGGCTCCCAAAGAGCCCCGTGAGGCTGGGTGGGGGCGGGGGGGGGGGGCCCTGGGGGGCGTCTCGGAGAGGCACTCCTGCCCTCTGCAGAGCGAGGCCGGCTTCGCCCGCCTGGCAGCGCTGCCTCTCCCGGGCTGGGCACCAGAGTAAGGACCTGGCTAGGCTTTGGGGCCCGTGTGGCAGGGGCGGTTAGGAGGTAAGCAGGCAGGGGTACGTCTCTGGATCGTGCCTTGCCTTACTGTGCTGCCTGGGTAGTGCATTTTTTTTTATTTACTTATTTTTTTTTACAAATTGTAGGTTTTAAGCATTTCGGCACCATTTTCCCAACAGGTTCAGATGTTGGAAATTAGCATTTTTCAGCAGTGAAGATTTTTAAAGAAAACATTTTAAAATTAAGCTACGTACATTGTTTGAGGCATAATAACGTAACTCGTATGTGCTCCGAGGAACCAAAGACCCGCGATATTCGCTCTATCGCTGCGGTCTGGAGCCGAACCCCACTATCTCCGCAGTGTGCCTGCAGGTGAGGAAGCACGCGCTCTGCACACAGCGCTCGCATATGCAGTCAGCGGGGCGGGGGCAGCTCGCTGGGCACCCCATCACTCCGTCCTGGGCATGAGCTCACGGGGGCCACTGGGCAGCCTCTCTGTGGCTTTTTCTCTCTCTTTCTGCCTCCGTGTCTGTGTCTCTCCTTCTCTGTTTCCTTCTATCTCTGCCTTTGACTCTTATAGTCCCTGTCTGGTTCTTCCCCCACCCCACCCCAAGTCTCTCTCTCTCTTTCTCTCTCTCTCTCTCTCTCTCTCTCTCTCTCTCTCTCTCATTCTCCCAGGAATACCGAGTTAAATGTGCCCAAGTTAAAGGCAGGACTATTCACTGTATTCAGGTCTCAGGGAGGGGCCTCCCCGTCACCACCCTTTGGCCTGGGAGGGACTTGGTCCTACACAGAGCAGCCGGAGGTGGGCTGGGCTGGGCTCCAGGCACTCACCCTGCCAGCTGGCTCCTCTGCCGCCGCTGAGCCCGCCTGGGCAGCCGTGAGAACATGCGTCCCAGGGCTGCCCTAACACCCCTCCGCTCGCAGGAGCTGAAATGCAAATCCTGTTCTTCTGGCCATTTAGGCTTTAAGTCCTCTGAGCTTCCACACGCCCCTGAAGCAACGCTGTGCTACCATCCAATCCGATTCCCTGCTCGAAGCTGCCTGTGCGCTTGGAAATGAGATGAGCGCCGCCCGGCTGCAGACCCTCCGGAGAGCAGCACCTCTTCCGTCCCCTGCACCTCAGTGTGCACGGCACTGGGCACCCCTGGGCACTCACAGTGTGCACGGCACTGGGCACCCCTGGGCACTCACAGTGTGCACGGCACTGGGCACCCCTGGGCACTCACAGTGTGTAAAGCACTGGGCACCCCTGGGCACCTCACAGTGTGCACGGCACTGGGCACCCCTGGGCACCTCACAGTGTGTAAAGCACTGACTGCCCCTGGGTACCTCACAGTGTGTAAAGCACTGACTGCCCCTGGGTGCCTCACAGTGTGTAAAGCACTGACTGCCCCTGGGCACCTCACAGTGTGTAAAGCACTGACTGCCCCTGGGTACCTCACAGTGTTTGCCAGATGCTGGGGAGCAGAGGCGAGGGAGGGGTGGCTCTGCCGGCCCCGGGAGCAGACTGCAGCCCCCGAAGCGGCCCCGGGAGCAGGCTGCAGGGCTCAGCCATGCAGCTAGGGCTTGGCTGCGGTGCCCCTGCCCCAGGGTCCGGGGTGGGCTGTGTGAGTCTCCCTTCCACAGGCTACGCTGGGAGCAGCCCTGCACACCCACCCTGTGCCCCTCGCTTCCCCATCCACACTGGCAGGTTCCCCGCCCAGCTTCGGGCCCTATCGCCCCACCTCTCCACCCAGACGAGCCCATCTCTCACACCCTGTGCTGGCTGGGCCTATTCCCGACCCCTCAGACGCCGTGAGAGGCAGGACAGTGTGACCCAGGGGTCAGACTGCCTGAGTCCAAATGCTCTAACCCAGTGATGGCGAACCTTCTGAGCTCGGCGTGTAAGCATTTTGAAAAACCCTAACTTAACTCTGGTGCCGTGTCACATATAGAAATTTGTTGATATTTGCAACCATAGTAAAACAAAGACTTATATTTTTGACATTTATTTTATATATTTAAATACCACTTAACAAAGAAAAATCAACCCAAAAAATGAGTTCGCGTGTCACCTCTGACACGCGTGTCGTAGGTTCGCCATCACTGCTCTAACCCTTCCTGGCCCTGTGACCCGGGCAGTCTGTCAAATGCTCTGTATGCCTCCGTTTCCCTTCTAGTTGTGAAAAGGAGCCTAGAGCATGTCACTGCTCCGCTGTCCATGCCCCACCCCCTCCGACTCCAGGACTCCTGTCACCGGCCCGGCCGTCTGGTCCCACGTCCGTGATGCTGGCACGTCCGGGACAGTCCGAGTGCTTCCCGCGCCTCTGGACCATGCTGTCCACTCCTGCTGGCTCCCACCCCCAGCCCCACCCACATTCTCAGCTTCCTTCCTACCCCCACCCCCAGGCTGCTATTTCTGCTCAGCCCTGACCTGTCCCTGAAAAGGCATTCAAGAATGACATGTGTGTCCTCATGGAGAAGGATGGGGGAGAGCAAGTCACCAGCAGGGAGGGAGTTTGAGAGAATGCAGAGCGGGGTGCCCCAGGCACATGCGGGGGCCGCAGGAAGGCCTTGCCGGGTGACATGTGGGCTACATGGGAACGCCTGCGAGGCTGTCATCATGGAGCAGTGACGGTGCCCACTGGCCAGGCGTTCTGCATGCAGCATCTCGCGGGCGCTGCGTGGAGCTCTGTGACGGAGGAGCTGCTGTTAGGAGCTACTATCCTCTCTCTTAACTGACAGGGAGACTGGGGCTCAGAGAGGCCAAGCACGCACGTGGAGGGCAGGTGGGCCAGCTCAGAGTGGGCGCTCTGAGCAGTTCTCTGCTGCCCCTCGGGGCCCGGTTCTCCCGACGAATGACCCCGTCCGCCCTCCTGTGAGCCTGAGCCGTGGGACAAGAGGTTTGGCTGAGCATGACAACGAGAAAAGGGAAATCTGGCCTGGGGAGGAGGAGGGCTGAGAGTCACCGAGGCAGCCCCATGTGGCCGAGCAGAGCTGAGATCAGGAGGATCAGGTCAAACTCGGGCTCCTGGGTGGGGACCCAGACCTGCTTGCCTTTTCTGGTTGGCCCTCATGTGGCCTCCACCCACGCCCGAGCTCTCAGGCCCCACCAGGACTTGTAACATCCTATGGGCCGTGTGTGGCATGGCTCTATCCAGACGGAGGAAATGAGAAGCCAGAAGCCCCTCAGTCCAGCCTCCCAGGTGCCCTGGCCCACCCGCCCAGACACCGCTAACCTCCCAGGTGCCCTGGCCCACCTGCCCAGACACAGCTAGCCTCTCAGGTGCCCTGGCACACCTGCCCAGACATCGCTAACTTCCCAGGTGCCCTGGCACACCTGCCCAGATACCGCTAACTTCCCAGGTGCCCTGGCCCACCGGCCCAGACACAGCTAGCCTCTGCGTTTCTAACACTGGCCTGACACCTGCCCATTTTCTCTGCACAGCTGGCAACATCTGTATGGCCATCTAGCCTGGAAGAGACCGCTGGGCTGGAGTCAGGCACAAGGTTTGAATATCGATTCTGCTTCCCAGCTGTGTGTCCACGAACAAGTCATTTACCATCTCTGAGCCCCTGTTTCCTCATCTGAAAAGAGAGGAGCATCAACACCTAGTCACATCCACTCATACAGCCAATATTCCTTGAGCACCTACTGTGTGCCAGGTTTTTTCTTAGTCTTGGGGGCACAGCAGAGAGTAAGACAAGAGTCCTGCTCCTCAGGGAGCTGACATGCCAGTTGGGACACAGACAAGAAACATGTGCTTTTGCGGCAGAAACAGAGTGAGAAGACAGTGTCTGGGGGAAGCTACTTCAGACGAGATCATTAGGGGAGGCCTCCCTGAACTTCAAGCTGGACTTCAAGCTGGGCCCCAAAGAATAAGGAGGAGTCAGGGGTCATGAAAAAGGCCCAGAGGAGTCCTGAGCAGAAGGAACAGCAATTGCCAGGCGCTGGGATGGGGAGACAGGCCAGCGTGGCCGGAGCTGGGCAGTGAGGGACGAGGGGCGCGTGGAGGTGGGGAGGACCAGCTTGGGGAGGGCATGGGGTTTTATTCAGAACACAGGAGGAAACTACTGGATGTTTTAAATGACTTCCCCCACTTATAGACATACTAGAGGCCTAGTGCCTGAAATCTGTGCATGGGTGGGGGGGGGGGTCCCCCAGCCCGGCCTGCACCCTCTCTAATCCGGGACCCCTTGGGGGATGTCTCACTGCCAGACATCCCTCTCGCAATCCGGGACCCCTGGCTCCTAACTGCTCACCTGCCTGCCTGCTGATCGCCCCAACTCCTCTGCCTGCTGGCCTGATCACCCCTAACTGCCCTCCCCTGCTGGCCTGATCGCCCCTTAACTGCTCCCACATGCTGGCCTGATTGCCCCTTAACTGCTCCCACCTGCTGGCCTGATTGCCTCCTAAATGCTCTCCCCTGCTGGCCTGATCACCCCTAACCACCTCTGCCTCTGCCTCTGCCACAGTGGCTTTGTCTGGAAGGAGGACTGGATGACCGGAAGATGTCTGGTTGACTGGGTCTAATTAGCATATTACCCTTTTATTAGTGTAGATTATACACTGTTATTAGTATAGATTATACACAGATTATACACAGAGCACTCAGCACGTGCTTGACAAATGTTGAGCGACTCATGTGGTCTCCCCACAGTGGGTCTCAGAGCCCCAGGCCCCTCCAGGCCTCGTCATGTCAGCATGTAGCTCAGCTTTGGGAAGGTACTAGGGGCAGCACCTCTCCTCCCAGGCCACGTGTCCTCTGGGCTCTGTCCATCGGCAGTCCCACCCGCCAGCCTTCCTCCCAGAGACAAATGGTGGCCAAGTGCAAACTCAACTCATTGTCTCAAAATAGCCATCAGCGAGTTTCCAAGTCCCAGAAAAGCCTCAGAAGCTGCCATTGTGAGAAGGGTTTTCCAAGCTGGAGAAGTGCCGCCAAAGGGAGTCCCTCCAGGCTCAGCTCAAACGCCAGGGCCGCCTGCAGCAGCGGGACAGCGTCTGGAGGGAGCAAAGACAGGAGCCCGGGGAGACAGGCAGGGAGGGGACCCAGGCCCAAGCAGTTCCAGGGACATCAGGGCCTGGAGGACCCTCAGAGGGGCCAGCGCGGGGGTCAGCTCCTTGGAGGGGAATTTGCAATTGCTCTGAAAACGGAAGATGACTTTGAGACAGAGAGGAAGGGAGAGGGAGAGAGACACAGCGACCGGTGGCCTCTTGCACGCTCCCCATCCGGGGATCGAACCTCCAACCTGGGCATGTGCCCTGGTAGGGAATCGAACCCGCTACCCCTTGATGCATGGGGCTGGGACGATGCTCCAACCCACTGAGCCCCTCCCGCCAGGGCCTGACGTTGGTTTTAAAGAGACTCGGCTTCCGTTGGGCTAGTTTTCTCTTTCCCTGGACGCCCTGCGCTGGAAGGAGCGGGCACCATGCAGGGAGCGGTCTGGGCAGAAGCCGCCTGGTGTGGCAAGGAACAGAGGCTCTCGGCCCGAGGCCCATGAAGCAGCCACAACCAGGAAAGTGGTGGGTCTTTCAGCCCCAGGGGGGTGACTGAGCCCCGGCCGACAGCTGGACCGACCTCCTGAGAGGCTTGGAGCCAGATTTCAAACTAAGCTGCGCCCCACCCCTGAGTCCGGGACTGGGTGATAACACAGCTGCTGCTGTAGGCTGCTCAGGCCTGGGGTAACGTGTCACAGAGCAGTAACCCCTCATTCAGCTTCTCTCAGGGCTCTGCTCAAACGCTCCTCTGCCACAGGGCCTCCCTTATAGCCACAGGAGCCCCATGATGACAGCACTCACTGTCACCTGATACGGCGTTTGTACATTTACCTATTAAATCTCTCCCCTGCTTGCGCACCAGCCCCGAGAGCAGAAATGGTGTCTATTCTGTTTATTGTGGTGTCTCCAGCGCCTTGAACAGTGCCTGGCAGACAATAGGGGCCCAGTGGATACTGTCGAAGCTAATAATCAGGGGGTGAAAGGAGGAGGCTGATTAAAACATGCTCACCAACAACGGCCTCCAAGAAATATTAAGGCAGAAAAGCGAGGCGCAGCAATGTGCGTGTGTCGCACCAGCAGGTATTTTTCAAAATATTTCTATGCTAAGTGAAATAAGCCAGTCAGAGAAAGATAAATACCACATGATCTCACTCATTTGTGGATTATAGAGAACAACATAGACTGATGAAAAGGGACAGACCCAAAGACTGAGAAACAGCGATCAGACTATCAATCCCCAGAAGGGAAGTAGGGAAGGGTGGGGGTAAGGGGAAGAGATCAACCGAAGGACTTGTATACATGTATATAAGCCAAACCAATGGACATGGACAACAGGGGGATGGGAGCATGAGCTTGTGTGGCGGGGGGAGGTTGGGGGTTAATGGGGGGGATGAGGACACATTTGTAATACCTTAACTAATAATAAAAAAAACCATAAAAAAATATTTCAAATGATTCTGGAAGAATAGACAGGACACGGGCAGCAGTGGCTGAGGAAGGTTTCACAAAGGAGGTGTTGCCTGACCTGAGGCTTGAGGAGGAGGCAGGGGGAGAGGAACAGCATTTTGGGCAAAGGAACAGCATGGGTCTCCTCTGGAGACAAAATGCCACCAGCCGATGCTCTCCTGTGAGCCAGCCCGGCCCAGCCCCACACACTGGGCTCCCGGCCGCACCCAGCTCCAGCCCAGCGCCCTCCTGAGACCTTCCCTCCTTCCCTCCCTCCCTCCTTCCTTCCTTCCTTCCTTCCTTCCTTCCTTCCTTCCTTCCTTCCTTCCTCCCTTCCTTCCTTCCCCCCTTCCCCTTCCTTCCTTCCTCTTCCTTCCTCCCTTCCTTCCTCGCTTCCTTCCTTCCCCCCTTCCCTTTCCTTCCTTATCTTCCTTCCTTCCTTCCTTCCTTCCTTCCTTCCTTCCTTCCTTCCTTCCTTCCTTCCTTCCTTCCTTCCTTCCTTCCTTCCTTCCTTCCTCAGTCCTGCTCTGCTCCAGGTCCCCCAGGCACCTGACTCTGTCTTCCTGCTCCTGGAATGTGTTTTCTTGAACTGGATTCATCCAGACAGAATCATCCACAGGTCACTCCCGGTCACCCTGGGAAGTGTCCACCGTCCCAGCACCACCGGGGTGTGCTGTTTGTTGGATGGGAGCTCTACAGGCCTCCTCAGCCGCTGAGGACTCAGACTCTGCCAATGGTGGGGAGTGGAGGTGAAAGTGGGGCCCTGGATACACATGGGCAGCAGGGCTTGGGTATGCCCAGCCCAGCCCCAGCCCCAGCCCCAACCCCAGCCCCACCCCAGCCCCAGCCCCAGCCCAGCCCCAGCCCCACCCCCAGCCCTAGCCCCAGCCCCAGCCCCAGCCCCAGCCCCAACCCCAGCCCCAGCCCAGCCCCAGCCCAACCCCAGCCCCACCCCAGCCCCAGCCCCAGCCCAGCCCCAGCCCCACCCCCAGCCCCAGCCCCAGCCCCAGCCCCAGCCCCAGCCCCAACCCCAGCCCCAGCCCAGCCCCAGCCCCACCCCAGCCCCAGCCCCAACCCCAGCCCCAGCCCAGCCCCAGCCCCACCCCAGCCCCAGCCCCAGCCCCAGCCCCAGCCCCAGCCCAGCCCAACCCCAACCCCAGCCCCAGCCCCAGCCCAACCCCAGCCCCAGCCCCAGCCCCAACCCCAGCCCCAGCCCAGCCCCAGCCCCAGCCCCAGCCCCAGCCCCAGCCCCCAGCCCCAGCCCAGCCCCAGCCCCAGCCCCAGCCCAGCCCCAGCCCCAGCCCCAGCCCCAGCCCCAGCCCGAGCCCCAATCCCAGCCCCAGCCCCAAGCCCCAGCCCCAGCCCCAGCCCAGCCCCAATCCCAGCCCCAGCCCCAATCCCAGCCCTAGCCCTAGCCCCAGCCCCCGCCCCAGCCCCAGCCCCCGCCCCCGCCCCAGCCCCCGCCCCCGCCCCAGCCCCAGCCCCCGCCCCAGCCCCAGCCCCACCCCCAGCCCCAGCCCCAGCCCCAGCCCAGCCCCAACCCCAGCCCCAACCCCAGCCCCAGACCCAGCCCCAGCCCAGCCCCAACCCCAGCCCCAGCCCCAGCCCCAGCCCCAGCCCAGCCCAGCCCCACCCCCAGCCCCAGCCCCAGCCCCAGCCCAGCCCAGCCCAACCCCAACCCCAGCCCCAGCCCCCGCCCCAGCCCCAGCCCCAGCCCCAGCCCCAGCCCCAGCCCCTGCCCTTGCTAGGCAGGCCCCAGCCTCTGCCCCGAATGAGCTCAGGCAGATAAATGCAGCTCATGCCCAGCCCCTTCTGTTCCCTATCAGTGTCCACCCTGGCCCCGGGGCCAGGAGACGGCTGACTGTTTGAGGAGCATGGAAATTTCGGTCTCCCTCAAGCACCGCCCATCACACACAGACACGCCCTTGAGTTACTGTAGGCAGGTTTCTGGTACATTCCTCTTGTCAACAAGCATTTACAGAGGCCAACTCTGAGCCAGGTACTAGGGATGCAGGAACCACAGGACAGACCCAACCGTGCCTGCCACTGAGACAAGGCAGGAGCCCCGGGAGCAGGGGGTGGGCCTGGCTCCCACCAGGTCAGTCCCGGGCAGTGCCCACTAGCTGCCCAGGCCACACAGTCTCCTTCTCCCGGTTAGTGGGGAGCTCCATCTCTCCACTACACCCTTGCCCACCATGTGGAAGAGACCCCTGAGCGCAATAGGCCTTTGGCCCATTTCCCTGCCTAATTCTCTGCCAAAGCCACTGCCCTGGGCTGGGGCCTGTGCCTGTCCGCCCCCAGCTGGCTGGAGTCGGGCCCCCAGGAAGCAGGGAGCACAGCATTGAGGCTCTCCCTCCTGCTGGCCAGCCAATGCCTGGTGTCCACCCCCGGCCCTGCCCGCCCCCCCCCCCCCCCCGGCCCTGCCACTTCCTGGCGTGTCCCTCAGAGCTCCGCCTCCACCGGGAAGTGCCTGGGCCTCCTCCGGTTTCCCCAGAGACCAGGCCCCTGAGCCCCTGCACCCCTTGCTACACCCACTCCACTAAGTCAGTTCAGACCTCCAGAACCAAGCAGCTCTAGGACCAGCGGTTTTACTTCCCATTTTTAGGAAACATTAAAATTCTTGCCTCCTCCTATCCCCCAAAGCCCAATCTCTGCCTGGCTCTGTGCCTGGGGCCAGGCTCATTTGTATGAAGGGCCCAGTGCCCTGCATATTCCCTCACTCCTAGCTTCCAAGAGATGCAGAGGATGTGGCAGAATTCCAGGCCAGCCTGGGGAGGCGAGGACTGGACGCAGCCTACCCTCCAGCCCCGCCTCCTAGAGACACACTGGCTGCCCCCCGACCCCCCATCACCACCCCCACTCCCCCACCCCCGTGACAGTCCCTCTGCAGGCCCCGACTTCTAACACGCAGACGTGCCCATTCAGCTAACACTCATTAAGCGTCCTCTGTGTGCAGAGTGCAGGACAGGCCCGGGGGATGCAGCTGAGGCTGTGCGCGGCCATTCCCGAAGGCTAATGAGGAGGACGACATAAACAGTGAAGGAAAATCGATGACTGCAAACACTTAAATAGAAATATATCCAGACAGCCATGACCCCGAACGGGCAGCCCATGGGCCGAATCAACCTGCAGATGTTGGCGAGAGCTGTGGAAAATGATGGATTCTTTGGGGCCAGCATTTAAAAATCTGGAGGATTTCCACTAAAATATGGGAGTTTTGGCTTCTCTTGTGAAAATCAGAAACTGGCAACGTGGACTCCACATTTCCCCTCGGCAACCCCCAGCGGGAGCTGGCCCGAGCTGGGCCTCACGGGCCACCGCCCTTCTCCCTGTCCTGGCTTTGGCCTCTGCCCTGTCCCCGCTCACACACTCACCCCCATCTCCTCCCAGGCCACCGGAGGCACCTACCTGTCCCACAGGGAAGGGACCCAGGGAGAGGAGGCCAGATTCACCTGGGCTTGAGGTGAAACTGACATGAGCCTTGAGCTGGGCCTGGGCAGAGCAGTGAGTGTCCACTGAAGGAAGGCAGGGGGAGGGCGGCGGGAGTGGAGGACAGAGGCAGCCCAGGCTCCGGAACCCGGAACCTGGAACCCCGGGGAAAGGCAAGGAGGAGGTACCCAGCGCTCTGGTCACACTGCCTGCTGAGGGGCTCCTGACTCAGGACTGTCCCCGCTCCGCTTCTGGTCTCCTGGGACGCGCGCCGTGGTCAGGCGGGAGCAGGCGACAGGTGAGTGCAGACCACGAGGTGCAGGGACAAAAACTGAAGAGGTTTCCAACTAGATCATCGCTAAGGCACCTCTAACTCTAACTGGAATTATTTTTAAAAATACTTCTTATTCTGAAATAATTATAGATTCACAGGAGATGGCAAAAAATGTAAGGAAGTCTCATGCATGGTCCCCCAAAGTTAACACACAATGGTGTATGCTGTGCGCTCAGCTATGTGGGCACCCACAGTGCACGCTCAGCTATGGGTGCACCCACAGTGTGCGCTCAGCTACGTGGGCACCCACAGTGTGTGCTCAGTTCTTCAGGCACCCACAGTGTGCGCTCAGCTATGGGTGCACCCACAGTGTGTGCTCAGCTCTGCAGGCACCCACAGAGTGCGCTCAGCTATGCGGGCACCCACAGAGTGCGCTCAGCTATGGGTGCACCCACAGTGTGCGCTCAGCTATGGGTGCACCCACAGTGTGTACTCAGCTCTGCAGGCACCCACAGAGTGCGCTCAGCTATGGGTGCACCCACAGTGTGCGCTCAGCTATGGATGCACCCACAGTGTGCGCTCAGCTATGGGTGCACCCACAGTGTGTGCTCAGCTATGGGTGCACCCACAGTGTGCGCTCAGCTATGGGTGCATCCACAGTGTGTGCTCAGCTCTGTGGCCCCGGGTCCAGCACAGGCAGTGTGCATCTGCACTGCGCCATGAAGGCAAGTTCAATTGCACAGAAAAACTAAGCAAGTCAGTAAAGACCACAGTCACCGTCAGTCAGAGAGAAGGGCAGATTCCAGCTGAGTGCCCAGGCCCATGGCTTCCCGCACCCTGAGGCAGCTCTGCATGAACATGCCAACCTGAAAGGACACCCAAGCACATGCAAGAAAACTAACTCTTTATGTGGAAAGTACGGATGTGTGCCATGTGCATACGCAAATATAGGGTATGTCTGTGGCATTACAATCTCACGAAGGGAGGGGCAATTAGAAAAACAGTGTTAAAAGCGGAGCCATAATGAAAGGAGGTTGGAAAACTATCCAGACAGCACATCTTGGCTGCCCGCCTGAGAGTCAGAGAGAGGAGGCTGCCCAGCTGGTGGAGGGCAGAGCAGGACCTTCTGAAAGGCCATCTCATGCCCCAATCTGCAGCCATCACTGGCTCCCTATTGCCTCCAGGAGAAGTCAGACCTGCCCCGCATGGCTGCCTCTCAGCCACGTCTCTCCCCAAAACCCCACGCCACAGCTCACACCACAGCCCACACCACAGCTCACAGCACAGCCCACACCACAGCTCACACCACAGCCCACGCCACAGCTCACACCACAGCCCACGCCACAGCCCATGCCACAGCTCACACCACAGCTCACACCACAGCCCATGCCACAGCTCACACCACAGCCCACGCCACAGCTCACACCACAGCCCACGCCACAGCCCACGCCACAGCTGCAGGAAACGCCGATTCACCTGAATACTCCGGACCCTGGGCAATTTGATATTTGTGGATGTTGCAAAGCGATCACCATTGTGCGTTTAGTTCACAGCCATCACCTCACAGTTACATTTTTCTCTTGCGATGAGGACTTTTACCACCTACCCTCGTAGCCACTCTGGACTCTGCAGTCCGGTGTTGTCAGCTACACTCACATGCTGTGCAGGCCGTCCCGGACTCACTGATCTTATCCCGGGAGCGTGTGCCTCCGGACCACCTTCACCGACTCGCCTGCCTCCCTCTGGCTGCCACCAACCTGCCCTCTGTATCTATCCATTTGGTTGGGGTCGTTTGTGGGGGAGGGGGTTATAGTCCACATTCAAGTTAAAGTACTTGTCTTCTCATTAGCATAATGCCCTCAAGGCCCCTCCCTGTTCTCCCAAATGGCAAAACGTCCTTCCGTTTCATGGCTGAATAGCGTTCCAAGGCGCTTATACGCCCCGTTTCTTTATCCATTCATCCGTCCGGACCCTCAGGCTGGTTCCATGTTTGGCTGTTGTAACTAATGCTGCCATGAACGTGGGGTGTATATATCTCTTCAAGATGGTGATTTTATTCCTTCACATAAATATGCAGAAGTGGAACTGCTGGAGCCTATGGTAGTTCTAGTTCTAATTTTTTGAGGAGCCACCATTCTTAAAGTTTTATTGGAACATGACCATGCTCATCATTTTCATATTATCTGTGGCTGCTGTCAACAGAAGAGCTGCGTAATGGTCATGGAGACTCGGGGCCTACAAAGCCTGAAATATCTACTCTCTGGCCGGTCCACAGAAGTAGTTTGCTGACCCTGCTCAGAACAACGTTGTGTACATAGAGCTCAATAAATCGGTTGATGAATGAGTGAAGCCTTGATGGGTATTGCTATCCTCAGAGTTCTACCACCATGCTTCACTGAGAACACACACACACACACACACACACACACACACACACACACACACACCTGTGTTCCAGACGTTATCTACAGCGGAAGGTCCCCAAGGGTCTAGGATTGGAGAGGGGGTTTCTCCTAAGATGGACTTAGATTCTGGGTCAGGCACACAGTGTGGGCGCAGTAAGTGTTGGTGTCTTTACTATTGTTTTGCTCCCAGAGAGAAAGGTGATGAACAGACCCAGTAGGATGGGGGGAGACACATACATAGGGAGAGGGAGGGAGCGATGGAGGGGTCAGGAAGGGAGGAGGGAAGAAGGGAGAGAGGAAAGGAAGCGGGGAAGGAAGGAGGGAGGCACGCTGCATGGCCCCCAGCCTTCCTGTACTTGTCATCCTGCTCTCTCCATGCCCATGGCAAGGGATCTCCCACTCTCCCCCATCCTTTCAGGCTAAATTCCATGCTGAGTCCATCAGCCCCGGGGTGACATGAACACTTACACCCCTCATCCCCCAAAACTGTCCAAACCCAGCCTGGCCTCCACTGCCTTCTGCCCATCCAGGACAATCACAAGGAAACCCAAGCCCAGATGTTAAGTCATCAAGGCAAAATCAAAAAATATCTATACTAATAAAAGGGTAATATACTAATTAGACCAGATAGACCGGATGTTTTCTGGAAGTCCTTCTGGACAAAGCCACAGTGGCAGGGGCCGAGACAGAGGCGGTTAGGGGCG
This sequence comes from Myotis pilosus, assembly GCA_036010255.1. Lineage (NCBI taxonomy): Eukaryota > Metazoa > Chordata > Mammalia > Chiroptera > Vespertilionidae > Myotis > Myotis pilosus. The sequence continues at coordinate 103,870,998 of JASKON010000003.1, forward strand.
ATCAGGCCAGCAGAGGAGAGCGGTTAGGGGCAATCAGGCTGACAGGGGAGAGCAGTTAAGGGCATCAGGCAGGCAGGCAGAGGCGGTTAGGGGAGATCAGGCCAGCAGGCAGAGGTAGTTAGGGGCAATCAGGCAGGGAGGCAGATAATCCTGCATTGGGCCTAAACCGACAGTTGGACATCCCCCGAGGAGTCCCAGATTAGAGAGGGTGCAGGCCGGGCTGAGGGACACCCCCTCCCCCCCGCACGAATTTTGTGCACTGGGCCTCTAGTCCTATTTAATAAAAGGGTAATTTGCAAATTGACTGAACAACAGAATGACAGGTCGCTATGACGTGCACTGACCACCAGGAGGCAGATGCTCAATGCAGGAGCTGCCCCCTGGTGGTCAGGGTGAGCACCATTCAGCCAGAAGCCCTGAGCTGGGCTCATGGCTGACGAGTGCAGTGGCAGTGGTGGGAGCCTCTCCCGCCTCCACGGCAGCACTAAGGATGTCTGCGGGGTGCAGGCCTAAGCCATCAGTTGGACATCCCCTGAGGTCTCCCTAACTGCAAGAGGGCACAGGTTGGGCTGAGGGACCTCCCTGAATGCATGATTTTCATGCACTGGGCTTCTAGTTAAAATCTAAAGAGGCCCAAGGGTCCAGGCAGTGGAGAGAAGCTGAGGGAAAATGGGGTGAGGACTGGGCACAGGGAGAGACTGGAAGGACTGTCGCCGAGAGGGCTGTGCTGGGCGTGTGGCGATTTCTACCCTCAGAACCACGAGGGGAAGACATGGGCTCTTAACACTAAGGATGGATCATGGAGCCACACGCATGCAAAGTGCCATAAGTGGGGTGAATGATAGCTTAGCATCCAACCCAGCACCTCTGAGAGTGAAGAGGGCACTGTGGATAGGGGTGCTGGGACTGTCCCCACAAAGCAGGACTCGGGGTCACCTAGCCCTAAATGGGGAGCCCTGCACTGATCCCTGCACGTGCAGCATCACTGTTCTCCCCAGAGCCCAACCTCACTTACCGAGCAAGCACTGGCTCTTTCCGTGGTCGATGCTATTTCGTTGCTCAAACTCATCTTTGTGCTGCTTTTGCAGGTGGGGACACAGAGAGCATAAGGCACTTCCAGGCCACACTCCCATGTGGCCCAGCTGGGGTTCGTCCTGTCTGTCTGGTTCCAAAATCCACTGGCAAACCCAACAGCTCAAATCCCTACGGCCCCTGGGTGTGCAGCCCCCTCCGCAGTGCATGGCTCCGGGGGTCTGGTGAGCATGTGCTGAGGCTGGGCCTGGGCAGGACCTGGGGACACAGCCATGAAGAGCAGCGGGTCCCTGCCCTCCCGGGCCCACTCTCCAGGGCAGTGGCAGAACCAGGTGTGATCCTGCCTCCCGAGGCACAGCTGGCGATGCCTGGAGCCATTCCTGCTGTCAGGACTTGAGACCGGGTGCTGCTGGCACGGGGGCAGAGGCCGAGGATGCGGCTGAGCATCCCACATGCCCAGGACAGGCCCAGGACAGGCCCTTACCCCCAGCACACGGGGATCTGGCCCGAATGCGGCACCAAGGCTGATAAAACCAGGTCTAGCGGGGCGGGGAGGGCGGCAGACAACGCAGCAAGTTAGTGTGTGAGTTCTTCTATCCCCTCCACAAATGCGCAGTTACTGAGTGCCCGCCACACTTCCCGCGCTGCTCAGAGAGCAGCTGTGTGTCAGCAAAACAGAGCAGGAGGGAATGGGGCGGGGGGTGGGCGCGTTGCTGGGAGCAGGGAAGCCCTCAGAGGAGATGGCCTTTGAGCGGAGGCCTGAATAAATAGGAAGAAGCAAGGGCCGTGGGGAAGGCAGTGGCAGACAGAGCCCAGGCCCCAGCAGGAACAGGCAGGCGAGGTGTGAGGACCAGCGAGGAGGGCTGAGCTGTAGGGGAGGCAGGTGAAGAGCAAGGCCCAGGTCACGTTTTGTAGTCATGGAGGAGAGCTCGGACTTTACAAGTGGAACATTTGATAAATACCAACCCGAAATGACAAAACCAGGCCATTAAAAATCCATAAAGTGGTCAGCCTAGGCCGAGTGAGAGAAGACTTCTGTGTATGGTTACACGTCGAGGGGCCGGCGCGTCACACACTGAGCTGTGCACTGGATGCACGCCGACTTCAAGATGAGGGGGAGCAGAGCTGGTCACCCCAAAACATGATGTTTTAAGATCTTGATCATTTCAATTTGGTTGTTTTTAAGAAATGAAAGGCTCGGGAAGAACCTCTGACAGTGACCTGTCTGAAGGACTAGACAGAGGCCCCTCGCCAGGAAGGCAGCCTGCGTCTCAGATGGCTGTGGTGTGGCCTGAACTAGTGTGTGGACAGGTCCAACCTCGCAAGGCCCCAGCGGTCAAAGTCCTGTGTCCCCTGATGCCACCTGAGCCAACAGTGTCGGAACCGCACTGCAGTGCACCCCTGGGTGTCAGGACACCCCTGGCCTGACTTGACTTCCTGTGGCAGCCGCTGTCAGCCCCCCACTGTATCCCCTTGGCCCAGCCGGAGCCAGAGGTCCCCACGGCGTTGGCGAGGCAGTTCCCCCGTATGTGGTGGCTCCCTTTCTCAAACACTTGCTTTCTTGGGGGAGAAGGCGAGAAACTCTGGGAGGTTCCTATCTCAGGAGTGACCCTAACTGTTCAGGAAGGTGCAGGTGAATAAACGCCCCTTGCAGGGGACAGTTCTGCGGGTGCTCTACAGTCTCCCGAGGGTCCGGGCAGGACGGAACCCCACTGCCCTCAGGGCCACCTGCTCACCAACACTCTCGGCCCTCCCCATCCTGTCTTACTTCCGCGCTCTCCCTCCCTACTTCCTGGGGTCACTTCCCTCATAAGCTATTTGCGCCCACATCTTCCCCTTAGGGTCTGCGTTGGAGGGTTCCAGGTGAAGGCTTCTGCCACTCCTGGGGCTGAGCTCCTACAAACCTCCCAAGGTGACAAGCCATTGGGACTTGCAGCCAGCCAGCTCCTGTGGGCAACCCCTTGCCCACCACTGCACCATAGTCCTGTTCGGCCCATGGCTAAGTCCACACCAGGGGGTGCCTAGAGACCCAGGTGTGGCTAACCAGGCATTTTATCCTCGGGCCTGGTGATTGGCTCAGACATGGACCTATGAACCTGGCTGGTCGGATCACAGTCCTCCTTGGAGTTTCGCAAGAGCTCTCGCTACCTCTGGAATCTTCTGGAAGCCCGGAGCTGCTTGCGACTGTCCTCAGCCCCACACGGACGGGCCTGGCTGAGAAGGGTGCCAACGCAGAAGGCGGCGACGTTTGGAGATACAGACAGACTGCTGATGACGGGATCCCCTGGATGCAGCCATGCCTGAAGCCTATAACCCAGTGCTTTTCAGTTACATGAACCACCATCCCTTTTTCCTTCAGCTGACCTGACTGGGTTCTTGTCACCCGCAATCAAAAGCATCTTTAATACGGAAACGCTCATCCCTCTGACTTAGATCCTCTCACTTTTAGACACAAAAGTACTTGCTTTTTTAAGATATGGGCCAGAGAACCCGTCTGGCCAGGGCAGGGGGACTGAGCAGAGGGGCTCTGGGCAGGGGTTCTGTCAGGACAGGCTCCAGGCGGCTGGGTGGCCGGTGGAATGAGGGTCTCAGGAAACTCATCCTGTAAAATGATGTGGCAGTTTACAGCACCAAGTTCCCGACCGCCACACCGAGAGTAAGTGCCACGAAAAAGCCAGGGAGTTAAGTGAAGGGTGGGCGGGGGAGGGACTTGGGGCCACAGGAAGCTGTGACTTGGGGGAGCTGCTATGACAGCCGATGAGAAGCCGTACCGCGTGGTTCCCAGCTCACAGCCACTCAGGGCAGCACAGTCAGACCAGGCACAAGGCAGGGGGTTCTGCAAGCGCGCCTTCCGGAAACGCACACGCTCCATGGTTCCTGGGGCGGGAGACTGGCCCAGGGGAGCAGCACTCCGCCCGCCTCGCAGCTTGGTTCCTGAGGACTGTGCAGCTCAGTGGGATTTGCATGCTAGGACAGCAGGCCTGCAGGTCCCCAAACCTCTGTCCAAACTCAGTGGTGGTGGCCCCCTCGCAGGCTTGCTCTTCAACTTAGACCTCAGTCTACAAATGGCTCCCATAATTATTTAAGTGTTTCTAATGTTTCTCAGTGAAAATTCTCTGAAGTCATTCTAAAATCGTAAGATTAGGCCTCTCTCAAAGAAAGACACGCGATTCTAACTTTAATTCCTGTTTGAAATATCCACTACCCCTCCCTGCCTTTGTTGTTATGAAAGCAGCAAAACATTCACATTTCCGTCACACTATGTTTAATTACCTTTCAAGTTTAGACTATTCTGCATTTTGAGAATATATTTTATTGACTTTTAATATTTTTTAAAATATATTTTTATTGATTTCAGGGAGGAAGGGAGGAGAGAGAGAGATAGAAACATCAATGATTAGAGAGACTCACTGATTGGCTGCCTCCTGCACGCCCCCTACTGGGGATCCCACAAACCGGGCATGTGGCCTTGACCGAAATTGAACCCAGGACCCATCAGTCCCCAGGCCAGCACTCTATCCACTGAGCCAAACTAGCTAGGGCTTTATTGACTTTTAAAGACAAAGGAAGGGAGAGGGACAGAGAGAGAAGCATGGATGTGAGAGTGGAACATCAGTCAGCTCCTGCAACCCCGGCATGTACCCTGACTGGGAATCCAACTGGCAACCTTTGGGTGCACGGGACTGAACTATACTGGTCAGCACTGGACCATTCTGCATTTTTAAAGGGAAATTATGACCAAAAATTTCAAATCACACATGACATATACAGTATAGCAAAATAATGTTGAATTATTTTGGTTGAAGGTTAAGAGATTAATTTCAAGATTAATAGTGATGTGCTGTGCAGTTAAATATATGTTTTATTATGAATCCAAATATGCCAAGATGACATGAATCTAGCTTCCTGGATTCCAAAGAGCTACCTGTCCTGGGTCGTTGTTTTTCTTACCACAAAACTTCCTTTTCTTGTTACCTCCATGCGGTCCAATCATTCCCTGGAAAACGCACGTGGAGGTCTCCAAATCGCCTCTCTTTGTTTCCCGTAAGTAGATCAGCCTCCTTTTTTGGAGGAATTGGGGAAGGGCAGACCCCTTCCAGCTGCCCGCACAGTCCCTCGGGCTGAGACCCTGGTCTCCAGGGGCAGGGACCGCCTCTCTGCGGAAGACACAGCAGGGATGGGGGCGCGCTGGGCTGGGAGGGTGTCACACGGTCCTGGGGGGAAGCCGGGCTCCGTGCCGCCACAGGAGGTGTTCATGCGCCCGCTCCTCCACGCAGGAATATTAAGTTACATTTGATGACTGCGGTGGCATAAAGATAAATACAACGCAGTCTTCACTATTATTCTATTCATATTGGTCTTCTGGTTTTAAAAGCAGTCAAAATGTACGCATTCGGTAGGCCCCTGAGTCCCTTGGCCTCTGGGGTCTGGCCCCGCGGGCCGACCATCTCAGCCTCACCTCTGGCCCTCGGTCACCCTGCTCTGCACAGCCGCCTTCTGCGGAGCATGGCGTCGGGGAGGGAGCCCTGCTGGCTGACGAGTCCGGACCCTGGGCCCAGGCCTACGGGACAGGACTGGCCCCTGCGGCATGACCTGGCCTCAGCTGACTGCAGGCCAGCGAGGAAGAATAGCAGCACTTCCAGCAGCAGTCCCCCACCAGCCTGTGCAAAGCCCTTCAGGTGGCGGCTCTGGCGGGAACAATCCCTGGCTACGTGACTGAAGGAGTCCCAGCTGCAGAATGGCCGTTAGTCCTTCCCTCACAGGGTGTTCACAGACGAGGCAGGGGGCCCAGTGTCTGTGCACAATGGCACCTCCGTCAAAGGTGGTTATTATGATGAACATAATCAATGGTTCATTATAATAATCCTATAAAATAAAAGGCTAATATGCAAATTGTCCCCTCGACTGGGAGTTTGACCAGGAGTTTGACCAGGGGGCAGGGCCGGCTGGCCAACCGCCAGAGGCCCCTCTCCGGGCTGGCCCCCTGATTGGTGCCCCCCCACACACACCCCAATCCAGGGCAGGGCTGGCCGGACCCCACTGTGCATGAATTCGTGCACCAGGCCTCTAGTCAGTTATAATAATTGGTTCAGGTAGGGGCTGCCCAGTTTCTGCTTTCTCCTCTACCCTAAAAGGCATTGACCTTGGGCTGAGGACCCCTCAGTGTGAACTGGTCCCCATGTGGACTCCATTGAAGGGCTCGCCCACTCCTTCCCCTCCCATGGGAGCAAACCCGAAGTCCAGCCACCTCCTCCAAGCCCCTCGCCCTGGCCCTGTTCTCAAGGGCTGCTAAGGGCCAGCTCCCCAGTCCCTGTGCCAGGCGGGTCGGAGGCTTGGCTCTCTCCCTGTCCTGCTTCTCTCAGGTCTGCCTTCTCCAGGCGCGAATACACACTTCCTTCTCTCCGCCACCTGCCACTTCAGTCTCGTACATCGTCTGGCTGCTACAGACTTCTCAGTGCCTGTGTCCCGAGGGTGTAAAGTCTTCTCCCTCCCACCAGTGCCTCCTGCAGCTCGGCCTGTGAAAGGACCCCAGGGCTCTGAAGCCAGCAGCAGTCAGGTTTACCAGTAATCCCAGCTCCACCCGTGAGCAACTGCCTGACCTTGGGCAAGTCAATTAACCTCCCGGCCCTGCCTGTTATGTCTGCCTGAAGCCACAGAGACCATCTTATTTTCTTCAGCAGTGGGACTCCCCGTTAGAAGGAACCTGGCTTTCTTGAGAGCGGTGAAAACTTTTCTTTCCTTTTTTTTGTCTTTACTTAACCCTTTCACCTTTTCTACCCACCCCCGCCCCTCTCAGTGTCAGTCTATTCTCTATATCTATGAGTCTGTTTCTATCTTTTTTGCTAATTTATTTTATTCATTAACTTCCACATATAAGTGAAATCACATGGTACTTGTCTTTTTCTGACTGGGTTATTTCGCTTAGCATAATACTCTCCAGGTCCGTCCATGCTGTTGAAAAAAATGTAAGATTTCCTTCTCTTTTTTATGGCTGAGTAGTATTCCGCTGTGTAGATGTACCACAGTTTTTTTATCCACTCACCTACTGATGGGCACTTGGGCTGCTTCCAAATCTTGGCTAGTGTGAAAAATGCTGCAATGAACAGAGAGGTGTATATGGTCTTCAAATTAGTGTTTCGGGTTTCTTCGGATATAGTCCCAGAAGTGGAATTGCTGGGTCATAAAGCAGTTCCATTTTTAACTTTTTGAGGAAACTCCATACTGTTCTCCACAGTGGCTGCACCAGTCTGCGTTCCCACCAGCAGCGCATAAGGATTCCTTTTTCTCTGCATCCTCGCCAGCACTTGTTGTTTGTTGATTTATTGATGGTAGACAGGTGTGAGGTGATATCTCATTGTGGTTTTAATTTGCATCTCTCTGATGATTAGTGACACTGAGCATTTTTTCATATACCTATTGGCCATCTCTATGTCTTCTTCGGAGAAGTGTCTATTCAGGTCGTATGCCCATTTTTAAATTGAATTCTTTGTGTTTTTTGGAGTTGAGTTGTATAAGTTCTTTATAAATATTGGATATTAACCCCTTACCAAGTGTGTCCTTGGTGAAAATGTTCTCCCATTCAGGGGGTTATTTTTTCATTTTGTAGACGGTTTCCTTTGCGGTGCAAAAACTTTTTCGTTTGATGTAGTCCCATCTGTTTATTTTTCCTTCTGTTTCCCTTGCCTGGGGTGATATATCAGAAAAAAATATTGCTGCAAGAATTGTCCAAGATTTTACTGCCTATGTTTTCTTCTAGGGGTTTTGTTTTTCTTCTAGGATTTTTGTGGTTTTGAGTCTTACATTTAAGTTTTAATCCATGTTGAGTTATTCTGGTATGTGGTGTAAGAAGGTTGTCTAGTTTCATTTTTTTCCACCTATTTGTCCAGTTTTCCGAACACCATTTATTGAATAGACTATCTTTACTCCATTTATATTTTTACCTCCTTTGTCAAATATTAATTGACCATACAGGTGTGGGTTTATTTCTGGGCTCTCTAGTTTGTTCCAATGATTTATATGTTTAGTTTTATGCCAGTGCCATGTTGTTTTGATTACTGTGGACTAGTACAACTTGATATTAGGTAGAGTGAGTTCTCCAACTTTGTTCTTCTTTCTCAAGATTGTTGTGGCTATTGGGGGTCTTTTGTGGTTCCATATCAACTTTTGGAATATTTGTTCTAGTTCTATGAAATACGTCATTGGTATTTCTTTTTATTTTTTCCCCAGAGAGGAAGAGAGAGGGGGAGAGACAGAAACATCAATGATGAGAAGGAACTATCAATCGGCTGCCTCCTGCATGCCCCCTACTGGGGATCAAGCCTGCAACCTGGGCATGTGCCCTTGATCAATCAGAATCGAACCTGGGACCCTTCAGTTCATAGACCATCACTCTATCCACTGAGCCAAATTGGCCAGGGCACACCATTAGTATCTTGATAGGAATTGCATTGAATCTATAGATTGCTTTGGATAGTAGGGACATTTTAATGATGTTAATTCTTCCTATCCATGAGCATTGTATATGCTTCCACTTATTTGTATTTTCTTCAACTTTTTCTTCAGTGTCTTATAATTTTCAGCGTACAGGTCTTTTACATCCTTGGTTAAATTTATTCCTGGATTGCTCTCTTTTTTTTGTCAATTGTAAATGCAATTATTTTCTTAGTTTCTCTTTCTGATAGCTCATTATTGGTGTATAAAAATGCAACTGATCCCTGGCCAGTATTGCTAAGAGGTTAGAGAATTGACCTGCGCATTGAAGGGTTTCAGGTTCGAATCCTGGTCAAGGGCACATTCCTGGGTTGAATGTTCATCCCTGACCCCAGTCAGGGACGAGTGTGAGAGGCAACCAATCGATGTGTCTCTCTCACATTTCTCTCTCCCTCTCTCTCTCTCTCTCTCTCTCTCTCTCTCTCTCTCTCTCTCTCTCTTTTTCTTTCTTTCTCTCTCTCCCCTCCCCTGCCTTCCTTCCACTTTCTAAAAATCAATGGGAAAGATATCCTCAGGTTAGGATTAACAAAATTTAAAAAGCAACTGATTTCTGGATATTTATTTTTTTATCCTGCTACTTTCCCTAATCCATTTATCAGTCCTAGTTGTCTTTTGGTGGAATCTTTATGGTTCTCTATATATACAGCATCTTTTTATCTTAGAATGGTGACAGTTTTACTTCTTCCTTTCCTATTTGGTTGCTTTTTATTTCTTCTTCTTGTCTGATTATTGTGGCTAGGACTTCCAGTGCTATGTTGAATAAGAGTGTGAAAGCAGACATCTGTATCTTGTTCCGGATCTTATGGGAAAGGCTTTTAGTTTTTGCCCCTGAGTATGATGTTAACTATGGATTTGTCATATATGGCCTTTAATATGTTGAGGTATGTCCCTTCTAGTCCCACTTTGCTGAGTTTTTATCATAAATTAGAGGCCCAGTACACAAATTTGTGCACGGGTGGGGTCCCTTGGCCTAGCCAGCGATCCGGCCCATTGTGGCATCTCCCCCAATACTCATCAGGGCGATTGGGCTGGCCAGGGGAGTTGGGGGGAGGGGGCTCAGGAGGTTGGCTGTGGGAGTGCACTGACCACCAGGGGGCAGCTCCTGAATTAATTGAGTGTCTTCCCCTTGTGGTCAGTGTGCGTCATAGTGACTGGTCCACCAGTCGTTCTGGTCGACATGGTCGCTTAAGCTTTTATATATGTAGATGGGTGCTGGATGTTATCAAATGCTTTTCTGCACCTATTGATATCATCATGAGGTTTCTATCCTTCATTTTGCTTATGTGATGTATCACATTAATTGCTTGTGGCTATCATACCAGCCTTGCATCCCAGGTATAAATCCCACTTGGCCATGGTGTATGACCTTTTTGATGTATTGCTGGATCTGGTTTGTTAATATTTTGTGAGGAGCTTAGCATCCATGTTCATTGGGGATATTGGCCTATAATTTTCTCTCTTTGTGGTGTCTTTATCTGGTTTGTAACTTAGGATGGTTCTGGGCTGGTGCAATGAGCTTGGGAGCCTTCTGCCTCCTGGATGCTTTGGAATGGTTTGAGGGGACAGGTGCTCGCTCTTGAGTGTTTGGTGAAATTACCTGTGAGGCCATCTGGTCCAGGGCTTGCTTGTTGGGAGTTCTGAGCACGGCTTCAACTTCATTAGTTGTAACCGGGTGAACACTGTGATAAGCCCTTCGCAGTAGGGAAGCCCCACCCTTACCCCACCCCCAGAGGCCTGCGTGGGGAACTGGAGGGCTGCCTTGGGCCTACGCTAGCTCTCATGCTGTGACGGGAGTGAGCTGGTTGCGGGGAAGGCCGGATGCTTGGGATAACAAAGGGGGTTCATGGATAGTTAGTGGAGGCAAAGAAAAGGAGCATCAAGACCCTCACCCAGCCCTATGGTCTCGTCTCCAACAACACTCCTACTCCCCCATCTCTGCCCCCCGGCCATTCTGAACTAGGGATGTTTCCAGGATATGCCACCTCCCGAGGCCTTGGCCCATGCTGGTCCCTCCACCTGGAATACCCTCCCCAAGTTGCCCATGAAACAAACACATGTTTTCCAAGTCTCAGCTCAGATGGTGCCTTCCTGCCCCACCCATTCCCACCCCGGGGCAGATGCAGGTGCTGCTCCCGCAGGACTCACCTGCTGGTACACAGAGGTCATCCCCCCGTGCTACGTTCATTGGGCGAGTCTGTCTCTCTCCCAGATGCAAACTCCAGGAGGCCAAGGGTCGAGATGTTTGTTTTTCCTTTGCCCCCCCCCCGCCCCCCTCCCCCAAGCTTAGCACAGTGCCTGGTGCCCAGCAGGCTTTCAAGGAATGTCAGTTGAGTAAATGAATAAAAGATGAAAAAAGAAAAGAATAATTAGGCCCTCCGTCCAGGATAGTTGGAGTGAGGTGAGCACGAGCCAAATCGACACTCTGCCATGAGGGCCTCGCTACTTTTTCTTCCCTCTTCTTTTCTCCCCGTCCCCCCACCCCATCCCCACCCCCCTTGCTATATGGCTACATTCCCACACCTGGGAAGGACAGGCCCCACACCCTGTGATCTACGGAGCATGCTACAATTTCTTGAATTCAGCTCTTTTCTCTGAGGGCTCCCTCTGTCACGTACACACCTCAAATAGGGGGCGGTGATGTCCCTACCAAAGGTGCAGCGTCCAGTCTCATCAGACAGAGGATTTGTCCGGGGCGTGAAGAACAGGATGAGACAGGCAGGCTTTCCATTTATATCGGGCGCTTCAGGCACAGCCGTCTCACCGCCAGGCCGCCACTGTCGGTCAGGCGCCTGAGTGATCGCTCACCGGCTCCCTCATCCCCTCCCGCCTCCCGCTTAACCCCTGGTGACCTGGAGCTGTGGGAATAACCCTGGGCCCCCGGCCACCTAATCCATGGCTTTTGCGTGGAGTCCTCCGTCTCCACCTCCCGGAGTTCTAGGGTGCCACTGACCTCCCTACCCCCCCCCCCCCCGCCACCCCTTCTTCCTGAAACCCTCGAAATCCTGGCTCTGCAGCATCTGCCGCGACCTCTGCCCACCCCACACTCGCCTCTGCGCTTCTGGCTGAGTTTGCTGACCCAGCTTCCTGCTGGGCACGGCCACGTGGCTGCCTCCAAGGGGAAACATGGAAGCAGATGAGGACCCGCCATGCCAAGCAGGATCCCTTTATACCCCTGCGAGCATCGCCACCGCCGCCCATTCTCACAAGCACCTCCCTCTCCCTCGTGCCCCTCACTCCTCCCTCCTGCCCCCCCCCCGCTCCTCCAGGAGCCCCTGTTTCTGGTCACTGCGCTAACACAGTGCTACTGGCACGGCGCCTGGCACACGACAGGCCTCGATGAACACGTGCTGCCTGAGCGGAGAAGTGAGCCAACAGTCCCACTGACAAATGGCAACACTGACGCTCAGAGAAGAGGAGCGATTGGCCCGAGGTCATCGGACGGACAGCCAGGACTGGGCCCGAGGGCGGCTCCGTGCCCGCCGTGCCCGCTCCGAGCACAGGGCGGTGCCCTTGCTCCCGCCGGGGCCGCGCCTTACCTGAGAGCACCGTGAACACGGCCGCGAAGGCATTGAGCTTGAGCCCGTCGATGACGCTGCTGGAGTGGAAGAGCTCGAGACACATGAGGCTGAAGCCGACCAGCAGCAGGAGGATGTAGAGCACCTCGGAGACCACCGACAGCCACAGGACCCCTGCGCGACAGGGCAGAGGCCGTCAGAGGGCGGCAGGGCGGCCGCTGCGTGTCCACCCTCCCTCCCCCCCCACACACACACACCCTCGGCCAGGGCATCGGGCCGTTTGGAACAGACTGTCCTGCTTAGGGGAAGACCGCCATGGCCACACATCCTCCTCGCGGACTGGCTCAGGACCCGAGCCCACGCCGGGCGGCCCGTGGCACCATGTGACCAATAAGGGGCCCATTCAGAGGGGAGGGGGGAGCTTCTATCCTGTGGCTATGCCAGAGCCTCTCCTGCTCTGCCCACCTGTCGGCTGACGGCCGCGGGAGCCGTCCTCGGCCAGGCGGGTGGGATGAGGCTGTCACTGAGTTACTGAGCAGAGCGACAGAAAGGTGACCTCCCTGGACCGGCAGCCACCAGCCCTGGGGCTTCCCTGTGGTTCGGCCAGTCAGTGTGACGTTCCCTTATCTGCAGCTATGAGCACCCCAACTCATGCACACACCGCGCCTGCCTCAGGGGCACCTTCATTTCCATCTGCCCTGCACCCTCCTCACTGTTTTCTCTAACCCACCACTGCTGCTCCCGCAGCACCAACCTCACTGTTCTAGCTGCCAGGGTCTGCTGTGGGTCCCCCTTTCTGGGCATAGCTGATTGGTCCAATGCGATCTCATGACCGAGAGTTGGCCAATCAAAGCCCTTCTCTAGGAACTGCGCCTGGAAACACTGACAGGAGGAAAGGCTCTGACAGCCTGAGCGCCTGGTTCCCGCCAGTCCTGAAGGCAGACGCACTCTGTCCTTCCGGTGGTTTGGCTGTTCAGAGCTACGGTGCAGTCCCCGAGGCAGCACAGCTCTCTTCCCCCAAATTGGTCCAAATTGAGTTCCCATCATCTGCCTCTTAGTTTAAGGGCGTCTTCCGTTTTGCCCGCCCCACATGCCCCCTGCTTCCCACATGCTTTTCCAACTGGGGAGTCCCTTCCCTCCCTCTGCCTATGCAGCTCAGCTGCAGCTGACCCACAGCTGGGCTCCGTGTTTGGGCACACGCATCATACATGGCCCCTAGTCATTGGTTCAGGAATGGTCCTCTCTCTGCTGCAGTTTTTTCACCCATAACATGAGGATAATAATAGCACCTATTCATACATTGCTGTGCTGTGAGGATTCAACCCCACAGCAGTGTAACGAGCTCATGCGTAGCACACAGTGAGAGCCGGCTGCGGGAGTGCTATTGCAGCTGTGTGGGCGGAGCACAGTGAGGGCCGGGGCTCTTGAATGAGGTCAAGGCTACAGACAAGGTCAAGGTGGAGAAATAAAACTGTGGGAGCCGGTAAGATTCTGAGGAAAAGGGTAGAAAGTAGAAGATGGAACACATCTGTGTCCCTTGCCTTCCAAACCACACTAAGCACATGGTGTGAGCAAGACGCATACTTTAGAGAAGGGACAATGGGCCAGGCTTGCCCAGCCAGGGATGGACACGTGACTCGAGTCAGTTCAGCAAAACTTCCGCTAGAACCACTGGGGAAGAAACTGCTTTCCTCCACTGGATTTGAGTCTGGGAGGATGTAAGGATAGAATTGACCCGGCCACCAATTGGCAGATGTCGAAGAAGGTAGAGCCAAGAGATGAAGGAAGATCGTGTGCTATAACGTTGTTTGAGCCCCTAGATCCAGCCATGCCTGAAGCTGCCCGTCATCTGTTCTTTCAATTTGAGGTAGAATTCTGTCACTTACAACTAAGAGTCCTGATCTTCAGCTTTTCTGTTCTCTGGCACTTTCAAATGTGTGGGTTTTTTGGGTTTTTTTCCCTATCTCTGTGCCTTTTGCACTAGTTGTTCCTTCACCTGGAATATCCTAGGGGCAGCCAACATATGGGGAGCCGGCAAACAGCAATTGCAGCGTCCCTATCTGCTCCCCGAGGAAGAAGGCCGGTTCTCAAACACCAACTACCATCCCCAGCACAGCGGGACTCTGAGAGCTTTGAAGAACTTTCTCTTTTCCCCCCTCTCTTTTGTTGTTGCTATAAAAACATCACCTCTCCTGGGCATCCCTAGATTTCTGTAAGAGAATAATGTGCACTTGGCAGGGGATGTTGTTAAAACACCCCCTGGCACCACACGCTGCAGCCTCCAGGCCCATCGCTGGCCCAAGGCCCGCCAGGCAGCAAGGAGGGAGGCAGATGTAGGGCGAGCTGGGCTGTCTCCCTCCCAGCAGCCTTCACCACCAGCGGCTGCTGTCCCGCGTAGGGGAGGCTGCCCCTCACCTTGGCCGCTCCCTGACTCAGCCGCCTCCCCTGCACCGCCCCACGCCCCAGGCGGTGCTCTCATCTGCCCAGGTGGGCCCTGGGCCAGGCCTTCCCACGCACAGCAGGGCCCCGCTCTGCCCTTTCAGAAGGGATGGGCTATGGGAAGGTGGGGGGCTGGGGAGCTGGGGAAGTGTCCGGCTGGGGTTACGCTTCTTATCCCGCCAGATTCGTTTCCTTGCCTGCCCGCTGGGCTCAGAGCATCTGTCTGAGAGCATCCGTCCACCCAGACCAGGGACACTCGCAACAGTAAGCATTGCTGTTGGTACTACGCTGATAGCAACAGCAGTCCCCAAAAGGGCCCCCATTACCAGGCGTCATCATTGCCAGTCAGCCTGGACCACGTGCTCCACCCGCCCGCCCGCCCGCACCTCTCGTCCGAGTTTCTCTCTGGGGGGATGGTCCTTGGGCAACTGGAGTCTGTGTCCACCTCCATTCAGAAAGTCTCTGCAAACTTACATCTCCCTCCAGCCGCTCCCGACCAGAAGGGGCCCTGCCTTGTGCCTCTGGCTGTGACAACCCTGGGATGTGACCCAGACTGCAGACCCCCCTGCCCCACCCCCAGGGGGCAAGGCTACAGCTGCCTGGGATATAACCCAGTCTGCAGACCCTCCCCCGTCCCCCCCACCCCCCCGGAGACAAGGCTACAGCTGCCTCTCCGGCCCGGCTGACATCGTCCCCTTACTTGCTTCCCTCCCTTCCCTGTCCTGCTTCCCAATTGCCTTATACTCTCCTGGGTCATTTTCCTTATGAAAGACCTGCCTGAATCCTCACCTTAGAGTCTACTTCCGGGGAATCAGACCTGAGACACTAACATTCACAGGCATTATCGCCCCAATCCTCCCAACAACCTTGCAAGGTCGCGAGGTAGCACCCATTTTAAGATGAACAAACTTAGGTCCAGAGGGATTAAACAACTGGTCTGCACAGCAAGATAGTGGTACAGACTGGATTCGAACCCAGGCCCCTCTGAGTCCAGGAGCCACCACAGGTAGAGAGCTGAGCTGGCAGGATGGAGTGGCCACTTTGTAATCACCATTCTCCAAGCCTGGGCTGGCCGCAGGGGCCCGTCGGGGTGGGGCGAAGCTTCCCCAGCCACGGCTCTCCTCTGTCTGCTCTCAGCATCCCAGACAACGCCCAGCCCGGGATCCCTGCAAGAGAATGGCCACCGAGTGGGGGTGGCACTCAGACGGACATGAGGCACAGGCAGGACACAGGCACACTTCGCGTACTTGCTGGGACCATCCACTGGGCGGGAGCTGGAGGTGTGGGAGAGGATGAGATGCCTGTGAAAAGCATGTGGAGCAAAAAGAGAGGGAGGTGGGGTCCACGGAGCATCACTAATCCAGGGAGGGGCAGTGACACTGTGGGGTCCCCGACCCCTGGCCACAGCGCTTCACCAAGCACATTGCCACCTGCCAATACCTGCCAATACCTGAGGGCTTGCCAGCCTCCTGAGCCCACCCCCACCTCCACCCACCTTTGCAGCAGGCTGGGCACCCCTGCCCATCACCCCCCTCCAATGCCTGGTGAGCAGGTGAGTACTACCCCGTGGTAACGCTGGGAGGGAGGTGCTATCTACATGGCGTTAAGTGTGTTAAACACAGCGTTAAATTATCTGAATCAAAGAGTGAATTTTTAAATTATTAACACCTCGATCAAGAGTCTCTATTTGATGCGAATGTGTCCTTAACACCTTTCCCACACTTGTTAATTGTTTAAAACAAGGAGAGAGCTCAGAAGCCACAGCAGTTTCTGGGCAGACTGCAGATTTGGAGAACATCTGACAGTTACTTCTGAGCTGACGATCCCCCCTCCCCACCCCACCCCATCCCACGGCTCCCAGCTCCTGGTGGTCTCGAGCCACTTCTCTGCCAGTGGCTCCTCCTCCTGCCAGGACCTCCGCCCCAAGGCCCACAGCTCCAGGCCCTGGAACACGGTCCCTCCTGCCCGAGGCTGTGGCGGCTCCCCTCTGTCCAGCCTTGGGGGCCTCATCTCTGAGCCCTGCCCACCTCTGTGAGTCCTGTCATTACAGTGCCCTCGTTGGAACCATTTGGGGAAATGGGCTCCCTTCAGAGACCGTCCCTGACACACCATTTTCACAGCGAAGGATCTAAGGAGAGTAGGGGCCTAAGCCAGGGTCTCCGCGCGGCTCCCTGACCAGGGCAGCAGCGCTGGGGAACTTCGGATGCAAATTCTCGGGCCTCACCCCAGACTCACTGAGTCAGACACTCTGAGAGGGGTCCTCTGTGCTTTCACGGGCCTCCGTGACGCTGATGCACACCCCAACGTGAGCTCCACTGATCCAAACAAAGTCCCCGTTAAACGCAGGGATGAGAGAGGGAGTTGACCTGGGGGAAATGCAAGACGCTGGGTATGGTGCCTGGCGAATAGAGAGCAGATGGTGGAAGGGACACGGTTGTGTGGGCCTAGCTACGATGAAGGCTCGCTCTTGTTCGTGCCATGCAACGCCAAGGAGGCCGCGGGACAGTGGGCGCAGCCTCGGTGGGGCCCGCGGGGCTTGCCCTGGAGACTGGGAAAAGCTCACCCATCACAGGCTGACTGCTGCCAGCCTCAGAAGCCTGCACTAACGGCTGGCTTTTCGGCTGAGAACGGAGCAGAAGCGAAATGATTTCTCATCAGGTGTGGGCCTGCGGGGTGACAGCTAATCCTGTTAGCTGCGCTCTTTGCCTTTTTACAGAACAGCTTTGTGACTCTGATGCTGACCCGCCATGGATGGAACCAATGGGTTTGGAAGAACGGTTTCCCTTCGATTTCCCTGGCTGGGTCCCGCCCTTACTAAGACAGCCCAGGGCCAGCGCCCTGGCACCCTGGCCGCCGGGAGGTCCCGCGTGAGAAGCTTGTCTGGGATGCGTGACCTCGGCTGGGGCCTCGCCCTCTGTCTCTCGGCTTCTCACTTGGAAACTGGGCTAATAGACCTGTCACGAGCATTCAGCGGACAAGAGCTGTAAGTCATGTGAGCCTGACACTGGGAAAATATTCAAGGAAGCTAAGTATTACTGCCACTTTCTAATAAGTATGATTATTAATAACTATAATAATTGTAAGAGGCCGTGAGGCATCGGGGTGAAGAGGACGCCCTGGGCAGGCTGGGGCTGCCTCGCTCTGTCCGTCACTCGCTGGGAGCTGGGACGAGGGCGATGCTCCCGCTGAACCTGTTTCCTCGCTTGTAAACGGGGATGCGGTGCCCACTTCCTGGGACTGCCGTGAGGATCAATTGAGTCCACTGATGGGTAAAGCTCTTAGGGCAGAGCCTGGCACAGAACCAATGCGACAGAAGCGTTAGCTGGCACGGTTACTGCGCCGTTGTTATTCCCATGGAACGTGGCGGAGGAGGCAGCCCAAGACAAGCGCGTCTCAGCCGCTGGACAAATAAAACCCTCACAGGAGCAGAGGGAGTTGTTGCAAAACTGGATGAAATCTCCAGACACAACGACATTTCAAGAGAAAACATCCCCCCCTCCCCGCCCCGCCCCGAAGCCCATCAGTTTAATATGTCAAATCAGTAAGTCATGGCAGATGGCCGCGGGCTGTGGGCGCGGGGACGCGCTCCCCGAATCCCGGCAGGTGAAATCGTGTGAATGACGCAGCCGGACTCTGAGGGGGGCAGCTGCTGTGTGTGAAATGTCCACACTGGGGCTCAGAGGCAGGGCTGCAGGGGCGGGAGGAGGAGGCCGGAGGCCTCGAGACCCTCAGGGAGGGACTTTGGGGTCACTGAGCCCCAGTCCCCCACCCGCAGATTTCGAGAAGTTAGCCCGGAGAGGAGTGAGGGCATGCCTATCACAAAGCAGGTGGGAGCAAGCAGGGTGGGGAGCAGGTCTCCCACCTCCCGGCTGCTGGACGTAGCGTGACTGGGAGCGGGTGGCCATCAGGGGCCCGGGACCGAGGCCTGGGCGAAGGGCTGCTGGGAGAGGAGCTGCACCGCACGTCCGCAGGCCGAGTTCCAGCCCGCGGCTGGGGGGCCTCTGGAAGGCTCCCGTGCCTCAGTTTCCCTCCCAGTAGGACAAGTAGATTCCCCAACAAGCTGCCAACAGGCGGAATCCAGCCCTCAAAATGTCTTGTTTGGCCCACACGGTATTTTAAAAATATCTGAATTCATGACCAACATTTAAAAATAGGAGACTTCACATAAAAATACAGATTTCTGGATTCGTTTGCAAAACGGGCGGTTGCAGCATCCACACACGATGACTGCGGGGCTGCGCTGGGGCTGCCACACAGACCGCCTGCCCCCCACCCTCTCCTGGTTCCTGCCTGGCTCTCATGAGCACCGAGCTTGCCGTCCCCACAGATGAGTCTACCTGAGACTCCAGGGTATTCCGATCCCTGGCACTGCAGCGATGCAGCATTGAGGACCCTGGAGGGCCCTCCCTCTGTCCACATGTACGTGAACTACCCAGCCCACTCCCGGGTGTGCAGCTGGCTCACCCCCCATGCCACCCACACAGGAGGGGCCTGCTTTCAAAGAGTCAGATCAGAAGGAAAGACATTCAGCTCTAAAAATATGCCCAGACTGACTTCGCTGAGCCAAGCGCAGGGGTGTGAGAGCTACTCCGAGTCATCGTGGCCGCCCCAGCCCCACATCCTTCCCGCGAAGGCCTGAGGGGCCTGTGGGAGCCCAGGCACTGGAACCCCCCTTCAATGTGGAGGTCACGTGGAGGCCCCCAGGGACCACACTGGTGGGACGTGTGAAAACAGTGGGAATGGGCGCATTGCAATGCCCATCAGTGCTGCTCTCGGGGGACTTTCCTAGAGCCAGAGCCTCGCCACTCACAGCGGGTCCACCGACCAGCAGCAGCAGCCCCTGGGAGCCGAACCCGGACCCACGGACTCAAGCTCTGCCTTTTAACCAGCTCCCCAGTCGATCCGGATGCACAGTCAGCTGTGGAGAGCACGCGGTTCTCAACCTGTGGGTCGCGACCCCTTTGGCAGTCGAACGACCCTTTCACAGGGGTCGCCTAAGACCACCCTGCATATCAGATATTTACATGATGATTCCTAACAGTAGCAACATTACAGTTATGAAGTAGCCACGAAAATAATGTTATGGTTGGGTCACAACATGAGGAACTGTATTTAAAGGGCCAGAAGGTTGGGAACCCCTGCCCTAGAGATGAAGTTCAAGGGCCTTTGCCTGGCTTTCCATGCCCTTGACATGCCCAGTGGCCCTGTCCACCTACACCCCAGCACCGGCTGCTTGTTGAACACCCCACCCCACCCCCCCACCCCCCGTGCCTCCAGCAGGCCCAGCCCTGGGAGTGCAGTCCCTTCTGGGGCCGAATAATCGCCTGCAAAGGTGCCCATGCCCATCCCCAGAATGTCCACATCCAGAAGTCTGACACAGCAAAGGGGCTCGCAGGTGTGACTGTGACCTTGAGATAGAGTCGTCATCCTGGATTCTTCGATGGACTCGGTGTAATCACAAGGTCCTTCTGAGAGGGAGGCCGGAGGGCCAGAGTCAGGAATAGGAGAGGTGACGACGGAAGCGGAGGTCAGAGCGGCCTGGGATGAGCCCAGGGATGCGGGCGGCCTCTAGAAGCTGGCCAAGGCGAGGACACAGGCTCTCCCGGAGCCTCCAGAAGGGGGGGCACTCCTGCCTGCACTGATGTTAGCCCCATCGGGCTCTTTTCCAGATTCCGATCCCCAGAACTGTGAGACGATAAATCCGTGTCGTGTTAAGTCATGTTAGTGCTAATTTGTCTCAGCAGCAATAAAAAACGAATACCCTTCTTTCTTCACTCAAGATCGCCTCCTCCAGGAAGCCTCCCCTGACCACCCCAGCCCCTGCCATGGCCCAAGACAGACCTCACCAAAGAGGGAAGCTTCTCCCCCACTTCCCGGGAGACACCCACTAAGGTGGACGAGCCTGGACTTGGGGTCAAGGGGCCTGGATTTGACTGGACTCGTTGCTACTCTCTCTGAGGGTCAGACTCTTTGGCTATAAAATGAAGTCAACACGGCCAATCTCACATGTTTTCTAGGAAAGTTAAATGAGATCATGGCTGCAACCCCACCCCACCCCCACCCCCCGGGTAGACCCTGGACATGGGTTCTCTGTAAATGTTGGTGTAGCAAGCCGGCATGCTGGGCCCAGAAAATCGAGCCCTTCTCCTTCATCCTCACGAAGGACCGAGCCAGTTTACTGTCGGAACAGATCTGGTGACAACGTATTGCCCCAGCGTTCCACACGGCTCCAGTCCCTGCCAATTTAAAGCAGGCATGCCCTTTAGAAAGGGCTTCTCGGAACCCGGGGACAGTCGCAGAGCCTTTAAGATGTGCCATGGGGACCTTGGCCGTAAGCATCACACTACAGTGACCTTTCTCTCTTCAGGCTGGGGCCTGGGAGGAGGCTGGTGGGGTGTGGGGAGAAGAACACAGACGCCCAAGGTTGAGCTCTGGCCCCACCTCAACCCCATCATCCGGGGAAGTCCTCCGGCCTCTCTGGGCCTCGCTTCCCGCCTCCCTTCCCCAGGTTGCTGCGCAGCAAAGGAAACAGGACAGGGAGGTCGGAAGTTGCAAACTGAGTTGAAAACACGTTTTTGAGGGGGTTTTTTGTTCAGTTTTCTGGTTGTTGTATGTTTGTTTGCTTGCTTTCTCTGTCTCTGCCTCTCTCTGTGTGTCTCTCTGCTTCTCTGTCTTCTCTTTCCCCCTGGGTAGAGGTAGTATTTTTAAAATTTTTGAATGAGATGCCAACATTTAAAAATGGGAAAAATCACATGAAAGTCTAGATTATTTTGCAAATCTGGCAGGCGGGCCACATGCCCACATGGAGGCAAAGGCTGGAGCCAATTGCCCTAACCGGCTTGGCTTAGTGGATAGAGCGTCAGCCTGCGGACCGAAGGGTCCCAGGTTCGATTCCGGCCAAGGGCACATGCCTGGGTTGCGGCTCGATCCCCAGTGGGGGAGGCGGGGTGCAGGAGGCAGCCGATCAATGATTCTCTCTCATCATTGATGTTTCTATCTCTCTCTCCTTCTCTCTTCCTCTCTGAAATCAATAAAGACATATTTTTTTAAAAAAGGCTGGAGCTGAGGGCGCTGCTCCCTGTGGGTGGGCAGATGCTGGAGCTGAGGGCGCTGCTCCCTGCGGGTGGGCAGGTGCTGTCCAGTTTCCCCAGGCCCCACCCTTCCCTGTGGTTTCCTCCCTGGAGGCTGGGGGCCACAGTCCGTGGACCACCCCAGAGTGCAGCAGGGTCCTGCACAGTGGCCGCTGGCAGAAAGCAGTGAGAGGGGACAAAGAGCCGGGTGGGGCGCAGTCAGGGGACAGCAATGCACAGGGCTCAGGAGAGGCCGGCACGGATGCCAGGAAAGGCATTGCCTCTGAAGGGCCTCCCAGACACCCACTGGTTCCTACTCCAGCCCCCAGGCCAGGAGAGTGGTCCCCTCCAAAACATGTCTGTGAGCACAGGGGTGCTGGTCACTGCAGGGGAGAGGAGAAGGCACACCTGCCCGTGGTGAAGTGGCATTGTGCGCGGGGGGAAGGGCATGGACATGGGTCCTCTGTCACATTTGTCCAGGACCCCGAGGCCAGGCATGCTCTTGCTCACTGTTGACTCCGGGGTCCTCTGCGGCCCCGATGGCACTCGGACTTTCCCGCCCCGATCCTGGCCTCTACAGAAACGGTCCCTCCTCCTTGAAACCTGAGGAACAGCAGTCATTGCCCCAAACCGATATCCCAACCCCAGACGCTCTGTCAGCTGCTATGGGGTGCAGGGGAACAGGAACCCCAGGTCTAACTTGGGGGGTGAGACACACCCAGTAACGCCGACCATGCCCCCCAAGCAGAGCCAAGCACCATGCTGGGCCCTTGCAACAACCCCACGACTTGCGTGCTCTTATTAGCGCCAGGTTACGATGAGAGGCGCAAAGAGCTTAAGCACCCAGCCAAGACCCCAGCTACTAAGTGGCACAGCAGCGTGACGGGCCAGGATGGTGAGGAGCTGCGGTGCAGGCCCCACACACTGGCGATGAGAACCATGGGCCCCAGGCCTTGGAGGGCGGCTCAGGCTTCGGTGCTGAGGGAGGGAGAAGGGGAGGTAGCAGTTTGGGAGTTCGGTGACCTGGATTCCTTCGGTGACTCACTCACCAACACAATTTCACTGTGGAGGGACCAGGGGAGACAAGAGCAGGGTTCTGGAGCTAAACAGAATGGGTTCAAATCCCACCTTCCACCCACCAGCTGGGTGACTTGGCGAGTTATTTCAATCCTCCTGGGCATCAGTGTCCGCATCTGTAAAATGGACATCCCGCGATGCCCAGCTCAGGCCGTAGTGAGGAGTCACCTGCACAGCCAGGCCCGCAGGTGTGGCCGGTCACCTCTACATGGTGCCGCTCTGCACTGGAACGGGAGGGGGGGCAGCTATGAGGAAAGGCTGCCCCCTCGTGCACGTGCAGGGGGAGGGGGAGGAGGAACGGGAGCCACCCGCGAGCCCTGACGGCTGCACCAGCAAGAAGTTCTGGAGGAGCTGCTGCCTCCGGCAGATCTTGGAGGACAGGAGGGGCCGCCGAAAGGCAAACCAAACCTGGGAGCAGGAGTTAGGACCACATGAGGGTGGCCACAGAGGCCACGTGGTGAAGGGCCAGAGCTGGGCAGAGGAGGCCACGCCATCTTGAGGGCAGTGGGGGGAGGGTGGGCACAGGAGCCTCCTGCAGGGGAGTGGTCAGATCTGGGGCCCCAAAAGCTCATGCCGGTTCCACGCAGGGGGCGGAGGGAGGGGTGAGCCTGGAGGCAGTGCTGGCCCACGGGGACCACTTGGGGGCCCTGCAGGCCATGGTGGGCTGTGCCCATGGCAGCAGCACGGGAATAAGTGGAGCTGACATTCTGCTTCCGTGTCAGGGAGACAACAGGGCGTGGTGGCAACTGCAGCATCTGGAGGGCCCGCGTCCCAGGCAAAGGGCTTCAAAAGGAGCCGGAGATCCTGGTCTTTCTGTGAAACCTCCCCATTTTGAAACATCAGCAATGAATTCTAATGTATTCAAACACCACGAGTCAATTAAACACAGCTGAGGGGGGTGGGGCCCTCGGGCACCGTGCACAATCCTTCACAGAGCTCAAGTCCACTCATAACTGTGTCCACGCCACTTCATTTTTCAGATGGCAAAAACTCACCCCAAGGCCCAGCCGGTGCTGTTCAGTGGTCGAGCACTGACCCAGGAACCAAGAGGTCACGGTTCGATTCCCGGCCAGGGCACAAGCCCGGGTTGCAGGCTCAATCCCCAGTGCGGGGGCGGGGGGGGGGGGGGGGGTCCAGGAGGCAGCCTATCGATGCGTCTCCTTCATCCATCTCTCTATCCTTCTCCCTGCCTCTTTCTCTAAAATCAATAAAAATATATTTTAAAAAAATTCACCCCAGGGAAGGAGCAAGAACTGAACAAGGTCACACACCTTCTAGCAGCACGTGGGGCTCCTAGTTCTTAACAACCGGCTTTTCTAACTCCCACCAGCACCAGGATGGCCCACATAAGGGGGGAAATTCAAGTTCGTGTCAGCGTCTTTCAGGCACGGACAGAAAAAGGGAGAAGTGCTGGTGGGCAGACATCGTTTGGGGCTTGTCTTCAAGGGTATACGAGGGCTATTCCAGCACAAGGACGGGCTTCCTCCGAGTAGGACATTCATAGGGGGGGAGGGGAGGGGCGAGCGGGAGCAGGGGTATCACCTGATCGCTCTTGCTCGAAAATCTCTACTTGGTTACCCTAGACCAGCGGTTCTCAACTTGTGAGTCGCAACCCCTTTGGGGGTCGAACGCCCCTTTCACAGGGGTCGCCTAAAGACCATCAGAAAACACATATATAATTACATATTGTTTTTGTGATGAATCACTATGCTTTCATTATGTTCCATTTGTAACAATGAAATCAGGGGTCACCACAACATGAGGAACTGTATTAAAGGGTCGCGGCATCGGGAAGGTTGAGAACCACTGCCCTAGGGCCTTTCTCATAGGACCCCCGCCCCCCACCTCCTGGGCCACAAGGATCCTGGTTTTATCGCTCTGGCAGAAGATTCTAAAAATATCTAGACTCACCCTCTTCAGGGGGTTATCTCTGTCCTGGGAGGCCCCACAAAGCCTTTGCCAATAGAAATGGCATTTCCTTTGGTATTTTTAAAGATCAGAGGATCCATGAGCTATGCAAGCTGGATGGGGCTGTGAGGGCAGAGCTTCCAAATGCCTCACATTTGAGGTTATAAAAAGTGTTTTTAAGGAGCCCCCAAAGGTTAGGTTTCCAGATAACTCACAAAACAAGAAACGAACATAGTAAAAATCACAGGGAAGAACAGATTCCAACCCACTAGTAATAAAGTTCAAATTAAAACATCCATGGCTCGAACTTCAGCTGGTATATGGGCAAAGGTTTTTTTTCAAATAAGAGTTTCTGGTAGGAGACGGTGAAGGGAAGTGGGTTTCCCTGCAGGAGGTCCCCACCTTCCCCCGGCCCCTCGCAGAGGGAAGGGCCACGTGACGTCCTGGCCCCCAGGATCTGAGCAGAACGACTCATCACTTTCGCGTGGACGTGTGAGGTGTGCGGCGTCTCCAGCTCTCACCCTGCTGTGGGGAGTCTGCCAGCTACATGTTGCGATGTTGGTGTCCATCACTGGGTCCCCCAGAGACCAAGTTAGCTTCGGCCTCTGGCCCTTTTTCCAGCTGTTCCTTCTAGAATGTTCTTTCCTCTTATCCTCACATGGCTGGCTCTTTTTCTCCATTCAGGCCTCAGCTGAAATGCCAACTTCTCAGAGAGGAGCCAGAAAGGTCCCAATCTATCCACCAAACCAGACCCTCCCCACTCTGATATCTTTTTTACTAGTTGTCTTCCTAGCAGCTCTCCCACTTTGAAATGATCATATTCTTGGCTCAGTCTCCTCATCTGTGAAATGGGCAGTCAGACTCAAAAACTCCTAAGGTCCTTCCTCTCCAACATGACTCCCGGGACCCTAGTAGGTACCAACCCCCCCCCCCCCAACTCCTGTGCCCTGGGCCAGCCCAGCATCCCTTTTGGGAATAGAACCTGCTTTGCCTTCCAGGGACCACAGCCCACTGCCCCCTGCCCCCCACTCTCAGCCCTCGTGCTGGGGTGTGGTGTAGGGGGGCGGACCACCCCTCCCAGTTCCAGCTGGTCTGTGACCCAGGCCACAGTCACTGGTTCAAGAGTGGACACATGACTCAAGCAGGGCCAATCAGAGCCGGCCTGGAACTTGGGGGAAGACGTGTTCCCTTACCACTGGGGGTTGCTAACTGGGGAGGACGTCAGCCTACAGCCCCCCTGCGAAGGAAGCCAGCACAGGAACTCCACGCGGAGACAGGGGCTGCCTCCGGAGGGCAGGGCGGACCCAGCTGGCACAACTGACCACCCCGAGTGCTTTGAGCCAGCAAGTGCCCCCTTTGGCTCGAGCCTGTCAAAATGAGTTTTCTGTCTCTTGCGGCCAAAACAGCCTTTAGCGTCCGCTGTCCCCGTAAGGCTGTCCGTCACGGCCCCCGGACTGTTTGCTTATTGGTTAGTGTCCCTGCCGGGCTCTGCTCCCCAGGCTCTGGCAGGGCCCCGGCCTCCCTGCCCTCCGTGGCCCTGGCTGAGTGACCGAGGAGACAGCAGTTCCGGGTCCTTAATTGGGGAGCTGATCTGTCAGTCCTCGCAGCCTCAGACCATGTGATCGGAGCAATTAACCTTTCAGCAGAGGCCAGGGCCAATTACATCCCGGGGCCGTCCGTGACATCTGTGTGATGGAGCAGGCGCCTGCCAGCCGTGCTGTTTACAGGACGGATACAGCCCCACTGTGGCCGGGCCGGGCCGATAGCCTTTCTTGTGCAGCCTCCTACCTCCTCCTCCCCCCCTGGGCCCTCCCGTTCATTCTCCCCACACGTGTCCCCTGTGACCTCTGCCACCTCACCTGCCGCTTGCCCACACCCCGCTCGGCCCCCTGAGCGCCCTGTGCGGCCGACGGCAGACATCTGTGCCCCTGCTCACACTCCGGGCTCCGCCACGTGACAGGCTGGGGCCAGTGGGGTGTTAGTGGATGGGACACAGCCCCTTGCACAAGGTGGGGGCCCTCTTGCTGGCATCTCTGTGACTGCCACAAGGTCATGCCCAGGCCAGCCTGCTGAAGGGTGGGGGCCACCGCGCAGGGCCGAGCCCTGATCATCCAGCCGCGGCAGCGACACTCAGACGGCACCCGATGCTCGAGCAAGCGGGCCGAGGGCAGGACACCTGCCAACCTCCGCGGGAGCTGGGGCTGGCCACGCCGGCCCCGGCACACCTCCGAGGGCTGTGGCTCACACGCAGCATTACTGTGGCAACAGATAACGGGCGCATCTTCAATCCCCCAGGTCCCAGCGCCTTTGCCAGTGCGCTCCTGTCTGCCTGGCAGCCAACTCCTACACATCCTTCAATACTCAGCTCAAGTGTCCATCCGTGAGGCCGTCAGCGACCTCCTCCAGCTCCACTTGGGGCTGGGAGCTCATTCTCTGTGCCCTTCACCACTCTCTTGGCACCGGCTGGAGTCGGACAGTGTGGCCACGTCCTGGCGCCTCGCTCACGAGCTCGGGGGGGCTTTGGGCCCAACATGGCACCTTTCTACCCTGTTTCCTCACCCGAAAGTGAGGATGACAGCAAGCCCTGCTCGCAGATAGCCCTCGGGAGGGGCTGAGCACGGCATCTGGCCGCAGTGCGCTTCCACCCAGCTGGGATCCTCGCTGCTGTACAACTTACCTCATCACAGTGCAACCGTCTGCCTCCCTCCGGAGACTGGGGCCCAGAGGCAGCACCTGCCCCTGCTTCACCACCAGCTGCTGTGCCGCCCGGAGGGGGCAGTTCTAAGGGAATGGCTGAGAAGGGAGAGGAGCCGACCCCGTCCCTGCCCTGCCCCTGCTCCCGCCAGCTCTGGTCAGCTGGCAGTGCTCGTCCTCTGCAGGGGGCAAGAATAGTCCCGTTTCATTGCTAAGAAAACCGAGGTTCCGAGAAGCCATGGAGCTTGTCCATGGTCACAGAGCAGCTGCGTGATGTGCACGCTCCCACACAGTCTGTCCCTGTCTGGGACAAAGGAGAATGTGGTGTCCAGAAGCAGCGCGTGGTTCTCTTCACTAGAAATAATGATGATAATAATAATGGCAAATATTATAAAAATTACTATATTGCTGGTGCTGTTCTAATCAATTGACCTATTTCAACGGACTTAATCCTCATAAAAAGCTCTGTGAGGTGTGCACTCTGATTATCCTCATTTTACAGTCAAGGAATTGAGGCACAAGGTTCATCGTCCCTCTCCAGGTCACACAGTCGGGAACTGTCAGACCGGGATGTGAACAGGCTTCCTGGTGGAGCTTCCTAGGCCCTGAGGCTCTGCCCTGTTCGGGGCACAGCCTGGCTGCCCAGCACCCCCTCTAGCTGATTTTTTCTTTTTTAAGGAAAACAATAATTTGAGTAGGCTAGAGCAGGGGTTGGCAAACGATGGCCCATGGGCCAAGTCTGGCCCACTCCTTGGCTCTATAAATAAAGTTTTATTGGAGCATGGCCACAATGTTTGTGTGTTGTCAATGCTGTTTTCAGACTACAATGGCAGAGACCATATGGCCCACAAAGCGAATATTTACTATCCAGACACTTGTTGTCTGGAGCCTTTTATAAAACGTTTACCAAGCTCTAGGCTAGAGCGATGAGCCAAACTCACAGATTGAACCTAATCATTTTAAGTTTTAAAACTTTTTTTAAAATTCAAAATTAATACATGCTTATTGTGAAGAATGTTGAAAATATAGAAACATTTTTAAAATAACAATTTCTGTATACGTTCACCAGCCAGCAAAAAACCATTTGTAAAATTGGGGGGTATTTCCTTTCTTTTCTTTTTTTATTATTGTCAGTATTACAGATGCCCCCCATTCCCCCCATTTTGCCCCCCCACCCAACTTCCTTTATTAAATGCATGTGTAAGTCCCCCCTTCAACCCCACCCACCACCATAACCAAGAGCGCGATGTTTATGCAATTGTGTACCCCACTGCTTTCACTTACTATCATCTCAAGAATATTTTTTTGTGTAGCTTAATTACAGTCAACTTTTGCTATTATAAGTAATGATGCGATCAGTATCCTTGTACGCACATTTTTGTTGACACTATGAAATATTATATAGTCATCCAAACTGAACTCTAGGAGGAATTTTAATGATACAGAGACTATCATGCTGCATTATTTATAGCAGCAAAAAGACTGGCAACAACACGGTGGCCCAGCATGAGAGAACCGTTACAGAACATTGGGTGCAATTTTCGGCAGTGCTCAAGTGTGATGATCATATAAAAAAATGCCTGTCATTCCAAGCCTCGGTTTCCTCATCTGCCAAGTGGGACCAATGCCTCATAGAGATGTTTTAGGAGGATTCAAGGAGGTGCTGCTTGTAAAGACTCCAGCGCAGACACGCCTGGCTGTGGGTTGCATCCTCTGTGTCAGAGCTATTACTAATTGAGGTAATAACGTATACCTGGGGGCAAAGGTACATCCAGGCCGGTGGGCCAGCCCGGCATCCTACCAGCTGCTCAGTATTTTGACGATGGCCCTTGGCCACACCCGCACCTGAGAAAAAACCACAAGTGGCTGGAAGGGGCCCCAGCAGAGTGGCAGGCGGCACTCTTCCCAGCTCAACTTTGCGGCCCTGCGATTACTGTTCCCACGTCATCTGTGTGATAATTGAAGGGCTGTGATCGCAGACGGGCTCTGATGAGAACCTGCCTGCAACCAAGGGAGCAAATGGCTCCTGATTGCAGACACCATTAGGCCGCTCCGCACAGGTACTGATCGGAGCTGAGGCCAAACCCAGCTGAGTGGCAGGGCCGCTGCTGGTGGGGCCGGAGAGGCATCTGCCCCCAGAGGGTGTGTGTGCGTGTGTGTGTGTGTGTGTGTGTGTGTGTGCGTGTGTGTGTGTGTGTGTGTGTGTGTGAAACAGGAAGCAGAAGGAGGGGCAGAGAGGGGTCTGACCAGGAGGCATGCTTCCAGGAAGTCTGGTGATTTAGGGAGCGC
Source organism: Myotis pilosus (assembly GCA_036010255.1). NCBI lineage: Eukaryota > Metazoa > Chordata > Mammalia > Chiroptera > Vespertilionidae > Myotis > Myotis pilosus. The sequence goes on from JASKON010000003.1 coordinate 103,900,513, forward strand.
TTGCCAGACTTCTAGTTCAGATATAAAAGAAATATTTGAAAGCGAGGAAATCCATGAAACGCAGAGACCTGTGGGGCCATAGATAAAGATTGGGCATACGGGGCGGGGAGTGAGCAAACAAACCGCGATGGAGAGGCAGCCGGCCTCCCGGGGCCCAGGCATCCTCGCCACCCCGGGCTGCAGGAGCCGCACTGCTGAGCGCCGTGGCCGCGCGGTGAGAGGTTTGGGGTCAGCGCCGTGAAGGAACCCATGGTCTGCTCCCTGGCAGAGATGGAAGATAAACGAGCTAAGAAGTACATGAGCTCCTTTCAGACAGTGAAACCACAGCAGTGGAGCCAGGTGGTGCGGGTTCAGATCCTGTCTTGACTCTTCCTACCTGGGACCTTGGGCAAGTCACTGCACCTCTGCCGGGAATGCTGCTGCGGCCGGCCCACCCCCTGCGTGGGGCACGCCCCCTGGCGCTGCGACCGACCGCGGGCCACTGACGGTGTACAGGGCCAGTTCTGCAGAAAGCAGAGAATGGCCCTCGGCAAACTGGAGACCAAGCCTGGAAGGTTCCGTTCCTTGCCTCCAGCCCTTTTCTTGGCCACGCCCCACCAAAGCATCTCTAAAATCCTGATGCCCGCCCCCCTGGTGACATAGAATTCTTATTATTCACAAAGTGAGCTCCTATTCACGTGGAGGAAGCCTAAAAGGCCATGAACTTGGTCCAAACAAGCTTCCAAAAAACATGGCATCCATGAAAGAGAAAAATAAGAGAACAAAAGGACAGTTGAAGTACTGAGGGAGAAATCACTAAGAAATCGTTAAAAAAATAATAATAATAATATGAAGTGATATGAAAAATAGCAAATAAAGTTTCAAAACATATACTAGAGACCTGAAACGCATAAACATGTCACAATATATATTTATAGACTGTCTATGAGGCCCCTAGAACCATACGAAAGGCAAAATATTCACTGTTAATAATTCCTTCTCGATTGCCCCCCTTAAAAGTCAAATTGTCCCCCTGTGGGGTGTGTGCCCACGTTGGGAGCCACTGCTCTAACCCTGGGCAGCCAACGAGAGAAGAGGCCCCCAACCTCTGGCTGAAGGTGGGGCCAGCTCTGGGTGCAATTCACGCTCCAGCGCTCCCCCCAGGTCCGCTGAGGCCAGTCCCTCAGAGACCACCTCCTTAGACCTTCCCTGCCACCTCTGGCTCCCTTCACCCTCCTTCTCCCGAAAGTATTACCCCAAAAGATTAATCTCATGGGATTATTGTTGAAGATTAAATAAGTTAATATATTTCCTCTCCCCCCCCCCCCGCCCCCACCCCGCCGCTGTATGGAGAAAAGGTGTCTAAGAGGCCACGTCAGTGGAGAGTGTCCAGGGAAGGTGTCTATGAGGGAGTCAGATCAGAGCTAAATTCCGAGGGGTGGGAAGGTGTGAGCCAGTGGGGGGCTGGGTGAAGAGAAACGCACGCCCAATAGGTGGTGTAGCAAGTAGAGCATTTTTGAAGGGTTCGAAGATGAACCTGACCTCAGGGGCTCAAATCCCGGAGAGGCGGTGAGCCTGGCACCGGTACTCTACGATCTAGAAGGTACCGAGGGCTTTCTAGACAGACGGGAAAGGGAAAGCTGGGGGGCTTGGGGAGGGAGCTGCCAGCCCTTAGAGAACGGCAGGGATGTAGATATGGAGAAAGAGAGGGTGTTCCAGGTAGAGGGAACAGAATGGGCAAAGGCACAGAGGTGGGGAAGGATGAGTTGTTGAGGGCAATTTAAAAGTCCAATTAACCGAGAGCACAGGATGCCTTTGTCGGAGGCCAGAGAGAGAAAGTGGAGACAGATTGTAAGGAACCGTGGGTGCCAGGAGAGAACTGAATATTTCTCCCAAGGCAGCGGAGAGCTATTCACAAAGTTTTGAAGAGAAGCATCTTAAACCATCTGTTTGCTGTGTATTGAATATAAAATCTGTATCAGCCACCTTTTAGTTATCAGGGATAGAAAATACAGCCCAAACAGGCTGACACAGAAGAGTCATTTCTATCAGCTGAAAATTGTAAAGGCAGGTCCAGCTCCAGGAACAGCCTGAATCAGGGCCCAGTCATCTGGCTGCGGGCTCTGCCTTCCACACTGTGGCCCGAGTCCTAGACCCCATGCCGTGGTCAGAAGGCTGCTGGTAGCGAGCCGGCTGTCAGGGGGAGATGTCCCTGATCTGTGGCAAATACTTCAGTCGTGTCTGAGCTGTGTGGTGTCACAGAATGTCAGGCTGCGAAGACGTGCAGACTCAGCTCTCGCGGCCGTAGCAGCAGCGCCAGCACACCTAGGCCTACATCCTGCCACCCTCGAGTCCATGGCTCGTCCCCTCTGTGCGGGTTGCAGCACACACTTCGTTGCATCTCAACCTCGGCGTGGTCATAGATCCGTCTCTTGCCCCATCGCCTTGGCCAGGGGACTATGGTGGCGTAGACTGGGTCTCATGCTCTGCCCTCTGCCCCAAAGCACATGGCCTGACCATAGGAAGGAATTGGTGACCCCCCTCCAAACCCCACTCCCACTATAAGAAAAGAACTGGATATGGTTCCCAGGAGAAGGGATGCTGGATGGGAGGTAAAAGCAACAGACTGTGAGAATCGAATGAGAAAATGTCCATGAAAACTCTTTGTAAAGTGGGAGGCGCTGTGGCAGCTCTCTAACTGGCGGGACATTTTTATTCTTGGTTTGGTGCTCCAGCTGCTGCTACATCTGACTTAAAGTCCTATAAAATGCGATAGGAGACACCTCCGGGAACACGTGGGCAGGAGATGAATGCCTCGCAGCTCCCCCTCCTTCACCCGCGGCAGACATTGCTAATCGATCACGGCGCTCTCCCGCAGAGCCGGGTGACGCTCACAATCCTTCTCCACAAAGCTGTCCGGGCGGACATCCAGGCAAACAGAGAGGGGATGAAAGACTGAACTGGTCCAGTTCCATCGTGAGCCAGGGTAGAAACAGGCCTGGGGAGGAAACAACCAGCCCTTTCACTGAACACGTTATCAGCAGAGCTTCCGACTTTTTAAAAAACATTTTTTATTGATTTTAGAAAATTGATTTTAGAGAGAGGGGGAGAGAGATAGAAACATCAATGAGAGAGAAACATCAATATCAATCGGCTGCCTCCTGCACGCCCCCTCCTGGGGTCCAAGCCTGCAACCCAGGCATATGACCTGACCCAGAATATAATTGTGAACTCCCGGTTCATAGGTCAACACTCAACCACCACTGAGCCACACCAGCCAGGCCAGACCTTCCAACTCTTTTTTTTTAAAATATATTTTATTGATTTTTTTACAGAGAGGAAGGGAGAGGGATAGAGAGTTAGAAACATCGATGAGAGAGAAACATCGATCAGCTGCCTCCTGCACACTCCCCACTGGGGATGTGCCCGCAACCCAGGTACATGCCCTTGACCGGAATCGAACCTGGGACCTTTCAGTCCGCAGGCCGACGCTCTATCCACTGAGCCAAACCGGTTTCGGCCCAACTCTTAATTGAACCTGGTAACATCCAGATGACTCATGGAGGGATGAGTCAGGAGCAAAGAAGGTTCAAGGGTGTGGAATGCTCCAAAGTGGTGGCGGCTCCCACTGCTGTTAGAATAAACTCTAAATTCCCTACTATGGCCTTCAAGGCTTCCATGCATGGCCCCTGCCAAACTCTCTGGCTTCACCTCCTACCACTCTCCCCTCCTCCTCTGCACGCCATCCATTCTGCCTTTCTGTTCCTCACACATGCCAACCCCCATCACTGTTTTTGCAGGATCTCCCCAAGGGGAACCAAAGACATTTACCAGCCGCTCCAGCCCACATCTCACTGGCTACTCGAACCCAGTACCCACCACGGCAGCCAAGAGGATGGAAACTGACTAGCCTGGCCTGGATCCTGTGCCCACCCCCGGAGTGCAGAGCCAGCCTCATCCTGACCACACAGACGGGAGTGCGGGAGGGTGGCTGCCCATGGAGAGACCACATTACGCTCTGGTTGATAACTGGGGCTCACATCACCTGGTTTTCACCGGGAAGGAGGAACATGGGAGACGAGACGTTTAAATGCTTACTCCCTGGCCGGCGCAGTTGGTGGGAGTGACGTCCCCTACACCAAAAGGTCACGGGTTTGCTTCCCAGGCAGGGCACATGCTCAGGCTTTGAGTTCGGTCCCATCAGAGTGCGTATGGGAGACAACTGATCAATGTTTCTCTCTCTCTCCCTCTCCCTCTCCTTCCCTCTCTCTCTAAAAGAATAAAAACATATTTTATAACAAATAAATGCTAATCTGCTTCCCAGGACCAAGAACAAAGGGTGCAGAGGGGAGGGGGTTTACCCCACATCTCCGGATAAGGGTCATCTGACCCTTGACAAATGGCCCGCTCAGAGAGGGCCCAAATGGGGAGAGATTGAAGAATCTTGACTGGGAAGAAGGTACCTCTTATGATGTGGTCAAAGGTCCCCCTTTGAGGCATCCTTGAGGCCCCGCCTTGCCGTTGTCTTCAAGGGACCAAAAAACATAAAAGTCTCTGTCATATTTTAAGCTGCCCCCCGCCCCCCAAGTGCTGCATAGTCAGCACTCCCAGCCGGGTTCCTGGGGCAGCCAGGCTCGGTGGTGTCAAGATCAATTAGCAATGTCTGCCGTGGGCGGAGGAGTGGGGACCGGTGCCTGTCTGCTGTGTACATGCTGACCCGAGTCTACGGACTTTCTTGGACTCTAGTACGACCACCTGATGCCAAAAAGACTCCCACCTGGAGCCCAGCTGTCAGCGCAGGAGGCTGACATGATGGAACTGAGCAGCAGGACTCAGTCCTCATTTAATAGGCGTGAAGCGCTTCCAGGAGACTTCGGGGCGGGCACCACCTCCAGGGGAGCTGGGTTGCTTTCTGTCCACCCGCCGCACAGCCCTCTCTTTTATCATCTCTCCTGCTGCAAGTGTTTCCCCGTTTGTTATCTGATCTTGCAAAACAGGAATGAGGCGCGATGTGTTTTGCTCAGGAAAATGCAGAGCAGCCCAAGGAACGTGGGCTGGCCGCTGGGAGCCCGCTGTTCCTCGCCACAGGCTCTGTCACCCTCCCGGGCGGCAGCCTGCGGGAGCCCTGAAAGGCCCTCCGGGAACCTGTAATTAAATCCCAGGAGATTGCCACTTCTGCTGGCGAGGGGAGGGAAGAGCACGGCACAGCATGAGTGTCCAGACAGGGCTGAGCAGAGACAGAGGCGGCCTGGGCTGCAGGGCCCAGGGCAGACCACATGGGGAGCGGGATATGTTTAGTCGCAGGGAATGGGGGCCGGAGGGAAGCGGGTGATTTCTGGCCGTGCCCAGGCTCAGAAGGACTGGAAACTTCTACATTCTGTCGAATGGAAAGAAATCAGCTCAGGTCCTTACCCGTTCTACTGTTCTATTTCCCATCAATCTACCTGGTGAGAAGCACTGGCTGTGACCAGCGCCTCTCTTCAGAGCATAAATACAATTGTATCAGCCCCCCACTCCCCGTCCCCCGCTCCCAGCCCAGGCCTGCTGGTCAGCTGATATGCACCAGTACAGCCATTTTGGTGGTCCACAGGCAGGCTGGGCAAAAGTAGGTTTTTATATAGGTGTTGTATGGAAAACAATACCATAACCAATAAATAATAACACAAGAATAAAGTCTGCTTCCCATACTCACAACTCTGAGTCTGCTTTTGCCCACCCCTGGTATTGAAATACAGTGTGGCCTTGACTTACGAGTGTCCCGACGAACGAGTTTTTTGAGATACCAGCTGTCTCTCCCCCAATTTTTTGCATTGAGTTGACAGAGTAATTTGAGTTAACGAGCTCCTTAACGAGCTCGGTCTCGGAACGAATTAAACTCATAAGTCAAGGCCCCACTGTACTTGCATATCACCTCATACCAACAGATGTTGCTACCGCGAGCACACCCTCCCCCCCCCCCCCTCAGGTCCTCCTCTCACCCACGCTGCTCCCACCCCTCTCCAGGACCTTCCAAGACTTGCTGCAGCTCCATGGCCAGCATCTGCCCTTAAGGGTGGTGCCTGCGGGTTGTTAAAGATTTTGAATATCTTTCTTCTTTAAAGTCCACAGCCTCTCATCTGGCACATCCTTGTCAACTCTCATTCCTACTAACGTTTCCAGCCTTCACCTCCCACAGCCCAACCACCGCGAACCCCAGCTGCTGGAGTATGAGGCAGCTCTCCCCGCCTGCCTCTCCCACCCCCTCATCTTTCCTCCAAACCTCCTACCCGTCCTCCACAAGCCTTTTCAGTTGTGCCCCAGGCTACATAACTGGGCTCCCTGCCCATACAGGGAGGTGGCTAGATAGCCTGGGTATAACCAGGTCTCTGCCTCGGTTTCTTTTCCAAGTTCCTGTTTTGATGGGGACTCTGCCTCGACCATGTCTGACACCCACCGTGTTTGGCAGCAGCGAGAGGCAGGGCGGGAGACCGAGGCCGCAGACTGTCACCGTGTCTAATGTCAAGCTAACCCCCAAAGACCACCAGGAAAGAGCTTCCCGGGCCTTCCCCCAGCGCACTGTGTCCTCTCGCCGGCCGTACCAAGGAACAGACATGCTAAACAAATTCATCAATATCCTGTTTATTTGCCCGTGTGGTAGCCATGCCCACACACACCTCCTTTATTTGCAGTCCACCCTGCTGCCCTGGAGATGCCTTATTTCTCCCCCGCACCACCCTAGCTCCTCCATCTCTCTTGTGGCCACAGGAATGTCAAAACTGCAGTTTCCACCTCTTTATCACGCCTGCATCTCCAAGTGCCTTGCTGCGCAAGGTATTTGTCTAATTCCATTGATCCGATGTATTATATTTCTCCCCGCAAAACATAACTGCAAAATATTTCCCAACATGGATGGCCTTATCATTATACTTTTTCTGTCACATACCTATAACCGAATACATCTTCTATACTTATTACTTAACCTAACAAGTTTCCACACTCAGTTACAATAGACTGGCCCCGGTCGATATTACCAATTGCCTCTCTAGAGGAAGATGGATTCTCTGATGAGGACGCTGACTCCCTCCCCACCTCCTTCCCCTTTGTTCACCAGGCATGTTGCTTTCTCTGACCCCAGCTTTCAGCACTGCCCGCTGGACAGCTCCCCAGCACCATTTGCCACAGGGTTTGCCTCCAATGGTGGATGGCACTCACTGCTACACACCAGCCTTCTCCCCAAACACAGACAGAGGCATCCCATGTTGATAGTCATGAACCCCTTCTCCCCCCGCATCCTAACAGCTGCTTCAAGATATCTTCACTTAATCATAATGTCGAGATATACAGATTTGCCCAATTGAACCCATATTTACCGGCTGGGTAAAGCCGGGTGTTGGGAGCTGGGCTGAACAAGATCACATGCTTTTCTCTGTTGTCCCTGGCCAGCGTCCAGCCTCTATGTACCACTCTGCACATCACAGCCATCTGAGCAACTGTTGCTGAGCTGATGCCTCTGTCCCTGTGCCCCATGAGGCTCCAGACACCCCCCACACACAGGATGAGGACCCTCTCACCCCCAAATCCCTGATACCCTCTGCCAATGCTGTGCCCTATGGCAAAGGGGGAGATTGCATCAGAAATCCAGGGAACACCGTGTGCCACAGAAAGTGCCAAAAGACCAGCTGCAAACAGTACGGTGGGAGCCTTGCTTAGGGACACTGAGCGGGAGTGGACACGGTGATTAGGAGCACAAGCCCTGGACCCGGCTGCCTGTGTCCAAATGTTGGCTCCCCCACGTACTAGCTCTGTGACCTTGTGCAAGTTACCTAACTTCTCTGGGCCTCAGTCTCTGCAAATGGGGATAATAGTACCTTCCTCAGAGGGTTTGTGAGGATTAACTCAGCTTAATAGGTATATTTACATATTTAAAACTCATAAATGTAATATTTATATTAATAAAGCACTTAAATTAGTAAGAGTAAAATTACATGCATGCAAATATACAGTTGGTTGAGCACTGTCCCAATATGCCAAGGTAGAGGGTTGGACCCCCAGGCAGGGCACATACAAGGAGCAACCAATGAATGAATAAATAAGTGGAACAACAAATCAATGTTTCTCTCTCTCTATCGCTCTCTCCCTTCCTCTCTCTCTAAAAACCAATAAAAAAACTTAATAAAACCCTAATAAAGCTACCATTTTTAAAATTATTATCTTCTGATCTTCTTTTCACTTGCATACATTTTTACATCATGCTGGACCTACCATTTTGTGTCTTGAGTTTTTGCATACATGTTATAAACGTTGCCTGGTGTGACTACACGGACTTAGAGTTCCTTTTTAATGGTTGTATAATATGCCAGTGAGAACACAGACCTGAATAGATTCAGCTATGTGTCTGCTGGGTGTCTGTCTGCAAGAAACAGGAAGCCCCCATTCAACACCTTAAACACCTAAGGAATTTTCTTACTTCACATAAAAGAAACTGTGGAAATAAGCACCTCTGGGGTTGATTAATTCAGCGGCTCAACAGTATCATCAGTTAAGTCCTCTCCATATCTGTGCTCTGCCACCCTGCGGGTGATGGACGACGGGTGGTCCTGACTGTGACCCTGTGGTCACATGACTGCAGCAGTCCAGGCTGAAGGAAGATGGGCAGCTCTTACATCTCTTCTGAAAGGAAGACAAGCTTTCCACAGCCTCCCAGCAGAACTGGGTCACACGCCTACTTCTTATCCAACCGCTGCCAAGGTGACCAGGTAGCCTTGTTGATTTAGACCAGTGGTTCTCAACCTTCCTCATGCTGCGACCCTTTAATGCAGTTCCTCATGTTGTGGTGACCCCCAATTTCATTGTTACCAATTGAACATAATTAAAGCATAGTGATTAATCACAAAAACAATATCTAATTATGTATGTGTTTTCCGATGGTTTTAGGCAACCCTTGTGAAAGGGTCGTTCAACCCCTAAAGGGGTCTCGACCCACAGGTTGAGAACTGCTGCTTTAGACCAATCAGGAGTCCCTCCTGGGCTGGGGATAGGGGGCCACATTCCCAAGAGTGGACACTGTGGATAACTGAACAAAACCACATTCCTAGGACGGGAAGGTGTACAGATACTGGGGAGACAGCACCTGTTTTGTTCCTCATTTGGGCATCTCACGTCCGTCTGAGTAAAGGGATTAAAATGTGTAAAGGAGGCGGCGTCCGAGCCAGGCTGTGAAAGGTGTGTGAATGTCATCACAATGAGCGGGGCCAGCATTTCAGCCTGAGGTTCCAGCATCAGTAGAGTCTGTGGGGCAGGCAACGGTGGGGCATTTTCCAAGAAGAGTGAGTGTTCCCGGGAAATTGGGGTGTGGGGTGGTGAAAGTGAGGAGGGGTGGAATGGAAGGTCAGACAGGCCAAATTGGAGGAAGTGTTTAAATGCTGATTGGAGGAGGCTGGACTCACACTTTGGGGGACATGGGAAGAGACACAAAAGAGCTGAGCTTTGGGGATGGGAGGGCCTGGGAGTGGCTACAGGATGTACCGCAGGTGAGCAGACGCCAGCAGACACCAGTCCGGAGCAGGCCAAGGGTGGTGCCACAGGCTCCCGGACGCCAGTGCCCAGGGAAGGGGGTGAGGAAGTCTGCTCGTCCAGGGAGGGGCCCCACAGGACCAGTGGTGCTTTCATGTGAGGCCCGGGGCCCAGGGCAGGGGGGTGGCGAGATGAGTGGGCATCACTAGCCAAGCGCCCAAAGACACAAAGATGAAGAGACTCCACCAAGAGCACGGCCCCGCCTATGGCGGGCACACCCTGGATCTGCAGGCACCTCGAAGGGTGGCAGCCGAAAGCAGCCAGGAGGCCCAGGCAAAAACCCATTCAGGCCACCATCAGAGGAGGAGGGGAACGTTAGCTGAACGGAATGGTGTGCGTGTTAAGGTTTAGGAGGCTCCGTGAAAGTTTTTGTACATTAATTGAAGTGGGGCCTCTACTTGGATTTCAATAACACAGGCGTCATGAGTACAAGACAAAGAAGAGCAGTGACAAAGCCTCATCCACCATCCCTGTCCCCTCTTCTCCAAGGAGAGGCTGCACGGAGGACTGCAGTGCGGGACGCCACCCGTCCACCGGCCTCGCTGGGCTCACTCCCGGCTGTGACACGCGGGAGGAGTTGCCCATTTATTTGTTTGCTCATGCATTCCTTCCTTCACCCACAAACACCGATTAAATACCTGCTTGGTTCCGGGCATGGGGCTAGGAACTGAGCCACAGTTAAAGCAGCTGCAGCGCCTGCCTTCACAGGGCTCACGGTCCGTCCAGTGGGGGGTGTGGGCAAGAACAGCACTTCGCATAAGCGCTGTGATAAAACGCTGTGACAAGGAGTCCCGTGCAGAAGCAATGAGCTGGAAGGCGTGACATCTGGGGCGAGGACTGGGGAGGAAGAGGGAGTCACCAGCAAAGGTTGGCATCCCCGAGGCGCCTACTTCGATGCAGGCAGTTAATTACCTCCCACAGCGACCCTGGGAGGCTGCTGCTACCACCCTCGCTGTTCAGACGAGGAAGGGGGCTCAGAGGGTCAAGGAACTGCTCAGAGATGGACGCCAAGCCCAAGCCCTAGGCCTCTGCACTGAGCCACCCCTTCGTCTTTGCTCACACAGATGCCTGCTGTGTCTCCCAGGCCCCCTCGGGTCCCCCTTCAACCTGCCCTCCACACAGCAGCCAGAGGGATCCCTGAAAATGCGAATCTGACCCTCACCTCCTCCTGACTTCACTGGCTGCTCCAATGGAGGGAGACTCCTCACTGTGACCTTCTGGTCCTGTGGGGTCTGGCCCTCCCACGTCTCACACACCCTGAGCCCCCTCCCCTATGCCATCCTCCTTCACACCACAGGCCCTTCACACATGCTGTTCCCTGCCCGGAACACTTCCACACCTTTCCCCGCAGCTCCTACCTGAGCTGGCTCACGCCCACCCCTCAGTTCTCAGTCCGCCTGTCACCTCCTCCAGGACACCCTCCGTGACTTCCCAGTCCAGGCGCATTCCCTTTGTTGTGCACAGAACTCATCCCTCCCTTAGACCTGTGACTCTCAACGCTGGCCACACAGTGGGATCACCAGGGAGAGCTTGAAGAGCACCCAGCTCACACTCCAGCCCAGTCCTGGTGGGGCGGGAGGAAGGGCGGCCGCAGTGGGGGACCTGTGCGTTATGGTGCATGTCCGTCTTCCCCGTGGGCTGTGAGCTCCCGGGGCCTCTCGGGGTCCTGGGGAAGCAGGTGCTGCATGCACCCTCGCTCAGCAGGTGGGCAGCGCACAGCGCGCGTGCCAGGCCCGCCACGTCACATGCAGTCTGCTTTCATTCTCTCAGAAACCCTACGGTGCTTCCCAACAGTCCCAGAGAGCGGACTCCAGCCCGGCCCCTCTGAGTCCAGAACGTCCTCCCTCCCCGACGCTGCCGCCTCCTCTGATGTGGTGGAAGTGCCATCGGTCTGAGGGAGACGCGCTGAGGGTGAGGCCTGACCCTTCCCTGACTCCCGGCCCCAGAGCCCCGCCCTCAGGAAGAGAAGAGCCTTGTGAGCGGAGGGAACACAGAACAAAGGCCAGGGCTCGTGTCTCTCGGGTCCACCTCACACCGGGGAGAGGCCTCTGCCTGGATCCCCGCCAGCCCACGGGCACTGTGAAGGCCTGGTCAGCGGGTCCTCTGGCGGCCCGGGTCCGAGACCGGTCCGGGCGCAGGATTTTTTTAAAAAAATATATTTTATTGATTTTTTACAGAGAGGAAGGGAGAGAGACAGAGAGTCAGAAACATCGATGAGAGAGAAACATCGATCAGCTGCCTCCTGCACATCCCCCATTGGGGAAGGGCGAAGGATTTAACTTCAGCAGCTTTGATGCTGGACAAAGCCACACTCTGCCTCGGACGATCTCATCCCACCCCTGCCCCTCCCCCCAGGAGACAGGGACAGCAGCCCGGAGCTCAGTCTACGGCCAGACGCTGGCCGAGGGGGTTGAGGTGGCCCTGGGTCTCTGTCCCTCTTAGCTTTCCTCCCTAGGAACTGGGAGCCGGAAAAACCTTTCCTGGTCACACAATGATGTCCCCGCAGTGGATTAAGGGGAGGGGACCCGGAGAGCAGTGCTCTCAGCCCTGACTGCCAGAGGAGCTATTAGAAACCGGTGGTGCCACGGGCCCGCTCAGGCCTACAGCACCTGAACCTGCTGCAGTGGCCCAGGTCCCCGTTTCTGCAGATCTCCCCGGTGGCTGTGCCGAGGGCCAGTGCGATGGAGGGTCCATGGCCCTTGGAGGTGGTGACGGGGAATTCACAAGGGTGGGTGCAATCACCCAGCCCCTCCTCCCTTCCCCTGATAACACCTGCCTGGTTCCTCTCAGGGAACCGCCCCCTCTCCCCCTCAGTCCTGTGGTCTGGGAGTCTCGCCCCCGGCCCCAGGGATGGGCACATGATGCAGGCCTGGCCCATCAGAGATCTGCATCTCCCAAGGACAGGGTTGATTTAGGACGGGCTCAGGTCACCAGTGAGAATCAGCCGGTGGCTCTCCTGGCTGCTGCTGAGGAAGGAAAGCTCTTTTCACTGGGGTTGCTGTGTGTGGACCCTCCAGCGGTCTTTTGTAAATCCTCACCTGGAGATATTTTTTCAATTGCTTTTTAGAGAGAGTGGAAAGGAAGGAGGGAGGGGGAGAGAGGGAAGGGGAAAGAGAGAGAAAGAAACATTGATGGGAGAGAGACACATCGATTGGTTGCCAGGGATCAAACCTGCGACCCAGGTACATGCCCGACTGTGTGCGAATCTAACCCACGACCTTTGGTGCGCAGGCCAACGCTCTAACCATTGGGAACACTGGCCAGTACTCCAGCGGTCATTTTGCCACCTCTTGGAAAGAGCAAGTCTGAGAATGAAGCCAGAACAGAGGAACTACAAAGCCAGTAGCTGAAAAAAGATAGATTCCAGTGACGGGGTTTGAGTCTGGATCCAGCCATACCTGAAGGTTGCTTTTCAGTTACTTGGGCCCCCAAATTCCCTTTTCCTTTCAGCCGGTCTGAGCTGTGTGGCTTTTAACAGCCTTGACTGGGGTTGGTAGGTCTGTTCCTGGGGAGCTGGGTGGGGTGAGGCTTGGGCCAGATTCCATTCTACATGCCCTGGAGTGAGAGGGTGAAGAATGGGCGGCGGACTCCCAGCTCTCTGACCTCCTCCACCGCACCCCATTTCTTTCCTGTCTCCTACAGCCCAGATTAGACCCTAGAAAACAGCCTGTACAGGAAGCAGCAGCCCAGCCGCTGCATAGCTGGCACCCTGTGTCTGCAGCACCCCTGGGTGCCTCAGCCTGTGTGTCAGAGGCCTGGCTTTGAGCCCCAGCTCCACCCCTTAGCCAGGGCTAAGACTCGCATGCCTCTGGGAGTGAGGGTCTCCTTAAATCTCAGTCCCAACCTGCCCCCGAGGCTTTGGGCAGGTCCACACGACCCCTCTGAGCCTCCTCTTCCTCATGTAAAAGCCGGAGTAGCTTTACAGAGTGCCTGCCAGGTGTCAGGAGCCGCTCCGACGGCCTTTCTGCAATGCCCCGCTGACCCCACACAACTGGCGCCTCCCCTCTGTTGGGTCTTTACTCAAAAGACGCCTTCCCAGGGAGGCCTCCCTCCACTGGCCTGGCCTGCTCATATGGCAACCTCCCTGCTCCTTCTCCTTAGCAGGACGCCGTGTCACTTGTCTGGGGCCCACAGCCCCCGCCGTGGGAGTGGAAGCTCCAAGCAGGTAATATTGCTTTCCTGTTATTCACTACTATATCCGAGGGCCTAGCATGTGCCCAGCACATAGTAGGTGCTCAGTCAGTGTTTATTGACGGAATGAATGAATTCTGACCTTACAAGCACCCCATGAGGTAGGTCCTATTACCAGCCCTGATGTGATATCATTTCCTAGAAAATCTGGCTTGTAGGAGGGCCCAGCACATAGTAAGACCTCAACTAATATGGTTTGGAAATGTTCTTTTCTTCTCTCTTTTTTTAAAATATATTTTTATTGATTTCAGAGAGGAAGGGAGAGGGAGAGATAGAAACATCAATGAGAGAGAGAATCATTGATTGGGTGACTCCTGCATGCCCCACACCGGGGATCCAGCCCGCAACCTGGGCATGCAGAATCGAACTGTGACCTCCTGGTTCATAGGTCGATACTCAACCACTGAGCCACACCGGCCGGGTCCTTTTCTTGATTCCAGAGCAACCCGAGAAAGAAGACCCGTCTCCCAGGTCACTCATAATACAGCAAATAGCTCCACATCTGCTTCTTCGTTCCCGTTGTTTGTGGGGCCGACAAGGGACGAGTTTCCATCTCTGAGCTGAGAATGAAGGTGACGTAATACACGCCAAGACGAAGCAGATGAACCAGAACAGCTCTGTGGCTGAAGTCTCCCGCCTGGGCCCACCAAGGCCTCAGCCGCACGGACACCCTGCTCGGACTCAGCCACACGCGTCCTGACAGACGGCCTCCGCTCCCCGCCCAGCCCTGCCTTCCTCCTGGCGGGAAACACACTGTGGGGAGGAAGTGCAGGGCAGCTTCCAGGAGCGGAAACCCAAACCTGAGAGGCACACAAAGAGACTCTCCGACGCGCTCCTAATCAGAGAAATGCAAATCACGGCGCCAGCTGTCACTGGGTGCTCCCTTCCCTGATTAGACAGGCGGACGTCAGAAAGCGGGATGAGGCCCGGGTGGGTGTGCGGGAGCTGACGCGCACTTTGCAAATTGAGCACATCCTGCTCTCTGACCCCGCAGCCCTGCTCCGGGGGCACACCACGGGCGTTCCCACTCGGTCCTTGGGAGGACAGGCCGGGGTTCCCTGGCAGCAGCATCTGAGGTGACAGGAAGCAGAAAACACCCCAGTGTCCATGGCCCTGACGCGGACACAGCAGCAGCAGGGGCAGCAGCGGGAGCTGGTGGGTGTGCACAGCACGTGGATGGACGTTAGCCATGGGAGGCGCAGCCATGGGGAGCCTGGGCACAGCTGAGCTACAGCACTCTGCGAGCGCCCGGGTCACGGGCGGCACACATTCACACGTCCTCTCGGGGCAGCGTCTACTTCCCGTCCCACGGTCCTTGGGCCTGGCTGTGTGCCTTAGGCGGCCCACTGAAATACGGACAGAGACCGAGTCCCATTCCTCAGCCAAGGCGGGGAGGCATCCGTTTCTCTCACCCCCCTGCGTTTCTGCCATGAGAGTAATCCCTGGTCGGTGCTGGCCCCAGAACGACCGGGCACAAGGCAGGCTGAGCCCAGCCCGCAACCAGGAGCCACGCCAGGCAGCCCGCGGCCCGCAGCAGAGCCGTGAACAAGAGAAAGCATGCTCGTGCCTTGTGAGCCACTGAGTGTTGGGGTGATGTGTTACACAGAAGCCCCCCTTTGTTGGTGCGCAGTGGGGGGTCCTGAGAACCAGTGAGGGACCAAGCACTGGAGAGCGGTATTGCTGTCCCAATTGCTAAAAGAGCCAGAGCCCGGCCGCCGTGGCTCAGTGGTTGAGCGTCGACCTATGAACCAGGAGGTCACGGTTCGATTCCCTATCAGGGCACATGCCCGGGTTGCAGGCTTGACCCCAGTATGGGGCGTGCAGGAGGCAGCCCATCAATGATTCTCTCTCATCGTTGATGTTTCTCTCTCTCTCTCCCTCTCCCTTCCTCTCTGAAATCAACATAAATACATACATACATATATATATATATATATTAAAGAGCAAGAAAGTAGAATCCATGAGCTAAAGGGTGTTGGACACAGCCAGATTCTGTGCTATCTCACTGCAGTGAATTCCACCCTCCCCACTCCTGACCGCCCCCCTCCCCATACCTGACCACCCCTCCCCCACCCCCCACTTCCCCCCCACCTCCCATCCCCCCCTCACCACCACGTGTTGCTGCAGAGGGCAGTGCAGTGGAAAGCAGGCAGCTCTCAGGCCACACAAGCACGCCTTTGGAATCGCAGAAGTCTGGACTTACTTTTCAAAAGCCACAGTGTTTACTGTAAATACTGTAATTAGAAGAGAGGAAAGTCTGGGCCACGTCCTCTCCTGCCTCCTCTCCTCGCGTCCACGCTGAGGAACGCTCCCCGGGCCTGGGGGACGGAGGAGGGGGAGTCAGAGCGTGTGTCACCAAGCCATTTCCTGTTCTCCGTGGGCACACAGTCCAACGGCATTCCCCCTGGCAGCCATATGGCTGAGCTCTGGCCGGAGCGCGGTGGGTGGGAATAAAGCGAGCCTGGCCCAGGGGGCCGCCCACCCCATCCTCTCCCGTCGCAGGCGGAAAGGGGAAGGAATCGCAGCTCCGGAAGAACGCGCGGAGGGCGCAGTGCGGGAGCCTGCGCTGGACCCGCGAGGGCGGAAACCAGCTTTGCCATGAGAACCGCTGAGACGCGGGGCTCCTGTGCACAGCAGCCCGAGTCAGAGACACAGGGGAAGCGAGGAAAGCAGATGAGGAGTGGGCCCCTGATGTGCACCCTGCGCCCTCCCGACACGCGCACTGCCCTGCTAGGGAGAGTGACAGACCGGGGAAACCCTAAAACGGAGGAGGTCACCCACATGCCCATGGAGGAGCAGGGCTCCAGAGTTACCCTGCACCCGGCACAGTGTGTACAAGGGGATCCCAGACCCACGACTGCTACACGCCGGTTGCAGCCTGGACGTGTGCCCTCCCTGCCTCCATCTCCCCTGCGGTGGCATGAGGAGCCAGAGAGACAGAGCCAGTCCACGATCACATGCCATCCGCCAGCCCCTTGCCCGGCCTTCCAGCCTCCACGACGGTGAGGAAGACTTCGCTGCTGTCTACACGCCCGTCGGTGGTGCCGTTAGAGCCCCGCACTCAGAGAGTGGTCAACATAACGCTGACCAAAGAAGCCAGACACAGAAAGTGTGGCCCGTGTGACCACATTTACACAGAGAGCGCGGGAGCCAGCACAGGCGTGGGGTGAGCCTCGGGGCAGGTCTGTAAAGAGCCGAGGAGGAAACACCTTCCGTTCTGTGGGCCCTGAGGTCTGGGTCACCACGGCTCAGCCCTGCCATTGCAGCAGGAAAGCAGCCATGGACACACAGGGCAGAGCGGGCTGTGTTCCAATAAAACTTTATTTACAAAAAGAGAGGCAGGCTTTGCTGATCCCTGCCCCACCGTCAGCCAGGCAGTGGGTCCTGGGAGCTCAGGAGGGGTGCACGGGGCCAGCGAGGTCCTGCCTCACCGCAATGGTGGTCAGGCTTGGGGTTTACAACAATGTTACGCTATATGTTCATATTTTATATACCTTTCTGAACTGTATTTCCCAATGTTTTAAAGGTTAAATAAATAGCAGATAAACAAAACCGGCATCTCACACAACGAAGTATTGCCAGGCCACAGAGAGAAATGAGGTGCTGACACAGGCTACACTGTGGATGAGCCAGGAAAACAGGACACCAAGCGATAAGCCAGTCAGTCACCTAAGGCCGTATGGGGGCCCAGAATTTGTGTCCACTGATACAGGCCCAGGACTGGCAAACCTACAGAGACAGAAGGAAGGCCAGTGGCTGTGTGGGTCTATGGGGCCCGGCATTGAGGGGGGATCGCCGAAGGCAACAGGCTTTCTCTTGGGGGCGAGGTAAGTTATCTATGATCGATAGTGGTTATGGCTGCATAACTTTGAACGTTCTACAAACCACTGAACTGCACGCTTGAAGTGGGCAAATTGTATGCCAACTGAATTATATCTTAATTGAGCTGTTGCCAACAACATGTCTTATGTTAAAATTAATGAATAAAACCGGAGCCTCTGCCCTGGCCACCAGCGGCCCCGGGGATGGGGATGCGGGACGAGGCTGGGCAGCCGGACACCAGCTCTGGAGACACGGCTGCTCCGCCTCCCATCTCAGAGACCCCCACCCCCTCCGCATCGGGCCTGTTGACCACACGTGCCGAAAATCAGGGGCCCAGGAGCCCCAGAGGCCAGAGATTCTGACAACAGCCAGGGCCAGGCGTCCTCACCAGGAGACACGGGACCTTCAACTCAAATGAAACTTCAGGCGAAAGCCTGGGCACAGCCAAGCCTGGGAACCTGGCTGGCTTGGGAGCCAGTGCCAGGCCTGTGGGGGGGCCAATCCCTGGGCAGCACATGGGGGTGGGGGCTCCAGGAATTTGAAACGGCCTGAGCCTCGAGTGTGTAGTTCCTGGAGGCTGCCCGGCGTGGGGAGGGCCTCAGGCTGTCAGGGGCTTGAGCCCCTCCGCTCCTCACGCAGGCCGAGGGCGGCGTGTTTTGGGGGGGGGGTCTGAGTTACATCCAGACTTGGCACAGCCTCGGGGGAGCCTGGCAGATGGCCGCACATGAGGAGGCTGCAGGAGCCGGCAGATGGGGTGCATGGGGAGCAGAGGGTGCAGGGAGAGCAGCCGCCGCGGGAACCTCAGCTGCTGCGACCCTCTGTCTGCGCAGCCCCCGACAGCTGTGGGCCAGCGGAGCCGCCCAGCTGGGTCAGAACACACAGCAAGGCGGACCGGAAGAGGTGAAGAGGGGCCAGAGGCACCAGGCGCAGCGGAAAGACCTGAGAGGCACGGCGGAAAGAGAACAGGACTTCGCTGTGTGACCGCAGGCAAGCAGCTCACCTTCTCTGAGTCTGTAAACCAGAGACCACCGCACCTGCTCCAAAGAGCTGGCGAGAGAACGAAGTGAAATGAGGGGTGCGGAGGTGTCTGGCAGCGAGTGGAATTCTGTGCATTATTCAATAACGGTTAGTTGAATATCAGTGGAGTAGAAATAAACACAATCGAGTTTCTTTCCAAGATAGCGTTCTAGCTGGCTGGGCCCAAACCAGGAGACGGGAAAGACTCCGCAACGCAAACCGGCGCCGACTGAGCCCAACCCGGGCTAACCCTCGCCCGAGTCATTTCACCTGATGCGGGAGGGTCCCCAAGGTGGGTGCTGCCGTCCCCTCTGCAGACACGAGAGTGAGCCTCGGCGAGGGTGAGCAGCGTGCCGGGACCACAGCTGTCGGGGAGAGCCGCGCTGTGCGTGAACAGACCTCAGGGGCTGCGTTCCCACCCCAGCTCTGCCACCCCCTGGGCCTGGGGCTCAGCTTCCCGCCCTGAGCACGGGGATGATGAGAACACGGGCTTCGTGGCTGCGAGAGGGTGAGTGGGACACTGTGCCGGAAAGGGGCTGGTATGCAGCAGGTGCTCAGTGCGTGCCGGGGCTGGTATGCAGTACGCATACCCACTATGCTCAGTCCACGGCAGCCGCAAAGAGCTTTTTGTGGGGGCTTCAGTCTCGTTATCTACAAAATGGGGCGGGTGAGACCAGCTCTCAGCGCTCCCAGCTGACTCCAGTCTCGGAACCGGAAGCAGAACAAGAAGGAAGCAGACGGTGCAGGAGGCTCGAGGCCCTCGGAGGCCGGCAAGTGCTCTCTCCCCAGCGCGGTGGCCCCTCCTTCCTCCCGCCCCCTCCCCCTCGCGCTCACCTCTTCCTCCCCTCACTAGTCTGCCCTCCCAGCCTCAGGACTCTTCTCTGTTTAACAGCTCACTCGGGGCAGTAAGTGGGGGGGTGACACCCGAGGACTCTGCAGCCACCTGCCCAGGTTCCAGCCAGGCTCCGCCACTCTCAACCCACGTGGGCTGGGGCATGACCTCAGTTTCCCCATCTGTAACATACCACAGCCACGTCGGGGACCAGCGGGGTCTGACGTGCTGGCAAAACAGAAATAAGTTTGGGGTATTATCATTATCATTACTATTTATTTTTAAAAAGCATCTTGAAAAAAATGACCTGGCTGCTGAACCGTGAGCTGACAGGCATCATTGCTCAGGGCGAGACTGAAGTAATTGGACTTTCTAAGTGAATCGACGTAAGGAGAAATAGTAAGCGAATAATTATACGGGGGTGGTGTGTGTGTGTGTGTGTGTGTGTGTGTGTGTGTGCGTACGCAATGCACGGCCCAGAGTGAGAAGGTGCTGCACAGTGAAAATGCAGGGCCCCTTGTTAAAAAAAAAATTATGAAGAGCTTCAAGGCCCTGGCTGGGTGGCTCAGCCGGTTGGAGCATCGTCTCCTGCACTAGAAGGTTGCTGGTTCAATCCCCAGTTGGGGCACATACGGGAGGCAACCGATCTATGCTTCTCACATCTATGTTTCTCTCTCTTCTCTCTCTCTCTCTCTATCTATCTCTCTCTAAAAATCAATAAAAACATATCCTCAGATAGGAATTTCTTTTTTAATTTCAAGGCAGTGACAGAGAGCATTAAACCCAACGCAGGCCCTCCATGCACGGGACCAGGGCGACTGCACAGCCATGTGCCCGCGGAGCCGGCCCCGGCTCTGTGTCCCGACAGAGGTGCGGGTGGCGTGGAGGAACGCATTTCTTGTTTAAAACCTGTGCTTTTTACTGCTTGTCAGGCACGCCAATAAAATCACGTCAATGAAAACAAAGACACGTGACAAATAGGGTCACACATCCCCAGCGTGTCGCCGGAGAATGTGGGTGTGGATGTGGGTGTGGGTGTGGGTGTGCCATGGTGAGTATTATCCTTAACCTGTGTCCCTGGCCCCACATGCGGTCCTACAGGGCGTGCACTGCCCAGCCTACGCCATTCACAGACCACAGCGGGAACCGTGAGCCTGGAGTCACTCAGCCGGTGGCCTGTACCCTATACGCGGTGGCCCTGGTTTGCACTGTGTGTCTGATTACACTGGAGAGAATCACCATGTATCTACGATGGCTGTTAGGGAATGCAGGGCCTTGGCAAACGGATTTGTTGTGAATCCCAATCCAGGGAGAAATCCAGGAGGCGTCAGCCCAGGGAAAGACTTTCCGGGGACGTGAAAAGGAACCATCCTTCAAGTTCCTCAGGCCCGGGCAGCTCAGCCAGTCCCGCTCCCCACGCGGCTGCAGCCTCCGCTCACACGGACGAGGGCTGGATTCGAGTGCCCGAGGTAATTTCTCACCCGGAGTAAGATCAGACTCAGAGTCATCTGGAAATTTAAATTACCACTGTTTACACTGAGCAGGCTCCTCACACAGAGGAACTGTTTCCAATTAGGAAGCACGCAGGCTGGTCGCCATCAGGGGCTGATGGGACACCCTCTGAGAGTGGGGAGGTGAGACGGCCCAGACACCTAATTACTTGGAAAGATAATCTTGAATAATTGGAATTAGAGCAACTAGAGCAATTATCAGCTGTTGTGATCTCCAGGGCAGCCCTCCGCCAGGCAGAGGGGTTCAATCACCTCTCATAAGAGCACGTAATTAGAGGGATCCAGAATGTCAGCACGGAAAGTGGCGGAACCAGCACTTCAAAAGGGGGGCGGGGGGCCGCGTGTGGTGCTGAGAAATGGAGGCCAGAGGGAAGGTGGGAAGGATGTGAGGGGTGAGAAAGAATGGGTGGCGTCAGCAGGGCAGGTGGGTACTGCTTAAAAGACTTCAGGAGCCTGGAGCCTGACTCTAATGTACACTTGCTGTGTGGCCTTGAGCAAGGCACTTAACCTCTCTGGGCCCTACTTTCCTTCCACTCTTCAGTCACTCAGCAAATGTCCAAGGCACATCTGCCTGGGGCCCGGCACTGAGGGCACCGGGTCTCACTCATTTCCTCATGCCACTCATTCTCCAGGAATGACCTCCCCGGAAGCCCCTCGCCCACAAGACCAGATGTAGTATCACTCCTCCTTCAGGACCTTCCCCACGTGGCCCCCTCCGCACAGCCCTCTGTCCCCCCGCCGAGCCCGGCTCACGGAGGTGGCGCTCCCCCTCCTGTCTGTCCCCCAGAAGGGGGCTCCTCAATAGCAGAAGCTGTAGGAGACTCCCCTCCGGTCCTGGCTCCTGGCACATGCCCGGCAGGAGCTGCTGACCGCTGGCCTGAGGCAGGGTGGCCGGAGGTCACTGCAGCCCGTTCCTGAAGGCGAGGCGGCTGTCTGCCCTGCTCCCAGGACTGATCGGCACAGCTGGGGCCGCCTGTGGGGAGATTACAGATAATGACCAGGAAATGATCTCCTTCTGCGGGAGGACCCCAGCTCGGCCGCCTCCGCAGATGGGCCAGGCCATTCAGGCGATGGACGGTCCCCCTCGGCCAGCGGCTGCCAGAGCGACCTCCATCTTGGCTGGGAATGGCAGGTGAGCGGGAACAGGGACCTGCGAGCCGCTCTGTGCCCTGCACTGTCTGTCCCATTGGATGAAAGAGGCAGAGCTCTCCTGCCTCCAGCCCTGGACCACAGGCGGCTACTCGGCGACCTGGGAGCACAGAGCGGGAGTAACCGACTCAGCCTGCAGGCGAGGGCGGGCTTCGAGGAGCCAGGGCCTGTGGGTTGGCTCGTGCACGTTGATAGAGTTCCCCAGGCAGCCAGGGGTGAAAGATCGCCCAGGATGGACACGCAGGCATAGGGCGCCCTGGCCCCCACGTGTGTGGGCTGCAGCCAGCAGGCTGGCCCCCTCGTGGCTCCCACATCAGAGCCCGGGCAGCTCTGGAAGCAGGTTGCTACCCTCTTCCCTGCTCAGCATGTTCTGATCCATGCACGTTTCAGTTCTATGGCATAAATCAATAAAATGCACTAAATAAATTAAGTGAGCAGTAGAACTGTAAATAGATTTCAGACGGAGAATAGAGAGGTTGAGGGAACCAACAGGAGACCGTTATAGAAACTGAAGTGAGAAATGACTCAGGCAAGACTCCGGATTGTGGCCAGGAGCCGCCACATTGTTACACAGCAACGCAACATCAAACAAATGAAACCTACAAGCCTCGGAGATTGTTCCACAAAAATTGCCAGCTGGTGGCTGCCAGAAATCCCAGCGCACTGGGCAGCGGGCGGGGAGCCGGGATGGCTTAGCACACAGCTCAGCCCAGGTGGGTTGGAGCAGGCCGTGGCTTCAGAATCAGGGTCCAGGTTTTTGAACCCAAATGAGCTACCTCGTGTCTGTAACATGGCCCTGTTCCTTCTTCATTCATTCATTCATTCATTCATTCATTCAACAAACCTTCACTAAATTCTTGCTGTGTGCCAACCCATCTGGGGCACGGGAGCCGCAGGAAGGACAAGAGCCAGTGCCCGTCCTCAGGGAGCGTCCAGTCTGCTGGCGGGGATGACCTCAGAGCAGCGTGACGGGTGCTAACAGGACCAGTCACAGTGGGTACCTCCGGGGTTCGGAGTGGCATTTCAGAAGAGGTCATGTCTAAGCTGGGTTTTGAAGGATCAACAGAAGTTTGCAAGACAAATAGGTGGTGACGGCAGTTCAGGCAGAGGAAACAGCATGTGCAAAGGCGCAGGGGCATGAGAGACGATGGAGAGTTTAGGGGGGTCTGCATGCAAGTGGGGGGGCAGAGCTGGGGCACGAGGTCCACGTCACGGATGGTAAAAAGTGGAGTGACAAGCCCTGGGTCACGGAGGGACATGACCACCGCATCAAAATGTCCTGGATGAGGCTGGGAGCCATGAAAGGATTTTCATTTCCGAAAGATAACAGGAACTCAGGGTGGGAAAGTTTGTTTTACTTTTCACTGACGTATCCCATATCCCGTGTGTACAGAAAAGTGCGTGCACGGCAGGTGTGCAGCCTGAGGAGCTGGCACGAACTGAGCACACCGTGTAACCAGCACCCGGATTAGGGAGCCGAGCGTCGCCCGCTGCCAGAGCCCTCCGCACGCTGCCTTCAGTCACTCCCACTCTGCAGGGCAGCCACTGTCCTGATCTAACAGCAGAGATTCGTTCTGCTTGCTCCGCTCCCAGCTTTACGGAAATGGGAGCATATAGTGTGTAGTCCTCTGCTGGCTTCTTTTGCTCAACATCTGTGCTGCTGGGGGCGGTGGTACACGGTTCATTCTCAGTGCTACTCGGTCTCCACCGTGTTGACGGGCGTTGAGGAATTGCAATGAGGATGCTGCAGTGCAGCCTGGCAGCAAATATGAATCATGGGAACTCGGTTCATTTATTCATTCGTCCATTCATTCATTCACTCACTCACTCATTCATTCATTCATTCATTCACTCACTCACTCATTCTTCATTCGTTCATTCATTCTTCATTCACTCCCAGTGAGAGCCCATCTGCCTGTGAGGATACGCTCCCACCTGGGGCTTAGGAACCGGGAACTTCACACCTTGACAGAGCGTTACTGGGGAATCTGGTTATTCTAACAACGGGAGGAAACCCAACCGTCTTCATGGGCTCTGAGCAGGGACCTGAGGTGCAGCCCAGCCCAGCAAAGGGGCATCTTGATTCGCGGCTGCAGCCCTTCCACCGTAGTGGACCCTGTGCTTAGCCATCCCCGCTCCGCAGGCGGCCGTTTGCCTCGTTCAGCCTTGCTCCCCAACGCCCAGCCCAGAGCTGGTCACGTAGCTGGTGCTCAGGAGTGTACACTGGCTACACTCAGAGGTGCTCCCCTGGGGCCTGGCGAGGGAATGGAGCTTTGCTACCTCACCCAGATGCTGTGGTCACTTTGGGGTGACAATGGCCAGGGGAGACCTTGACTAGCAGTTCAGGCAGAGGCAACAGCATGTGCCCTTAGCGCGTCTCAAACACACGTGCACCCCAAAACCTCGCTGGGCCAGTTCCAGCACAACCAGCTGCCAACCATCCTTGAGGCCTGTGGTCACACCCAGGTGGTATCATACGCTCTGTGCCTCCGTTTCCTCATCTGTAAAATGGGGGTTAAATGAGCCAATGTGTCGTGGAGTTCTCAGGATGGTACCCGGCACGTGGTCAGCATGGCATGGAGCCAGGCAGTGTTTGTGTCATGCTCATACCCACGTTTTGCAGACCAGGAGGAAGTCACAGAGTGAGCAGGGCAGGGTGAGAGCCTGGGAGAAGGATGCTCTTCGCGGGAGAGCACGCCTGGGCTCCAGCACTGGCCCCGACTCCCTGTGGCCCGGAACAAGCCGCTCCTCTCTGCCCTGTGGAGCGGACAGTGTGGCGAGGACACGGCCAGGGCCCCGCTCCTGCCGGAGCCTCTGGGAGGGCCGGAGCGGGAGGTCGGGGAGAGGCCACCCATGGACCCCCAGGGAGAGCTCAGTGCTTGAGAGGCAGCGAGTCCAGGCCCAGCTTTCAGCAACTTGGCTGCAGAACCAGCCCACTCAGCCTCCAGGTCAGCATTTTAGAGACACGGCCAGAAGGTCCGCGCCGTGGCCGCCAAGCCCTGGAAGTGAAATTATGAGACCAGTAAAACACGAAGATGCAACCTCTCCAGGCCAGGGGCCTCATAACAGAAGCAGGAATAGAGGTCTGGTGTTTCCAGAAGGAGGCACAGCAAGCCACCTGTCACCGTACATGGACACGGGGTACACACATCCACACACACTCACACGTGCACACACACACGCACACGCATGGTCATACACGGACACAGTCCCAGCGCGCCCTGGAATGACGGAGTGTGGTGCCTCTCAGCACCGCCCACGGGGCAGGGAGGGCAGGACGGTCTTTCTCTCCCGCTTCACCGATGGCCATTTCGGGAGAGATTTGGGGAGAAGCTCCGAGCCCCGAAGGGGTCCGGCTGGGCCCCGGGCCAGGCGTGCTGAAGGAGCGCTCTCACGGGGCTGAGCAGGGCTGTGTCTGGAGGGGAGGCCCGCATGTGGAGAGGGGAGCGGGCCCACACTTACCTTTCTCCGACGCTGGGGCCAGGTCAATGAAGCTGCGGCATGTCTCACCTTAGAAAAGAAGAGAAGGCTTTTCAGAACATGAGAGGCAGGGCGCTGTGGGCTGTCACTGCCCCCTCCCGAGAGCCTGTGGACGAGGGGGCCCGAGCGTCTGTAACCCAAGTGGCATCTTTCTCTGGCCCTTATTCCTGGGAAGGCCGTGTCCCTGCGGATATGGGCTGAGCAGCACCTGCGATGCCGCCTCCTCTCTTGCCTCCCAGCCCATCCAGTCCTGTCTCCCCCATCCCCTCAAAGACCTGTCCCTTCCCACCATCCAGGCCCAGCAGGGCGAGGCCACAGCCCCTCGCGGGGCACCAGGGCCTCTGTCCAATCCGTTCTCCGCACTGAAGCCGCAGGGATGTTGTCAAAACAGCTCTGACCACATCCAACACACACGTGCACGCACACACGGACACACACATATGCACACACCTACTCAAAACCATTTCATCTTTTCCCGAAGGATAAGCCTGAATTGCTCAGGTGGACCCAGGACCGGCCCTCCACCCTCACCCCTACCTCCTTCCTCTCAGCTCCCATGTCCTCACCTTCCCTCCCACCTCGAGGGCTTCACACACCTGCGCCCCCTGTCGGAACACACTCCCCCTGTTACCAGCCCTCACGGCCACTGGCCTTCTCCTGCAGGGCACCCAGTCACTGAGAATTCTTCCTGCGTGTGATTGGTGGTTGGACAGCCGCACGCTGTAGCCCCACAGTCAGGCGCCACATCCCCAGTGCATCCCCAGCTCAGTGGCTGGAACCCCACCGCCCAGGTGCTCCAGCCAGAGCCTCGATTTCTCTATCCCTCACACCCCCACATGGCCTGTGGCTCCAGCTTTCCAGGACCCCTAGAATCTGACCACTTCGCATCACCTGCGGGGCCCAGCACCATCGTCTCCCACCTGATCGTTGCAGTAGCCTCTGCCCGCGTCTCCCGGTTTCTTCCCTTATCCACACGGTGGCCAGAGGGTCCTGTTATAACCTGCGGTTATGTCGTCTCCGTTCAGAACCCTCCTCTGATCCCCACTTCACTCGGAGTCAGAACCTACGTTCTCACCATGGCTTACAAAGCCCTGTGCAATATGACCCCTATCATCCCCCAGACTTCGTCTGATATCTTCCCGCTGGGTCTCTCCACTCCAGCCACGATGGCCTCCTTGCTGATCCTCAAATGTGCCAGGCACACCCCTGCCTCAGGGCCTTTGCACAGGCTGCTGCTCCTGCCTAGAGCATTCTTCCCCCAGATAGTGGAATGGTTTATCCTTCCTCTCCTCCATCACTTTCTTCTGATGTTGCCTTCTAGGGAGGCCTTTCCTAACTTGTTTAACGTTCCAATCTCCCGACACTCCCCATCTCTTCCCACCGGACCCCTATCCCCTCAAGTAGTGCCTGCTACATAGTGAGTGCTCAATCAATATTTATTGAAGGGGCATATGAATAAATGAACAAATGAATAGATGAACAAATAGGAAGTGAATGAATGAATGCCTTGCACCCAAACTTTGTGCCTGTAAGAAACTTCAGTTCTGTCTTTCCTCCGAGGCCTCCTTGATACCAGCCCTGTGCTGGGCACCGAGGATGCAGTGAGAGTAAGACATGGCCCCGCCTCCAGACCAGTGGTTCTCAACCTGTGGTGCAGGGAGCCAGTCCATCCTTGCTGTTTCAAGGGACCTGGCATATATGACATACTGTTCTTAATATGTTTGGTCACCTTCTTGGCACTATGTGTTTTAACCAAGGTCACCTCTCTGAGAAAGGTTGTTTCCCCAGGTAGGGATTTCCCCCTGAAGTTAGGGAGGGAATAAAACCTCAACTGCCAGGCGGGTAATTAATCACTTTAACTACGAACAATCATGCTTAAGCTACATAATCTTTACTTCCTGGAATGGAGATAAGAAACACCCTAACCTTTGGAATAGAGATTGATAGGATTAGAATCAACTGGTATAAATACAGATGCAACAAGACAACAAGACACAGAACTTAGAACACAGAACTTGGAAGACAGAACCTACACAGAACCTAGAGACAGAAGAACTTCGCTGGAGAGAACATGGCAAAAGATCCTGGACAGAACCTGGCTACAGAACTTGGTTGGAGAACCTAGACAGAACCTGGCTGAAGAACCCGGCTACAGAACCTAGCAACCGAACCTGGCTGGAGAACCTAAACCGAACCTGGCTGGAGAACCTAGTGAGAGAACATGGCTACAGAACCTGGCTAGAGAACCTAAACCGAACCTGGCTGGAGAAACTAGCAAGGGAACATGGCTACAGAACCTGGCTGGAGAACCTGGAGAACGTGGCTGGAGAACCTAGCAAGAGAACATGGACACAGAACTTGGCTGGAGATTGTGGCTAGAGATCCTGGCAAGGCTGCTGATCAACTGAACGCTGTCTCCGTGTCATTCCTTCTTCGCCGACTCCATCCACACCTTTGGGGACCCCTGGACCTGCTGGGATTGGACCCCAGCACTGTGAGTCGCGATCCCTTTGGTGGTCGAACGACCCTTTCACAGGGGTCGCCTAAGACCATCCTGCATATCAGATATTTACATTACGATTCATCACAGTAGCAACATTACAGTTACGCAGTAGCCACAAAGATAATTTTATAGTTGGGTCACAACATGAGGAACTGTATTTAAAGGGCCAAATGGTTGAGAATCACTGCTCCAGACCCTTCCTTGTAAAAGGAGCACATCCCGGGCCCCGCTCCCCTCACCTCACACATTTTATTTGGCTCACACAGGATCCTGAAAATAAGGAAACGGTTGCCTACAAGCCCAAACTTCTGGTTTTCTCTTGAAGAACCAGAAGAGCAGGCCACGCTGGGCCCACAACCCTACAGCAGCCGTCAGATGGGGCAGGGCAGATGCTGCCCCCTTCAGCCGGGCACATGGCTCTAGTTTGCCACAGTCCCCACCACTCCCTGCTGCTCTACCCCTAGCCTCACCTACAGCACCCAGCTGGCCCCTGAGACCTAGACCGGATGACCTCCAGACTGAGCTCCCAACCCTGGTTTAAGGCTCTTCCTGCTGACCCCAGCGAGGAGACAGATTTTGCGTCAGAATGGAACCAATGTGAGTTAGGAGATGAGAAAGATCTGGGAGCTTCTGGCATTGTCACTTCCTGTGTCTGCTTAGAGCCTCCTAAGTTCTTGTCTAAGGAGGTCCCCTGAAACCCCTTTAGGCTCCGGAACTTCCTTCCAGTCCCGCAGACATGAGAAGGCAGACGTGGGGGAAGGAGGAGCTGAGAAGGGAGGCGAGGCCAGATCACCAAGGGCCTTGAGTGCTAAGCCACGGAGCAGCCTCCTCTCTTCTATGATCCCTCCGGAGTCACGGGCCTCAGGTGGGCAGACGCCGCTCCTGTGGGTGCCCCCGTGCTGCGCTCGCTTCCTCTCTGGGCTCTACACTGAGGCGCAGGGCCTCGCCTCCCTGTACAGATGAGGAAGGTGGGGCTCAGGGCGCTGGGTGCCAGCCTGAGCTGCACAGCGAGCCCGTGTAGAGGTCATCACCTGCTGAGAGACGCTTGCTGGCAGCCAGAAGCTGGGAGGGAGGATTTAGAAAATGACAGTAGATGATGAGCTCGAATGGATGGATTTTTGAAAGAATTGTTTTAAATTTATTTAAGGTTCGTATTGTTTTCTCAAAGTCAGAGAGGGGAAATGTTAATGGCCATATTCAGACCAGCACCCAAGGCTGCATGAAGACTGCAGTGGCCCCAGGAACTTTTGCCTTTTGTATCACTTCCTATATATATAAAAAAAAAAAAAAAAAATTCAAGCTCTGGCCAGTGGTGCTCAGTGGTTACAGTGTCGGCCCATGGAGCAAAGTGTCACAGGTTCAGTTCCCAGTCAAGGGTGCGTGTGGGAGGCAACAGATCAATGTGTTTCTCTCACATCAATGTGTGTGTGTCTCTCTCTGTCTCTCCCTCTCCGCCCTCCACCTAAAAATCAATGGAAAAAAATATCCTCAGGTGAGGATTAAATAAAAATGAATTAATTAAAATGTATATTTTATAACTGAATATACTAACATATATTACATCTTTTCTTCACCTAAAAGTTTACTTTTTTTTCTTCTGATTTTAAAAGAAATTAAAACATTTTATGGGCCCCTGACAGCATTGTGGGGCCTGGGCTCTGTGCCCAGGGCCCAAGGGAGAGACCTCCCGGCAGCTCAGGTCTCCTGGTCCGCCCCCCCTTTACCCCCCCCCCCCCGCCCCCATCAGTGCCTTCCCACCACCCCTGGGCAGCTCGATGCTATTGAAGATTTCTGTACTAGGTATGTGGCCTTCTCTTTTTCTTTAACAGTTTTATTGAGATATAATTCACATGCCATGTGATTCATCCTTGTAAAATATGCAATCCAATGGTTTTTTAATGTATGCTTAGTATATTCCCAAGGTTGTGTGACCATCACCACAACCAATTTTAGAACGTTTGGTAGGGGACCCCGGGGGAATGTCAAGGGGAGAGAAAGAAAGGAGACCTATGTAATACTCTCTATAATACTTTCAGCAATAAAAAAAGAAGAACGTTTTCATCACCTGCCACCCCCCCCCCCAAATATCCATGCTATTAGTCATCCCCATCCCCCCCACCCTCCCTGCATGGGACAATTTCCCTTCTCTCTAGACGTGCCTGCTCTGGCTTCCCTCACTCGGCCTCACGCTGTAGGTCGTCCATGCTGCAGTGTGTGCCCGCACGTCATCCCTTTTGCTGCAGAATAATATTCCATTATGTAAATGCAGCATATTTTATTTATCCATTCTTCAGCGGGTGGACATTTGGGTTTGTTTCCACTTTGTGACTATTTATGAACATCCATGTACAATTTTTTATAAGGACGAGTTTTCGTGTCTATTGGGTAGGTACCTAGGAGAGAAAATGCGGGGCCCCCTATGTTTAATCTTTGGTACCTGCCAGGCTGTTTTCCAAAGGAGGCACCCCATTTTACATCCCCACCAGCAACGTCTGAGGCCCCAATCTCTCCACGCCTGTGTCAGCACTTGTCACTGTCTCTCTTTCAGGATCCTAGACAAGCTTGCTGGTGGGGAGTGGTATCTCCTTGTGGTGTTGACTCACATTTCCCTCATGGCTAATCATATTGAGCATCTTTTCATGTACTTCTTGGCCATTTTTTGAGAAATTCAGTCCCTCTGCTCATTTTTAACTGGATTATTTGTCATTTTATTATTGAGTTGTATGTGTTCTTTATATATTTTGCATACAAGTACCTCATATACATCTTTTTTTCACATATTTTCTCCCATTCTGTGATTAGTCTTTCTAATTTCTTGGTGATATCCTTTGAGGTGTCAGAGTTTTAAATTTTAATGAATTTAAATTTTTTTAATTAAATTTTTTTTAATGTTTAAATTAAAAAACTTCTTATCTAATTTTTCTTTTGTTACTTGTGCTTTTCTGTCATATCTAAGATCATAAAGATTTAGTCTTATTCTTTCTTAGAGTTTTATAATTTTCACTCTTACCTTTTGAGTTTATTTATGTGTCATTCTCTTGTATATTGACATCTAATAGTCCCCGTTGTTGAAAAGCTAGTCTCTCCCCTCTGAATTACCTTGGCGCCCTTGTCAAAATTAATTGACTGTAAATGTGAAGATTCATTTTGCACTCTCAGTTCTATTCCACTGATGTATGTATCTGTCCTTATGCAGTACCACACTGTTTTGATTGCTGTAGCTTTATAGTAAGTTTTGAAATTGGGAAGTGTGAGTCCTCCAATTTTGCTTTTCATTTTTAAATTGATTTTGGACTACCCAGCTGGTGTTGCTCAGTGGTTGAGCATTGACCTATGAACCAGGAAATCACAGTTTGATTTCTGGTCAGAGCACTCAACCCCAAGTAGGGGGTGTGAAGGAGGCAGCCAATCAATGATTTTCTCTCATTATTGTTTCTATCTCTCCCTCTCCTTTCCTTCTCTTAAAGCAATAAAAATATATTTCAAAAAAAATTATTTGGGCTATTCTGGGCCCCTTGCATTCACATATGAATTTTAGAATCAACTTATCAATTTATGAAAAAAGCCAGTTGTAATTTTGATAAGGATTGCTTGAATCTGTAGTTCAGTCTTGGGAATATTGCCATGTTAACAATATTAAGTCTTCTAATCCATGAACATGGGATATCTTTTCATTTATTTAGATCTTTAATTTCTTTCAACAATGCTTTGCAGTTTGTAGAATATAAGTTTTGCATTTCTTTTGTTAGATTTTTTCTAAATATTTTATCCTTTTTGATGCTACTATAAATGGAATTGTTTTCTTAATTTAACTTTCTGATTGTTCCCTGCTAGTGTATATAAATACGATTAATTTTTGCATATTGACCTTGTACCCTGCAATCCTCCTGAATTCATTTACTAGTTTTAATAATTTTTTTCATCCTCACCTGAGGATATGTTTATTAATTTTTAGGGAGGGAGGGAGAAAGAAAGGAAGAAAGAGAGAAACATTGATTGGTTGCCTCCCATACTCGCCCCAACCAGAGATCAAACCCACAAACTAGGCATGTGCCCTGACCAGAATCAAACCCGCAACCTTTTGGTGTCTAGGACGACACTCCAACCAACTGAGCCACCTATACAGGGAAGTTCTAATAGTATTTTAGTAGACTCTTAGGATTTATGCCGGGAGCCAGTCCATCCTTGCTGTTTCAAGGGACATGGCATATATGGCATACTGTTCTTAATGTGTTTGCTCACCTTCTTGGCACTATGTGTTTTAACCAAGGTCACCTCTCTGAGAAAGGTTGTATCCCCAGGTAGGGATTTTCCCCTGAAGTTAGGGAGGGAATAAAACCCCTTAACTAAGTGCCAGGCAGGTAGTTAATCACTTTAACTATGAACAATCATGCTTAAGCTACATAATCTTTACTCCCTGGAATGGAGATAAGAAATGCCCTAACCTTTGGAATAGAGATTGATAGGATTGGAATCAACTGGTATAAATACAGATGTAACAAGACAACAGGACTCAGAACCTAGATACAGAACCTAGACACAGGACCTAGACACAGAACCTAGACACGGAACCTAGAGACGGAACATGGCAAAAGATGCTGGACAGAAACTGGCAACAGAACCTAGAGACAGAACCTAGGGACGGAACATGGCAAAAGATCCTGGACAGAACCTAGCTACAGAACCTGGATAGAACATGGCAAGAGAACCTGACTAGAACCTGGTGACTGAATTGGCTGGAGAACCTGGACAGAACCTGGATGGAGAACCTAGCATGGCTACAGAACCTGGCTGGAGAACCTGGACAGAACCTGGCTGGAGAACCAGGCTGGGGAACCTAGCAAGAGAACATGGACACAGAACTTGGCTGGAGATCCTGACCAGAACTTGGCTGGAGATCCTGGCTAGAGATCCTGGCTAGGCTGCTGATCAACTGAACGCTGTCTCCGTGTCATTCCTTCTTTGCCGACTCCGTCCACACCTTTGGGGACCCCTGGACCTGCTGGGGTTGGACCCCAGCAGATTTACCATATATAAGGAAGGTCATGTGATGTACAAAGAGAGATAACTTTACTTTGTCCTTTCCAATTTAATGTCTTGCTTCTTTTTCTTGCCTAATTGTTCTGGCTAAAACCTGCAGTGGAATGTTGAATAGAAGTGTCAAGAGCAGACACCTTTGTCTTGTTCCTGATGTTAGGGGAAAGCATTCATTCTTGTACCATTAAATATGATGTTCACTGTAGGCTTTCCATAGAAGTTCATTCCTATTCCTAGTTTGTTGAGTGGTTTATTTTTAAATGTGTGTTTGCCTTCCCTTTAAACCTATAACCCGCAATGTAGCTCTGAGAACCCCCATTGTAGAGACAAGCAAACTGAGGCTCCGAGGTTCAGTGACTTGCCCCAGACCAAACAGCCAGAAAGTGACGAAGCAGAACTCAGCCCAGGTCCATACACTCCAAACGCCACGCTCTCGGGCTCTCCCAGCCGCTGTTCCCACGTGCGATGATGGAATTTCCTGCTGCGGCCAGCCATTCCCACGGTGCAGAGCTGCTCGGTCTGACAGGAATCCCCGGGGAATACAGCTCCACACAGATGGGGAAAACCCTCCAACCGCACGTAAAGGGCTCTCACACTTCTGTTCCTGCTACACGGACAAGACTGAACCAAAGAAGCCTGAGCAGAGATGGTCAAACGCGGCCATGCCGGGCAATGCTGAGGCGTAAGGGATAGTCATCGTGATGACAGAGGAGAGACAGGGTATTTCAATGGGCAACAAGTCTAACAACTGACATCCAAGCGCAGCAGGGATTTTTGTCTTCAAACCCTGACGGTCCCTGATAAAGGTCAGCTACCCGCTTGCGGAAAAGATCAAGCTGTACCCTATTGGCTTCTTGCTCTCAGAAGTGGCCCTTAGACATTAGCATCTTTGTCAATTATTATTAGATTTATATGTTTAACTGGGGAGTTTCGTTTGGACATAAAACTGAAGACAAATGCATTTATCTCTGTAGAGTGAGGCCGGTCAGTTAGACCGTGGAGTTGAGCACGTGACCTTCTCTGAACCGTGGAACCTGAAAGCTGAGAAGAATGCTCAAGGTCATCCAAGTGAGGCGGTTCTCGGCCCCGGGAGGCCAGGACCCACCCACACAGACCCCAATGGAACTGGTCAGTGTCGGGCCCAACACCAATGGGGTTTTAAAAGCTCCCCGGGTGACTCCAACCTGCAGCCAGGGTAAGAGTCACACTCCGATCCGACTGGTGAAAGCATCTACTTTCGTCGTTAGAAAAGCAATAGTAAGTCATTCATTCTAACGGCAGCCCATGCTACTGCCCTGGACACCCTTTGGAGCAGCAGCGTGGTCTGGGGGGCAGGAGAGCAGAGTGAGCCAGGGCCTGAGCTCTGGAATCAGGTTCGGATCCTGGCTCTGTCACTTCCCGCCGTGAGTCCCCAGTCTTGCTGGGCCTTCATTTATTTGCCTGTGAAATGGGCACAGCACCTGTAAGGATGTCGTCAGGACTCAACATGGGCAAAGAGCTTGGACACGACGCCTGGAGCGGAGTGGGTGCTCAGGAGATGGTGGCCCTCATCGTCGTCATCTCCACACAGGGGTCAGGGGGACACAGGACAGGGCCCTCTGCAGGCTGATGGAGGAGAGACGAGGCTGCACGGACCACTATCACGGGGGCCGGAAATGGAGTGGTGTGAGGGGTTCAGAGCAGGGGCCTGAACCAGGCCTGCGTAGGTCCAGCCTGGCTCCCTCACTTACTACATGTGCGACATTAACCTTCCGTGTTCCTACCTGTGAGAGCTGAGAGTCGCCAATGCCCGTGTTTCTGTGGTGCTGGCTACAGGCGGACCAGAAGGGGTTGGTGTCAACCTCCAGGTGGTGCAGCTGGGACGGCTCAGCACCAGGAGCCCAGCGCTCCCAGCGGCAGCTCCAGGGGTGCATGGGCTCCCTGGGGGCCTGTGCTGGGGGCCCTGCACCCCCACTGTCTGCTCCAAACCATGGGCATCTGATGCCCTTTGGCTCACGGTGAGCTACTCAGAGGAAGAAGGTACAAGAGTCAGCAGCTGCTCCAGGAAGGAGGTTCCCAAACATCCCCTGTGCTCCTGAGCCCATGGGAGGCTGCCGCCCCCTTCAACAGGAAAGAGGTGTGCACGGGAGGAGGGCGGAGTCCGCAGACCTCGGGAATCTATGAGCAGCAGGGCCTCCACAGCCCGCTAAGGTGTCAGTGCCTTCCAGGAAAATGGCCTGGGAAAGCTGAATGTTGGGGTCAGAGGTCACAGGCTCTGCAAAAATCCTGCACCCAGTGGGGTCCCACAGCCCCCATGGGACTAGGAGACGGTCAGCCATGCATAGAGGGGGCAGGAGACCCAGGGCTCTCCCAGAGTCCTGAGGACGTCACATGATCCAGGGCTGGAAGCGAGCCTCAGGCCTGGATCATGTGACCAGAGAAATAAGGCACCAGGACATCCCTTGCCTGTAAGAGTGAGGGGCATGTTGACACCCACCACAGCCTCAAGGGAAACGTCCGCACGGGGTCCTCACCGGGCCCCTGGCCCCGAGGCTGGCGGCCAGCAGATGGGGCTCAGAACCCAGCCCAACGCAAAGGCGACCAACTTAAGAGCTCGCAACGGCCAGTGGGAGCTGAGGCCAACCTGCGGGACAGGCAGGCCTGGCGAGGGTGTGCCCTGCGTGCCCGGCCATCTGCACAGTCAGGGTCCCGGCAGGAAACAGACAGCACCTGGAAGGGGATCCCAGCAGACGGCCGAGCGAAGGGCTGTTCATGGGCGTGTGGACGGGTGAGGAGCCAGCAACGCGGCGGCCCGCACCCCCCCATCCCAAAGGGGCACGGGAGGGAAAGGGCCTGCGAGAGGTGGGGCCGCGGAGAAGGAGCTTCGCCCAGGGAAGCAGCACCGGAACCAGAGATTCTGGGACGGGGCCCGAGACTCTGCATGTCTAACCGGTTCCCGGGCTGCTGATGCTGCTGTTCAGGGACCACACTTTTATTTGTTTATTTCTTTAAATACATATTTTTATTGATTTCAGAGAGGAAGGGAGAGGGAGAAAGAGATAGAAATACCAATGAGAGAGAATCATCGATCGGCGGCCTCCTGCACGCCCCACCCTGGGGATCGAGCCCACAACCCGGGCATGTGCCCTAACCGGGAATCGAACCGTGACCTCCTGGTTCATGGGTTGATGCTCAACCACTGAGCCACACCGGCCGGGCTGGGCCCACACTTTTATTGCCACGCTGTTACTATCAAACCTCAGCGGGGAGAGAATGAGGCAAGGGAGGGGAGAGCCACGCCAGCCTTTCTCTCCTTCTGCCCTGACTTCCTGCTGTGCCTCCCACCAGCCACAACCAAGGAGAAGCAGAGGGTGCAGGAGTCCGGGCCATTCCTCTCTGCAGGCGGTCTCTCCCTGCGGCGAATGGGGAACAGCCAGCACCCCACCCCACCCCACCCAAGGCGGCCCTCCCCCCTCCTCACCCATCGCTCTCACCTCCCACCCGGCTTTCTTGTCTCCTTCACAGAATGTGTTATTGATGCAGTTGCACTCAACCACGTTACGGAGCACCTGCTGCATGCCGGGCTCTGCTCAGGGTTCTGGGGTTCAGCAGGGAACCAGCAGGCAATCCCCACCCTTGTAGAGCCTCCGTCCTAATATTTAAGTGCATCAGCTGCTCGGAACTCTAGCTCCAAAGGAGGGCGTCCCTGGCTCTTCTAAATGGCACCAGACTGACAGCGTCCCCGCAACTGGGAGGCCGCGCGTTTGCACCAACACACAAGCTCCGTGACCAGCTCTCAGCCCTGCTGCGTCCTCCAAGCCAGGGCCAGGAGCAGGTGCCCCGGACACGACTGTGGAACGAGGAAAACGAAGAGCGCTGCATAAACTGCCTTCATCAACAATCACACCAAAGGGCGTGCTCTGCAGATCCCTCCAAGTATGGCCCTGCACCTGTGGGCAAAGTGAGCCCTGGAGCAGCTCAGGGCCCAGCCACGGGCAGAGACAAGCACAGTGGGCGTCCTCACCGTCCAGGGGAGGGGAAGGGACCCCAGGGCAGCCCAACCACCCCCAGCCTCACACCTGCCGGAGGCAGAGCCCTGGGAGGCCTGGCGGTCACCCCGGACATGACACCTGAATGCCGCCCTACCCCACCCCTTTCCTGTTGCTTCCTTCACACGGCTGGTTCAGACGGGCCCCCTGCCTTTCCCGCCTCCCAGACTCAACACCTCTCCTTCCACCTCTCCCGGACTGAACCAGCCCAGCCTTCAAGCCGCAGCTCAAAGCCCACACCACCCCCGCCAGGAAGCCTGCTCTGTGCACCCACCGCCTGCCCTGTGCCAAAGAAACGTCTCCTTGCTCTGAATGTCCGTGTATTTTCTGCAATATTTCTCATCATATTGTCACATCGACCTCGGGCACAGTGTGGCGCTCTGGCTTGGCCCCCAGCAGGTGGGAGCTAGAGCTGTCACATGGCCTAGGAGCCAGGACCCGGTGACCCGCGGGGAGTCCAGCAAGCGCCATGCTGAGGCCGTGGCACACAGCACAGGGTGCGAGGTCAGCATCCATCCCATTGTATAGATGAGGAAACTGAGGCTCACACACGCAGAGCAACGCACCCAAGGTTCCACGGCCCAGAGGGGTGGGATGGGGACTCGGCCCGGGTCTGTGTTTCTCCAAAGCTCTTTCCATCCTCAGGGCCGGGCCTGGCCGAGGGGTGGGGGGCGGAGACCGGCCAGACCAGCTTGTTTGGGCTCAGGCACATAAAGTGCTTCTGCAAAATCTTTTTAACACGTTTTATGGCGGAAATTTCCATTTTTTGCAAAAGCAGAGAGACTAGTGTGCCGAGCCCCAGGCCTCATTCCCTGCTGCAGCTGTCACCCCCTGGCCAGCCTTGTCTCGTCTACACTCCTGTCCCCGCCACCATGGGTTGCTTTGAAACAAATCCCCCAAGTTGTATCGAAACGCCTTTCTGAAGGGTTTGCTGCTGCTCAGAAAACACAAGTGCAAAGTCATCTATTCCTAGGCCTGCGGCATCCCCTTTGGGAATAAACACTCCGCCCAAGAGGCCGCGCGCCTGGCCTGGCTGCTGGCCCCTCCGGCCCACCCACTGTCTTCGGGGCCCGGCCGAGCCAAGGCGGGGGGAGGGGGAGTGGCTCAGAAGCTGCTCTTGTCGCAGCAGCCGAGCCTGTCAGAGGCACACGGATGTCCCAGCAAGAGGAGCACCTGGCACAGGCCCTGGGGAGACAAGGAATCCAGGAGTCCACCCGGAGACCCGCGGGTGACTGCGGCCTCCGCTCCGGCTCCGGCTCCTGCTCAGGCCCGATTCCAGGACTCAGCCCAGCGCCTCCTGCAGGTCCGGCCACTTGAGAAAGAGCCTGTGTGCAGAGGCAGCTGGGGCAGGCGGCAGCAGGGCCAGAGGAAGCTGGGCAGGGGTGCTCCCCCAAAAAGCCCGCTGCCCCCGCCCCCCGGCACTGCTCGCTGTGGGCTGTGTATAAGCAACAGTTTGTGTTTGTTGGGGTTTTGCCAGTGAAGGATGATCATTCTGCCTCTTGGGGCTGCTTCGGGGCTAAATGAGGTGATGGGTATGAAGCGAGACGTCTTCCGTCAGGATTAAATCAGGCGACATCTGCGAGGGAGCAGCCTGGTGTGCCGCCTCCCACACCCTCTGTCACCATCACAGCTCCCACATCCCTCCCGCAGGGGGTGCTCCAAAGCCAGTCCCTCCTCTGCCTCTGCCCACCCCTGAGCTGCCCCCACCTGCCAGACGGCAGTCACTGAGTACCTGGCCTTCCAGGCTCACGAGAGGATGAAACAGAAAAAAAGCACGAGAGAAATGCCCGCCCCGGGCTTGGCTCCAGGAATAAGAGCTATTTGACCCCTTCCCTGGACGCCGGGGTGGAGACACATCGCACTCCTCCTGCCAGGCCAGAGCAGGAGCGGGCGTGGGCTGCGCAGGTGGCGGGCCCTGGCAGGGAGGCGGCCGGGGAAGATGCCCAAGGCTGGCAGAAGGGGCGTGGAGCGCTGCCCTTGGCAAAAACACGCCGGAGCCCAGGTGTGGCAGCAGGAAGACGGGCAGCGAGAGGGAGGGGCCTGGGAGCCCAGCATCCGTGGCTGGGTCCCCAGATGCCAGCTCCCAGGATCGTGACTTAATCCCAACCCCCAGCAGGTGGTGCTGACGGAGACCCGCAGTGAGGACTGGAGGGGAGAGGGCCACGGAGAGAGGTGGTGGCGCTGCCTCCCCAGCCGGCCCACGGGAAGCCTTTGCCAGCATGCCGTGTCTGCACGTGCCTCATGCCAGCCCACAGGGCTCCACACACTCCAGACGGGGAAACTGAGGCTGGGAAACCCAGCAACTTGTCTGAGGTCACACGCCCGTGGTGGAGACAGGATTCACATCCAGACGGTCCAGCACGGAGGCTTTGCACTTGGCCACTGCTCTGTCCCACCTTCTAGCAGAGTAAGCAGGTTCTAGAAAAATCCATGCCTACTAACGCAAGTCGCAGGCGCCCTCCGGAGAGGACCCCCCGCGGCAGGAGAGGTCGGCCATCCCATCGGAACGTGGCCGCATTGCGCGGTGCCCAGCCGCCGGGGCCCACAAGGCTGGTTCTGACCCAGAGCCCACAGAGTCCAACCTCTTGGGGGGCGCGCGGCTAGTGTTGCCTGTAGTCGGAGCTTCCAACTGGCTAGGAGGGCAGAGGCTGGCTGGTCCTGGTCCCCCAACACATGCGGCCGATGAGAAACCATTTTACCTGTGTGGCAAGGGCAAAAGTTCACCCACCTTCGCTGGCCGGATTCAAGGAATTGAGCCCCGGAGCAGGGAGCCAAGAGAAATGCCCGAAGACGTTGTGTGAGGCTCCTCCCCCCACCACGCAGGCTGGCTGTGGGGCCTTGGCAAGTGCCTCCTTGGAATTCTCCCGAGGCCTCTGCCAGTTCAACTGCCAGGGCAGCAGATGGCACACACTTATCTGCTGATGATATTTTGATTTATTTATCTCCTACAGATGGTACCACGCCTTGATTTCTGGCAGGGGTCCAACATGTGGGTTGTCTTTCCGGGGGTACCCGTTTGTCCGAGCGGAGGACATAGCGGAGACTAAGGTCCCGCCTGGCTTCGTGACAGTCGCTGGGGCCCCAAGACGTACCTTGCGTGGGCATTTGGGGCACTGTGGGCAAACCGAAGGGAAGGACTTGTTCTGCAGAATTTTGCAGCCGGAAGGATCTAAATGCCTATTTAAAATTAACACTCGAGTGGTTAAATGGAAGAGCTCTGAACTCACAACGTTTTGAGTTCCAGTCCTAGCTTTGCCACTTGCAAACTCTCTGACCCCTTACAGACCAGACTGCCTAGGCCTCAGTTTCCTCATCTGTAAAGTGGGTGTAACTGTCATCTCTATCACCTAAGATGTGGCAGAAACAGCTAGCTATCCTCCAAAAAATGCACCACTCCTCCTGTAGTGTGGGGTCACGGCTGGGACATGGCTGCCCAGCTAGGCACAATATTTCCCAGCATCCGCTGCCTCCTGGTGGGGTCATGTGACTGGTTCTTGCCTCTAGAATGTGAGTGCGGGTGATGTGTGTCACTGCCTGGGGAGGGCTTTGGGCCGCGGGTGTGCCGCCCGGATGCAGAGGACCCCGAGGTGCTCAGAAATGAGGAGGCCCAGTATGGACGTTGCCTGGTCCCTGGGTCCCTGCGTAGAGGAAAGCTGTCACCCCGGGTCACCTGAACTGAAGCATGACATGAGCAAGAAACAAATGGCGACTGTCTTGATCGCTGGTACCTCAGGGTTCGTTGGTTACAGCAGCTGGCGTTACCTTATACACAGTCGGGGGTCAAATGAAACCATCCATGTGAGACAGCTGGTGCCTGACAAGGACTCGGTAAGTGTTCACAACGATTATCATCTCCATCTTTCAAGGGAACCTGATAAATAGAGGACAGTGTGAAGGCTTTACTGCCACCCCATCTGTTGGGCCGTTAAAGCAAGGCAACCCTGGTGTTCGCGACACCCCAGCCTCAGTCTGCCCTTTTCGGATCCCAGCACGAATCCTTCCTGCATTGTCCTTGCTCAAGCCCAGAAGTATGTTTTGAAGGAGAAATTGAAAGAGAGAGAGAGAGAGAGAGGTGGTGGTTTTCTGCGGCACACTGGGGAGATCTGGGCCCTGGTCCCCCTCTCCTCCCCTTTGGCTCAGGATTGTCAACTAGAGATGGGAGGAGGGGCTTAGGGACCACGGGGCCCACCATCCTCGGTCCCCAGGTGTGAAACCAAGCCCCGGGGAAGGCTCATGAGTTGCTTAAGTTCTCATCACATGTCAGATATTGCGTATCCTGCCGCCTAACCCAGAGGAAGTCTGGAAGCACAAGGGCCCTGCACGCCCTGGCTACAGAAAATAATAACAGCTAATGCTTACTGAGCACCTACTATGTGCCAGGCACTGTTCTAAACCTCCACATGCACTCACCTGCCTAATTCCCATAACAACCATATGAAAGAGGCACTATTTCATTCCCATTTATCAGATGAAGAAACTGAGGCCCAGCAGCACAGAGATGCAAGTGGCGCCCTAACTGCCGAGCCCGCACCGTCAGCCTGTTTGGAGGGCGGGGCTTACAGGAAGGATCCCATTCATGCTGCCTGACTCCGGGGCACAGAGTGAACCCAGGGGTCCCAGGAGCAGGACTCTGTCTACAGCCAGAGGAGGGTCCGCACAGAAAGGCCCCTCTGAGGCGGCACTCAAGCCCCCCCGGTGAAGAGTGTAAGGAAGGTCGCGTTACCCCGGGCTGGTGCTGCCAAAAGACTCCAGCAGCCAGGGGGTGGAGGGGAAGGGGGTGCTATCGGACTGGCCAGTGTTTCCTCACACGTCCCCCGGGCGGTCCCGGCGGGGCTGTGGCGCTAAAGGACACCGGATCCCGCCACGGGGAACGCTTCTCCCTTCCCGGCTCCCTTCCGACTGTTCGTTTCCTTCCAGGAGAGAGTCTGGGTTTTGTGACGGTCTGTTAACATTGTTAATCTTCTTTTAAAAAAAAAGAAGAAGAAAAATCAGGAAAGGCAACAGTATCCCGCTAGAACTGGATGACACTGTCTGCTTTACACACACACGAAGGGACACGTGTGGATGCATCTTCTATTTCTGGCAAGTTGTGTGGGTTTCTACGTCCGGTTGTGATATAAAGCCCCCTCCCTTTACGTTCGCTGATGTCAGTAACGCTGAGCCAGTACAGAGCAACAAAACAGTCTCAGTAGGACAGGGCGGGTGCTGAGGACAAGTTCAGGAAGGTGACGGGAGAATGACCGAGGGAGGGGACACTGGGACAAGCAGCCCTGGCTCCGAGGCCCACTCCAGCCGGGAGCCGCCGGGAGCCGCCGGGAGCCGCCAGGAGCCGCAGGGCCGTGCCGCCCAGCACAGCGCGGGGAGCGCCACTCGCGTCCTGTTCGTGGGAGTGACATCCGCGGGCATCCTGCCACGCAGGCCTGTGGCCAGCACAGCAGCCACGGACATGTGGAGAGTGACAGATGCCCCGAACGCAGGAGGGAGACGGACAGTGCTGTGTCCGGCTGCCCTGAAATCGGCAGCCAGCGTGTCTCACTCGGAGTGATGGCCCTCTCCGACCCTCACGGTGTCCCCACCCTCAGGGCCACCAGGCCGCCCAGGCAGCACCCACCCACCCTCAGGAGGACGCGGAAGCGCAGGCGGAGCTGCTTCTGGGTGGGGGGGGGGGGCAGGGCAGGGAGAGAGTGAGATGGGCCTTCAGCTCTAAAGGCAGCTGCGACGTTCTCCGACGTGAGCGCCGTTCTGGGAAAAGCCAGCCGCCACGGAAACCCAGCCCGCCCGCCCGGGGAAGCATCCAAACACACTCAAGAATGGAGAGCTCACACCGAAAGCACCGAGAATCTTTCAGGGTCCACACATTCAGAATGTAGGGA
Source organism: Myotis pilosus (assembly GCA_036010255.1). Lineage (NCBI taxonomy): Eukaryota > Metazoa > Chordata > Mammalia > Chiroptera > Vespertilionidae > Myotis > Myotis pilosus. The sequence goes on from JASKON010000003.1 coordinate 103,943,487, forward strand.
CACGGTGGCTGCGACCCCTGACTGTGTAAAGACCAGGAACGCCAGCGACCAGGAGGCCAGCCCGTCTTGCTCGGAAGGCGGCTAACGCGGGGTCACTGTTTAAAGTCGGCCCTTCCCCCTCGAGTCACAAAGGTCAAGCGACCAGGCAGACGACAAGGGGTGAAACGCAGGCCTGAGGGGAGCACCAGGCCCCAGCACGACTCTGACCCAGGGCCGCGCAGAAAGGGCCTCACCTGTCTCAGGAGTTTACCAAGCCGATTTACAATAGAAAAGAAAAGAAAGTCAACTTACACTCACCCTGCCAGGCCAGTCCTACACGTCTCTCTTCCTCTCCCCACCACACTCTCACACTCACACACACACTCGCTCACACACTCGCTCACACACACACTCTCACACTCACACACACACTCGCTCACACACTCGCTCACACACACACTCTCACACTCACACACACACTCGCTCACACACACACACACTCATACACATACACCCACACACACACACTCATACACACACTCACACACACACACTCGCTCACTCACACACACACACACACTCACTCACACACACTCTCACACACACACTCATTCACACACCTACATACTCACACACCCACTCTCATACACGCACACATGCACACACTCACACACACACTCATTCACACACCTACATACTCACACACACACTCTCACATATCACACACACAAGCTCACACACACACACTCATTCACACACCTACATACTCACACACCCACTCTCACACACACACACATGCACACACACTCACACACACACACTCATTCACACACCTACATACTCACACACTCACACACACATGCACACACTCACACCCACATGCACGCACACTTGCACACACTCACACACACTCATTCACACACCTACATACACACCCACTCTCACACACTGACACACACATGCACACACACTCACACACACACACACAAACACAGACTCTCTCTCACACACACACTCACACTCTCACACACACACACTCACATTCACACACACACACACAAACACACACACTCACACTCTCACACACACACTCTCACACACACACACACACACTCATACTCTCTCTCTCTCACACACACACACACACACACACACACTCGTTGATGGCCTCAGCCTCTTCCCCTGGCCTCCCGCACTGTCAGAGGCCAGGATGTTTGTAGAGCCCGGCTCTGAATTCCGCTCAGGAATTTCTACTTCATTTCAGTTCTCGCAGAATCACCACGCCTTCAAACATTTATTTACCTAAAGAGCAGACTCCTAAAGATCTATAGTCCCCGTGACCCAACAATTTCATTCCTTGGAATTCATCTCACAGACGTATTGGTACGTATACCAAGTAACACGGAATCAAGATAATTCACTGCAGCGTTGCTTTAATAGCAAAGGACCAGAACAAGCCTAAATTTCCATTAATTAAATAGAAATATACATTCAATGTATGGAAAACTCATACCCATCGACACAAGCAAGGCAGCTCTCGCAGAGTGTGAACACAGAATATCGGCATTAATTAACGTCACTACAGAATGCAGGATGTCACTATTCCGTGAAAAAGTGGGCGCCCCGCTGAAGCTTCGACCCACGGCTCACAGAGAACAAATCTAAACAACTCCACCCTCTTCGGTCCCGCGCGGCCTTGGCACGCTCCACCAGACACGGTATTAGCTCTCAGTTGCTGCTGTAACAAAGTGCCACAAGCTTAACAGCTTACGCAATACAGTTTTTGCCTTCTAATTCTACAGGTCAGAAGCCCACATGTGCCAGTGGGCAGACATCAAGGTGTTGGCAGGGCTGCGCTCCTTCGTGGAGGCGCCAGGGAAGACTCCATCCCTTTTCCTTCCCGGCTTCCTGTAGCTGCTGCCTCACTGTGTGGCATCTCTTCCTTCACTGACACGGCTCCCTTTCTGGCCTGGGGAAGGACTTCGAAGGACTCGTGTGATTAGGGTGGGCCCGTCAGGAGAACAGATGACCTCCCCATCTCAAAGTCCCAACGGGATCACCTCTGGAAAGTCCCTCTCCCCATGAAGGCGGCAGCATGTCCGCAGGTTGCAGGGACCATGGTGCGGACACACCGGGGAGGTGCCCTGCTCTGCCTGCCACAGAGACACGGGGCTCCAGCCACCCAACACTTGTCACGTCTCATCAAACACAAGACCTTACGATGATGTACCCGTCCCTCTGCCCGAAATGCTCTTCCTCGCCTGCCCAGTTCCTACCCAAACCTTCACAGCTGACCGCAAAAGCCCCCTCCTCCAGGAAGCCCCCTGGCTTCCCCAGGCAGGAGTAGTGATAAATGAGATGTGTCAGTCAGCATTTGAACTATTTGCCTACATGTGCCTTCTAGCAGCCTGCAAGCAACTTAAGAGTGAAACTGACTTACTGGTCCACAGCCCTACCATTCAGCATGATGCCTGTCCCCTCGCACGAGTAGCAGACACTGAAGGAATGACATGCTAAGTCCTTTCTATTTGACTGTGGAGCGCACTATACAATTTTTGAAATATGATTTTATGTATCTGCTACTGTTGTTTTAACTCACATGTCTGGCACATGATAGGAGCTCAATAAGTATTTGTTGAGTGAATAAATTAATACGCACACCTAATATTCATTAAATATTTTCTATATGCTGAGCACTTTGCTTAGCTCTCGACCAGCTCTGCCTCCCTCATTTAACTTCTCACAGCAACTCTCAAAGGAGGACTACTGTATTCTGGGGGTAGTTAATACCAGCTCCTGTTACAAACACTTCAACATCTTAAAGGCTCATTTCTCCTACGTGACTCCCATCCACGTGGTGGCTCGGGGGCCCAGCCTCCAGCAGGTGCACCCCATCTGTGCTCCACAGATGAGGGAGGGAAAGTATGGACGCGGCCTGCTGTGTGCTCAGCCCAGTGGGGACATGCATCACTCCCATGCACAGCCCCTGAGCTCCTGCACTTCCCAGCTTCCTCTGCAGTCGGATTGGCCACGAGGCTGGGAAATGCAGGCAGCGCGTGGAGAATGGCTTCCTCATCTTACGGTGAAGAGCCAGAGGTCCGGATGAATGGAGACACTGCCTGTGATCTGGCAGCTCGCATGCGTCGGAGGCAAATTCAACCAAGGGTCTGTCTGCCGGCACAGACCACGCCCTTGCTTGCTCACATTTGCACAAACTGTGTGCTCAAGTCAGGCCACCGCAGAGGACGAAGGCCTGGGGCCTTGCTGAGTGGCAGGAGGGCCCCAGCCTGGAATGGGGCGTGCCCTGGGGACAAGGCCACAGCGGAAAATCGGATAATCACACAGAGATCATCGGAGTCCGCGGGTCGCATGCCGCCATCCACCGCTCACCCTGCTGTCAGCGTACGCATGGGTCTAACTGAGGACGCAGGAGATGTGTGTGCTCGATTCCCCCTCCTGGCTGTTGCACGAGGGGAACCAAATCTACTTTTTAAACCAGTGGTTCTCAACCTTCCTAATGCCGCGGCCCTTTAATGCAGTTCCTCATGTTGTGGTGACCCCCAATTTCATTGTTACAAATGGAACATAATTAAAGCATAGTGATTAATCACAAAAACAACATGTAAATATATATGTGCTTTCCGATGGTCTGAGGCGACCCCTGTGAAAGGGTCGTTCGACCCCCAAAGGGGTCGCGACCCACAGGTTGAGAACCGCTGTTTTAAGCGAATATCAGACGGAGCTTGAACAAAACCAGTAACTCTCAGGACGAGCAGCTCCCTGGGCTCCCCGGGCACTCACGGTGTCATTTCTGGGGCTGTTTGGCCGTTGTTTACTGTCTGGAAAGAAAGACTGCTCCTCCCTGGATGTGTGTCTCCCCTCCTCCTCCCTGCCGCCTCCCCGCGTGCTGGCCCTCTGCTCCTGCAGTGTAACGTTATAGTAGGAAAATTTCCCTAATCCCCAAGGCGCTCGGCCGCATCAGTCCCAGATCCCAGCCCTCCCTCCAGAACCTATCGCTCTGTCTGCTGTTCTGACTTGAGCGCCAGCATCGCTAGGCTGAGCCGACTGCAATTACAAGTCAATTGCTTCTCAAGTGTTCAGGGCTGATTGTGCAGGGAGTGGGTTATTGGGGCCTCTTGCCTCCCCCTCCCTGTGGGTCGGCACTCATTAGCACCTCCATCAGCAGGCAGGAAAAGAAAAGAAAGTTTGCTGAACCCGCCCCCTGCCCCCCAACCGTTGCTGGTCAGCCTCTGGTGTTTGGCACAGATGCAACTAGGACCCTGGACTCATCTGCTTGTGCTGCCGCTGCCGCTTCACAGAGATACCGTGCTGTTTGGTCCTCTCCCAGTGAGGAGAGGGTAGCTGCAGCGGCACCAGCCTGTGCCTTCATCCCCAGAGCTGCTCCCACCCGCCCGTGACGTCTGCACGCTTGACAGCAGTGAGTGTGCGTGTGGGAGCGGCGAGCGCGTGTGCGTGCGAGACCGATGCTGTCAGCCGAGGCCCACAGCTGGGTGGCGGGCTGTCTCTTTACAGCGTGAAATATGTCGAGGGACGCCGTGTAACGGCACAGCTAATAAATACGATACATCGTTCAAAACCACGCAGAACAGCTCATCCTCACGTGAAGGTCTCCTCCCCAGCTTACCCACGAACGGGCTTGTTTTCCGGTGGGAGGTTGGAGCCCACGCCTGGGCCTCTAACCCTGTCCCTTCCTGAGGGGCTACAGAAAGCAGGAGGAGAAAGAACAGACACAGGACAGGGAGGGAGTGCGTTGGCTCCGAGGGGAGCCAAGGTCAGTGGGGGAGGAACTAAGCGGCCCACGGCACTCGCCACCTCCATGCAGCCGGCTGCACCCACACAGGGGCCTTTGGGACTGTCACTGCTGGGTCAGAGCGCTGACGAGCAAGAGGAGGGTGCTGAGAGGGGGCCTCCAGGAGCTCTGACTCTCCGCACTTGCACCGTTTTTGCACACAGTGAACAATTATGTGTCACGCACTGTTCAAAGCACTGAGTCAGTGGTGAACAGGACGTGAAGTTCCAGCAGAGGAGACAGACAGTAAACAAATGAGTGAACCACAGGTGGTGGCCTGCGCTCAGGTGCAAAGGTCCTGGGGCAGGAATGTGCTGGGAGAGCTGGAGGCAGGAGGAGGCTGGAGGGCCTGGGGCTGAGTGGGTCCTGGGTGAGCGGGAGGGGGGCTTGGGGGAGGGGGAGAGGACGCTGGAGGAGTGGGCAGGGCCAGTCATGCAGGCCTCAGGCCGGGGAGGTGGGAGGACCTATGCTGGGCCCCTGGGAAGTCATGGAGGCTGTGTGGCTGCAAAGGACAGAACCCATTCCCAAGCTTGCGCATTGGAAGCCTGTTAACATGGAAAGATACAAGCGTGTCCGTCAGGGTCTAGCTGAGCCCAGAGGCAGGGATGGAGGGAGAGGGAGCCATCAGGACCAGGGGTGCCTCCCTCCAGCTGCCTCAGCACCAAGGTATCTGTTCTCAGCCCCTCCGAACCTCACACGCCAGCCCCTGCCCTATCCAGCCCCTCAGAACCTGCCCTGTCTTTCAGAGGCTCCAAATTCAGAGAGAGAGAGAGAGAGAGAGAGAGAGAGAGAGAGAGAGAGAGAGGCTGATTGGCCCACTGCAGGTCAGGTGTCTAGCCCTAGTGGCCAATCAGCACAGCCAGGGGGGCCCCGTTTTAGAAGGACCCAAATCATATTGGATTAGGATCCCCCTAATGACCTCGTTTTACCTAGATTTCCCCTGTCAGACCCTATCCCCAATCCTGAAGTGCTGGGGGTTAGGACTGCAACATATGCATTCTGGGGAACACCATTAAACCCAGAGCATTACTTAGCTCCTCGGTGCCTGTTTCCTCATCTATAAACGGGGCATAATAACAGAACCTTCCTTGGAGGGTCATTCTGAGAATTCAGTGAGTTACTAAACATAAAATCTATATAAGAAAAGCCTAAGTGACCAGTACAGCGGGATGACCAGAATGACCAGTTGCTATGATGCGCATTGACCACCAGGGGGCAGACGCTCAATGCAGAAGCTGCCCCCTGCTGGTCAGTGCACTCCCACAGGGGAAGCACCATTCAGCCATAAGCCAGGCTCATGGCTGGCAAGCCTCTCCCGCCTCCACGGCAGCACTAAGGAGCAGCCAGCAGGCGGGTGGTAAGGAGCAAGGGGTCCCGGTCTGCTGGTCTGCGAGAGGGCGCAGGCCGGGCTGAGGGAACCCCCCACCCCAGTGCACGAATTTCATGCACCAGGCCTCTAGTCTAAATATAAATGCTAAATAAGTGTGAGATACATCACAATCTTTATTACCGTTAGTGGGTGTGGCAGGCAGAAAAGTGGCCCCCAAAGATGTCCACTCCTGAATCCTCACAGCCTGTAAATGTTACTGTCCGCAGCACGAGGGGCTTTGCAGGTGGGATAAGGTTGCAGATATTGACGTGGAGATTATCTGGGATTATTCCAGAGTAATCATGAGTCCTTCAAAGCAGGGAACTTGCCCAGCCGTGGTCAGAGAGAGATGAAGCACAGACGAAGGTCAGAGGTCGGCTGCTGCTGGCTTTGAAGTGAGCAAGGGAGTCACGTGCCACGATCAGAATTTGCAGGACAGATTGTCCCCCGGGGCCCCAGAAAGGAACGCAGCCTCCCGCCGACATCCAGCTTTTACGCGGCTGACCCTGAACGCACTTCCAACCTCCAGATCCATAAGATAATCAACTGCTGTTGTTAAGCCCCCATATTTGTGGTGACTTGTTACAGCATCAGTAAGAAACCAATACATTCTGAAAACACCCGTCAAACAGGAGTGGGTGATCTGGTCGACCCAGCCCTCCAGTTGGAGAGCAAGATGACATCCCTGTCCCTAGGGCAGTGAGCAATTCCAGCAACCACACAGAGGGGCCTGGAGGATCCGGCTGTCCACCTGGGGGACCCTTCCGGAGACAGGGGTGGCACCAACACACGGGCCTTTGGAGCTGGCACAGCACCTAAAGGTAGAGCACAAAAGCTGAGGGGCATCTGTGCCCAGGCAGGGAGACACCCGGGGGCCCAAGGAGTAAGAGGGTCCCCGGCCCCATCCCACATCCTCCACGCCTCCAGAGAGTGCCTGACTATGGTCAGCTGAACAAGGATCCCAAAGATGTCCGTGCCCTAATCCCCAGACTCTGAGAATGCTTTGCCCTACAGGGCAAGACGGACTTGGCAGACGTCAGGAAGGGTCCTGGATGGGAAGACCACCTGGGATTATCCGGGTGGGTCAGTGTGGTCACAGGGTCCTTGAAGGAGACAGGAAGGTCAGAGGCTGGAGAGATGTGCTCTCAGGATGAAGGACGCGCCAGGAGCCAAGGGGGTAGGCAGCCTCTAGGAATGGGAAAAGGCAAAGACAGATTCTCCCTGAAGCAGCCCCGCCCTGCGGATAGCTGAAATTGGGTGTCTGACCTCCAGGACTGCAAGACAATACATTTATGTTGTTTTAAGCCTCGAAGTTTGGGGTCATTTGAGGTTCCTGGCCAAGGTGATCTCATCACCAGCCATCGCGTCCCTCCCCGCCCCCTGCAGCGGCCCTCTCGGCTCCCTGCCTCCCTGTCCCTTCATCTGTCCCAGCCCAGCCACCAGGGAGACCTAGAAAAGTAAGTCAGATTGTGTCGCCTCTGTCTGCCCTCCGATGACTTCATGTCACACTTGGGCTAAAACCCATGCCCTCCCAGTGGCCTGCAGGGCCCTGGACGGTGGTCTCCACCTTTGCTGCCCATCTGAGTCACCTGGATGCCCAGGAGGGGACCCGGGGACCAGCACTTTAACTTCCCTAGTGGTTCCAGGGCGCAGCCAGGCCCAAGCACAGGGGCCCCCTAGGATGTGCACTCCTACCCCTGCCCGCCCCACCCCTGCCCTCGCTCACTGTCCTCCAGGTTCCACGTGACTCCCATGCCCCCAGCATCAGCTGGGCTCAGACCTTCACACCCGCGTGCCTTTCCCACAGATATCCGTGGGGGCTGCACCCTCCAAGAGGCCATCCTGACCCCCACTACGAGATAGCCCCCCAGCCCGCACCCCTGCCCCTGACCCTCCCGCACTGGCCCCAGCAGCACTCACACGGGACAGGGAACAGATGTGTGTGCACATGTGCTCGTCATGTGTCCGCATTGGACTCTCCCCGTCTTGGTCACACGGCTCCCCTGTGCAGGGCCCTCACAGAGCTCGGGCTCATTTATATTCATTGAGTGAGTAAACACATGCTTTGCTGTTTCGGCAATCTTGGTCATACCAGGCAGGCCCACCATGGGCCGCCGGGCTCAGACTGGACCCAGGGCACCCGCTCCCAGCTGGGACCCCGGGCCAGTCAGGGCTCCTCCCTGAGTCTCAGCTTCGCAGCTGAGATGGGGATGATGACGTGCTCAGCCCGCTCACAGCGGGAGCAGCATGGCCGGGAAACCCTCGTACCCTTGTACCCTCGTACCCTCACTGCTGCACCAACATTCCCCGGGGGACAGAGATGACTTTGTTGAGAAAAACGTTTTGGCAAGTGCTTGAGTCCCTGTCACCTGCGCACACAGGGCCCGTTGGCTCCCACAGACAGGGGTCCCGTGGCCAGCAGGAGGCAGCGGGCAGTTCTGGGGCCCAGGTAGAGGCAGGGCGCAGCCAGAGGGCCGCGCTGTGCGTGCAGCCTCCATCGGGCCCCCGCACGGCCAGCTAAATCCCAGCACTCCGAGAGGGGTCTGTCACCATGGAAACCAAAGAAGGGACATCTCAGCTTGGAGCTAACCCCACTCAGGACGGAGTCAGCTGTGAGAACCCCGACCCCGAAGCACAGGGGCCTGTGGGGACATGGTGCTGGTGGGAGGCTGGACCCCAGAGACCATGCCGTCTGCCCAGAGCCGCGCACATGGGCCCGGTTGTCCGGGGGCTCCAGGTGCCGGCCCAGAGCCAGGCTGGGGAAGAGCCCTGCGTGTCGGCAGAGCCTTTTCCACAGGCAGTGCGGCCGCATGGAGGCGCAGCCCACGGGGGCCTCAGCCCCAGGAGCCCACCCACCGGGAGGCCAGCTTCTCTCCCCAGCTCCTGCGTGCTCATTAGCACCCGGAGAGGAGGCCCCCACACCCCTCTCTGGGAGCACAGAGCAGGCCCGAGCTCGGGCAGGGCTGGGGGGACACTCCCAGCACCATGGATGGCAGCCCTGCACTGGGAAGAAACACACACACCCCGCACTCAAATTCCAAATGGTTTCCTGGGGGGCGAAGGAGTCTGAGGCAGAGGGACTAGGCGGAACGGCTCTGACCAGGATGGAGGAGGAAAGGGCGTTTCTCAGCACAAATTCTAGGTGACTGTGCCAAGTTCCCGCCGTCTCCTCCAGCCACGCCCTGCACCGCCGCCCCGCTCAGCGCCGGCAGGCACCCTACTGAAGAGGCGCTGTGAATGCAGGTGCATCGAGGCCAGGCGGGTGCTCAGGTGAGTGTGAGGCGGTGGTGCCAGTGGCGTCGGGTGCCCCAGGGAAGGTGTGACTGTGGAGAGGGGGCAGCACAGCCTGTCCCAAAGGGTGGCTGCTCTGGCCTCAGGTCTGCTGTGGCCGTGTGTGAGCAGCGCCCCAGACTCTCCTGCTGCCCAAGAACCTGAGCCCTGACTCATGTGAACCCCAACCTTTCCAGTCAAAGTGACACAGACTCCCACTTGGCTCCAGTGCCCCTCTTCCTGCCTCGGCAGCAGGAACTGGCATGGCTGAGGTCTACCTTGGACCCAGTGCATCAGGGCGGTGTCTTGGGGGTGGCAGAGCAAACAGCGGTTCTCAACCTGTGGCCCGCGACCCCTGAAAATACATCCTGCATATCAGATATTTACATGACGATTCATAACAGTAGCAAAATTCCAGTTAATGAAGTAGCAACGAAAACAATCTTATGGTTGGGGGTCACCACAACATGAGGAACTGTATTAAAGGGTCGCAGCGTGAGGAAGGTTGAGAACCCCTGAAAGAATCCTAGCTCCCCAACATGGAGCTGAGATGTCTGCCTGGCTCAGACTTTCATGTGAGAGAAGAAGAAAGGTTTCCATCACGTTTAAGCCGTGTTATTTCGGGGGGTGGCTCAGCAGGTGGCCTTAAGATCCTATCTCACACCTCTGGCCGCCAGTCGCCCTCTGGGTCCTGAGCGAGCCCGGCCAGCTCCGCGGCCAGCAAGTCCTGGTGTGCAGCCCCCTAAGGAGATGCCTGAAGGGGAACCTGGCGCCCCGTGTCGCCCGCCCCGATGAACCTCTGAGGGTTCCCACCAGTCCAAGCTCCCGACCCCCCAAAGCGGGGCCTTCAGAGCCGGTCGTGTGGGTCCATCTTTCACACTCCCACGCAATCGCTACAGCTGCTCCTAACTACCCACAGTTTCTAAGTCTTCAAGGTCACCGCCTCCTCCAGACAGCCATCCCTCCCTGAGGCTGAGTCAGTCAGGCCTCCTCTGCCCTCCCACCACCCCTTGAACATACCCTATTAATACCCTATTACAGCACACGCCATGTGACATTCTCCTGGCATCAAGCTGTGAAAGCAGTGACTCTAGACAGACTGAAATCTCAGCGCCCAAACTTACTCGCTGTGTGATCTTAGGCCAGTTACTCAACCTCTCTGAGCCTGAAGTTCCTCGTCTGTGAACTGGCAATGTGACCAGCCTCCTGGGCAGTAGGCACGGCCATGCAAAGCTCTTGCCCACGGCTTGTGAGTGGTTAGCCCAGGTCAGGACTGAAGACACCAGGCAGCCCTCCTCCACGCTCTCTCCCAGCCTCCTGGGGGCCCAGTTCCAACCATGGAGGCAACAGGGATCCCTAGGGGACGGCAGAGCAATGACTTGGAAGAAACTAAGGCCCTGCAGTAACTGGCAGGGGCAGACCTGCCCCACCACCAGCACTATTGCCAATGAGAAACAGCGGCTGTTCTCTACGTCTCCGCATTGCAGGGTCTCTGTTCCAGCAGCGTCGCTGTACCCTGACCACTACCGCACCTGAGAAAGGGACAGGGAGCTAAGAGTCTGAAGCAGAAAGTGGCCATTTTGTGCTCCAGGAATCAAGGAAGGCTTCCCGGAGGAAGACGGCCTTTGCACTGGGCCTTTAGGAAGTCAATACTCTGAATAAACAGAATGTATCCATAGGGGGATCCCTAAACAGCGGATCATTAAAGAGAATGCGGCAGATCCATGTGAGAGCGAGACAGGGAAATGCCTGCATTCCAGGGCCAGGAGGGGACGGCCGAGTGCAGGGGCATCCATCACACCCCCCCGCCCTGCTTCGCGTAAGAACGCAGCGTGCAGACAGACACGGCGGGAAAATGCAGGCTGCACTGAGCTGCAGGGGTTCAATTCCCGGTCAAAGGCACCTCCTGGGGCTGCAGGTTCCTTCCCTGGCCCCAGTCTGTCTCTCTCCCACCCTCCCTTCCACTCTCTCTAAAAATCAATGGGAAAAATATCCTTGGGTGAGGATTAAAAAACACACACACACACACAAAAAAAAACTTGCCTGTATTTTAAAGCAAGTTAGACACGTGCTTGTCCTGCCCTCTCAAGACAGGTGCCGCTCTCAGCACTGGCCAGGGCACTGCCCCGCCCGCCCACGAGCTCTGGGAGGCGGCCTCGTGAACTCCTTGTCCGTGGAGTTGGGGATCAGCTGCAGCAGCAGCGCTTTGCCCGGCTGACACGGGGCGCAGGGACACAGAGCAGGAGGAGGAAGCGGATGAGGACATCCGTCGTTTTCATGAACCTGGAACAGGGCTCCGGAAACTTCTGTCAAGAGCCAGTAAATATCTTTGGCTTCGTTGGCCACAGGGTCCCTGTCACGGTGACCCGACTCTGACATGACAGCACAAATGCAGCCACAGACAGCACGTGAGCAACGGGCCTGGCCACGTGCCGATTAAACTTCACAAACACGGGCCATGGGAGACGACGTGGCTGCTCAGCCCCACCGAACTGCACACTGAAGGGTGGTCGAGGCGGTAAATTCTATGTTATGTTTTTACCACAATTAAAAATTACACTTTTTTGAAAAGCGGGCAGTGGGCCGGATCTGGCCCCAGGCGGAAGTTTGCCAATCCCTGTTCTAGGACATCGGAGCTTGAAAGACCCTGGGAGGGCAGGTCTGTTCTGCTATCATACGGCAGCTTCCGTAGACACAGGCGGCCTCACCGTGACTGGAGAAGAGGCGAAGGATGTTGAAACAACAGGGAACCTGAGCTCAGGTGTGGCTAAACACGATATGTTTAAATGCAGATGCCCCTTGGCTGACAATGGGGTTGCGTCCTGAGAAACCATCGTAAATTGACACCCTCACAAGTCAAAAAGGCATTTCGTACACTAACCTACCGAGCATCATAGCGTAGCCTCTCCTACCACCTACGCGCTCAGAACACTTACATGACTCTGTCATTGGACAAAAACAACGAACCCAAAGGCTATTTTACAATAAAGTGTTGAACAGCTCGTGTAATTTAGTATGCGTTTCACCTTCACATCATCGTAAAGTCGAAAAAACGCTGAATCGAGCCACAGGGAGTCGGGGATCATCCGCAATCGGGAGCAAGCGCAGTTAAAGAAATAACCGTAGCAGGGCTTGAAGGATTTGAGAAAAACTGGGCGTCTGTGCCAGTGCCTTCCCTCGCTACAAGTGGAGGCGGGATTCCTGCCTTCCAGGCCTCTGTGCACAGCGGGATTAAGCATCTGGGGATGCGGCAAATTGAGATGAAGTTTCCTGCCTCTCCTGAAACGATGCACCAGGACGAAGGCTGCCCTGTCAGTCCTGGCTTTAGTGTTGATGAAAGTGGCCCCGATTGGAAGCCAGAGCCTCGGGGACCTCTGTCCCCAGAGGAACCGGACCTCCGCGTTAAAGGCTGGCCTCCGGGGTTCACTGCGTGGCCGGGCGTAAGCACCCTGGAGGTTTGTGTGTGCTCAGGGTTTGTTCGAATTATTACCCACTTGTTGGTGCTGTGGTTGCCAGTGTCCCTAGATTTTGAGCCATCGACCCAACTCTGTTTTTCTCATTGGCCCTAATCTTGTTAGGGCACAATGGTACGGGCCCCGGGGTCTCCAGGGGGCATACCTGCGGCATGACAGCAGCGGCCTGGGACCTCCCACCCCCCACCTCTCTGCAGTGAGCTTCTACCAACAATGGTTGCTCACATTTGCTGAGCTCTTGCTGCATGCTGGCACTGCCCCGAGTGACTGACACACCCCGCTCCCCAAAATAACCCAGGACTGTCACCCCCATTTTCATTGAAGGGGACTTTGAAGCGCCGAGAGGTTAAGGGACCTGTCCAAATCAGTAATTAGAGCCCAGAGGGGCCCTCTCACCTCCTTTCAAGTCCCCTCGCCTGGCCCTGTGACCCCAGGTCCCCACCCCTGGCAGTGTGCACACGGGGAATCCTGGCATCTGCCTCCACCTTGGGAGTTGATCCTAATTAGTAACTCAGGTGGTGGCTAGTGGGGATTTTATTCTTATTCTCTAGACGATCACATATGTTTTAAGCATTTTTGCAGAGATGATCTATGTCACGATTTCATTTTTTAGATTTAGAGGTAAAAAGAGGAGATGGCCTGAGGGTAGTACAGAGCAATTGCAAGCCCTTATGGATACGTAGTGGGCACCCAGCTCTCCATACCCTCAGGGAACATGCGCAACACTCGCTGTAACACGAGGAATGCAGCTATTGGCTGCAACAAAAGCCTCAGCTAGCAGTGGCTTCCATAATAAAGGCATTTCATTCTCTCATAACAAGAAGGCTGGAAGTAGGTGGTTAAAGGTTGATCAAGCCCTGGCCGGGTGGGTCAGTTGGTTGGAGTGTCGTCCTGTACACCAAAAGCTTGCAGGTTTGATTCCCGGTCAGAGCACATACCTAGGTTTCTGGCGGGGCACGTACGGGAGGCCACTGATGGGTGTTTCTCTCCCCCTCTCCCCGTCCCTGCCTCCCACCATCCCCTCTCTCTAAAAAATCACTGGTCAAGTGACTCAGTGATGTAATTCTCTGAAATTCTCCCAGAGGCACGAAATGGCTGCTACAGCTCCAGACATCCCATCTTCACCCAACCACTTCCAAATGCAGGAAGTAGGGAAGCATCCAGAATAGGAAGACTTCCCTTACATGGCCACATCTTTTCATCAAGGGCAAAACATTTCCCCAAAAGTCCGCAGCAGTCCCTCTTACATCTAACTGGCAGAACTGGGTCATTTCCCTACTGCTGGCCACAAGGGAGGCTCGGGAAATATCTGCCCTTCCCGGCCTCCTTGTGAGATAGACAAGGAAGGAGAGGGAGCACCCACTTGGCAACACCTATCCCCGCCCTTCCCCACCTCGAGGCAAGTTAAGTGCCCCCTGTCCCACTAGAAAAGCCCTCAGATCTGTCAAATGACCCAGGTCCCCCCTCACATGGACACTGGAGTCCATGCCACACAAAACCCCAAAGTAAACGGTTGGGATGTGTCTGTTTCCTCCAGGAGGTGCCTGAGGGGTGCTCTGGATCCCCGATCCCAGCCCCCAGCTCACGACCTGGCAGGGATGAGCCTCAGGTTGTCAACCCACAGACGCCATCAGATGAAAGCGTCCTCAGCTATGGCCTGGCCAGTCTGAACCCTGACGCCTGATGGGACCCCAACGCCAGAGGCCTCCAGGAGAGGTGGAAGCTGGTCGTGGGAGCCACCGGCTGCTCACACACTCGTTACAAATCAACTGGAAAACTCGGGCATCGAGGGCCCACGGTGCCCTGTGGCGGTGGCTGGGGCCGCGAGCGCCGAGAGGAGCCGAAGTCACTTCCAGACAGTGACTGTCGGGCACTTAAAAGACAACGGCCTGGAGACAGGGCCTCTGTGTTGTTATCGAATCTTTGTGTCAGTTGCATGCAGTCCCCACCACTCCACACCGTCTCTCCAACGCCGAGGCCGACTGCTGCGTATCATCACGTTCACATGGTCCTGCTTACCCTTGGCCGCTCCCCAGATTTGAGGTGCCCGGCTGGCCTGGTGGGCACTTGAGTTTTGGACCCTTCAGCTGAAGCACTGCGGACGGCCCAGTTCTATGGTGACAGTAACAAGTCTACTCGCACATCAATGCCTCTATTCACTGTGGGGCATTGATGTGCGGAGTGATTGAAGTCAAAGACTCAGATGCCTGTTCCCAGAGAGATTAAAACCGGCCCCGCTGTCTTGCCGGGCGTTGGCAACCAGTCACACGGGCGGTGGAGCCCACGTGCAGGATAGCCGTGTGGGGGGCCATCTTTGAGCAGCGGCTGAAACGCTGCTCTGGCGATGACTCCAAAGTGCAGCTGTTCATGGCCATTGCTACCTGGTGTGTTCCTCCAGGAGCCCTGAGAGCTGACTTACAATTACAGACTTGGGAAGTGACAGGAAACGCAGAGAAATACATGAAGGTGATGCGTTTGCAGCATTTCTGAAATAATAACTGGTGCTCATCTGAAGCCGCCGTGCAAAAGCCATTGTTCTAAGCGCTTTCACACAGATAACTTCACGTAACCACCACGAAGCCCCGGAGGAGGGTACTATTACCCCCATTTCAATGAGATGCGGTCGCCAGTCCCTGCCTGTGTGACTCCGGGAGCCTCACCGCCTGCTCCTCTTGCCCTGGTGCAGGCCCCCTCCCGGCTGAATCGGGGGTGACCTGTGCAACCGAGAGAACACTGCAGCAGTGACTGTGTGTGACTTCCATGGCCACGTCAGGAACGGCATTGCAACTTCTGGCTCGTCTTCGACCTGCTTGCCGCCATGTTGTGAGGACACTCAAGCAGCCCCGAGGAGGCGTGCACGGAGAGGAACCACTGGCCAGCCCTGCTCGGCCGCCATGTGAGCTCAGACGTAGCAAGAAACGCATCAATACGTTTCTCCTTTAGAAAAATTCAAACAGTAGATAAGGTCCCTAAGTAGCCTTACAACACCCCACGGCCACGGCCAGGCCCCTCTCCGAAACCGACGTCATGGTGCCTTTCCAGACTTTATTTCCTAGTCGTTTATGTTCATGTTTATGTCCCCAGAAAAGGATTTGGCAGAGCAACTACAGGAGTAAGTCTCACAAAATAATGTTAAGCAAAACACCCGTCATGAGAAAATAACACTGTGCGATTCCTTTCCTAGAAACACAGAGCGCAGCAGGATCCTACGATGGAGCTGGGGGGTGAAGGCTGAGGGGGCAGAGTGGGTCCTGCTCAGGGTGAAGGAGGTCCCCACGGGGGCGTGAGGGAGCGTCTGGGTGGCGACAAGGTTCTATTTCACTTCATAGGTGGTCACACGAGGTCCGATCTGTGCTGTCATTAGCAGGCGTCATCTTGTGCACCTTCCTGTACGCGTAACTCACAGCCGTAAAACGCTGTTTAAGAAAACATGTGCTGTTTGTTTTGTTTTGTCAGATTTGTCGTTCTCTCTTCCTACACACGCTTTTGTTCACTTGCCAATTAGTCCCCCCACTTGTCCCCTGTAGACATCCTTCGTTCTTTTTCCCAGCCGCAGCGGAGTCCACAGAGCGACCACGGCACCCAGCCTCGCCCTAGCCCGCCATCCCCCGAGGAACTCTGACACCGTTGTGTGCACGTGCGACTCTCTGCTGTGCCACAGTTGGAACTGCTGTGGCAAAGGGCAGGAGCATTTCGAGTTTGAATAACATTGCCGACTGCTGCCCGTATGTCTCTACCACCAGCAGGATGTGGAAACCCCGTGCTCCCCGTCCTTCCCCACGCGCTCTAGCTCCCAGGCGCTCCGGGTTCGTATGCGCCTCATTACTGTCCCGTGGCTGCCACAGCGGAAGGGACAGAGGCTGGAAGACCTTACGCATCTGCCTGAGACCACACAGCAAGGAAGCAGCAGCAAGAAGACCTGGATTCGGGTATTTTGCCTCCAAACCTCAGCTCTTGCCAATTCATGGGGGTTTGCTCCTAAAAAAACGGGTACTCCTGGGGTACACCCTAGGCACCCTAGAGGCCTGCAGAGCCTGGCCCAGGGCTGCAGGTAGACCAGCAGCTGCATGGAAACCACCGGGGAGGAAATGAGTTCCAAACAGAATCGCCAGGCGCTGCTGCCGACTCATGTAAATTAGATAAACGTGCATCCAACACGACGCATTCAGAGCAAGGGCACGCGGGTTCTCAGCTGCTCCCAAGCAACAAGCCTCGGGAGTGAAAAATAAAACCATCTACGAAGCTACACAACGCAGTAATGAAAGATAACAGTCCCACAGCCACGGGGGAGAATTATTGGAAAATCCGCTAAGAGCCCATCCGTAGGGAGGCCTGAGTGGCTGGGGGCAGGAGACAGTGAAGTGTGGCAACGAGAGGGCAGCGCACGCGGGCAGAGAAGCCCGGGTGTGAAGTGCTGGCTGGGTGACCTTAAGTCCCGGGAGCTCTCAGAGACTCAGTTTCCTGGGCTGTGAAATGGGAGGGGGACAGGACTTACCACCCCACAGCGCTGTGATGAGGAGCAAATGAGAAGCGGGCCAGGGCTGCCGAGCACAGCCGTCCAGGTTGTACGTAAACGAGGACGGGGAGCGTGCGCGGCTGGGTCGGCCTGTCCCAGGTCTGCAGCCGCCCTGGGAGGGCCAGGCACAGGGTCGGTGCTGATCAGAGGGAGTGTGCTGATCCTGGCAGCCGGTTGTCCCACTCATGGGGGGTTCAGGCCATAGTGACCGTGTCCGTGACAGGAGCTCCTCTCCAGACCGAGAGGAAGCCCCCCACTGGGCCCCGAAAGCAGGCCTTGCAGGACGGAGCGGAAAGGGGTGGCCCGCGCCGGCCGGGGTGGGAAAGCCTGGGGCACCGGTAAGACAGGATGAAGCAGGAGTCGCCATGCTCCGTGCCCGCCAAGGAGCTGCCTTGAGCCCATGGCACGGCAAACCACATCAACAGGAAAGGAGGTGAGGGCCTGGCACGGCCCGGTGATGAGAGGGCTTGGCTGCCCGCAGCGGGAGGACAGCAGCCCTACCTCCGAAGGCCGTCCCTCTGCACAGCCTCCCCCATCCTCCCAGCCCAGCCCCAGGGCCACCTTCCCCAGAAAACCTTCCCTGGTTTCCTAGCCCCAGGCCCCCCGCCAGGCGGGAGGGGCCGCCTGCATCTTAATCATCCTGTACCCCCCTCTCCCCTCCCCCAGCAGCCAAACATAGCTGGCTTCCTGTACGTCTGGTAAATTAACGAATAAAGAGTACGAGAGAGCCAGGCCTTTGCCTAGGACCCCATGAAAGAGCGGGAACCCCCATCCCATCTGTCCTTTTATAATTAGGACCAGCGAGGTCTGAAGTCAGAGAACAGCGGGTTAGGACAGGAGAGGGCTGACAGCGCTGTCATCCTGACGGCCCCAGGGACTGCAACAGAGTGAAACGTGACCGCCGCCAAGGCAGAGAGACGCGTGGCCTGCGCGGTGAGGATAATGAGCTCGGGAGAATGTGCCTGCGACAGAGGGAAGGCGCTCGGAGCCCTCCAGTCTCGCTGGGCGACCTGCACTGTGGCCCACACTTCCATGCCAAAGGCGTTTTTAAAGAAAAAAAATCAAACAAACTCGGGCGCTAGCGGCCTGAGGCCGGCCTGCTGTTCAGCCAAGTCCTGCGCCCGGTCAGCCTGGGTCTGATCTGCCGGGCACTGGTCCTGCTGCACCCTCTCTCCCTGCTCACCCATCTCCACCCCCTCCAGCTGTGAGCACCGCGGGGGCAGGGACGGCTCTGGGAAGTTCGCAGGAGACGTCGGGAGAGCAGCCCCTGTTCTCTGGAGTTTGATTCTGCCTCAGATTCGCCACACACTACAGTGTGGCCTGGCCGAAGCCCATGTTGACAAGAGCAGGAAGCGGACGGCACTGGGGAAGAGGACCTGGCTGACAATGAGTCCCCACATCTCAGCGGCTTTCCATTCCAAACACTTATTTCCTGTTCTGGTTGTGCAGGGCAGCAGGTTGGCCAGCTCGTCTCCCTGGGCCGGGCTCCGTGTGCACCCCCTCTGGGACCAGGCGGAAGGACCGTCCACTCTGGGGCACTGTGTCCTCATGACGAGGGCAGGGCTAGAGGAGGCGAGGCTCACCCGGCTCCGATGGGGCACGTCACACCTGCTCACCTGCCAGTGCTCAAAGCAAGTCACGTGACCAAAGCCAGTTAGTGGGGGTAGGGAAGTACACAGAGCCTCCTGGGACAATGGCAATGGTGGGAGGACATGAATAAATGTGAACAAATAGTACCATCTACCACGGTAAGTTATGTCTCACTCTCTGGCCTGTATCCTTCTCTATTCCAGGAACATATCCCATGTGGTTTGAGCAGGCCTGACCATCCCCACCACTGGGTAGGCACAAGATTTAGACCAGCCAATCAGAGTCCTCTATTCACACACACCACAGGCCATGGTGATTGGTTCAGGAATGGACATGTGATAGAAACAAGCCAATGAGAGCCTTCCCTGAGACCTCTCTGCCAGAGCTACCAGAAAACACACTCTCTTCTCTCTCGGGTTGCGGGGCAGGCAGGGTGTGAGGGCAGGGCTTGCAAGCGGCACACTAACCTCCACAGGAAGCGACACAGCCTGCACAGTAGCAACGATAGAAGTGTCTGCACTGCCCAATGACATGTGAAATGTGGCTGGAGCAAAGGAGGAGCCCAAGTCTGATTTTTATTTTGGATTTCTTTTAAATTTTATTTTCATTCATTCACATTTCAATCTATAGCCCAATGGGGCTAGTGACTAACATATGGATGTAATCAATATAGAGGGGGTCTATGTAAGATATGAAAGAGCTTTTGGTGACATTTTGGGGCCTTTGTGTCCAGTTGAACCTGATGCTACCTAGATGTTGTCATTTATAAGAGTAATTAACTTTCTTTGCTTTGCTTAAGCTAGTAGGATTTCCACCATTAGAAGTGGGAGGAGTCTCAACTAATACCGTCAGCAGCAGTGATCACCTCTATTTATTTTGTCCTACTATGTGCCAGGCATTCCGCTGATGTACATATGCCATCTCATTGATCTTCCCAAATTAGCCAGGCGGAGGCCAAGTGTGAGTTTCTAGTGAGTTATTACGGGCGGACTGCCTGCAACAGTGCCAGGCATGTAGCAAATGCTCCCCAGTACGGACTAGATTTTATTATTTTATTCCTAATCCCGAAGGTAAGTAAAGTGAGGCTCACAGAGTGTAAGTCACTTGCCAAGTGGCAAAGGTCACAGGAGACAAAGCTGGGACTAGAATGGGCTGGTCTGATTCCAGAGTGTAAGCCCTTTACCAGCACCTTGTTCTGTTTGTGGCTTCTACACGCTGCCCACGGTCCTGATAAGAGTAATGTTAATAAGGGTTTGCACTCATTACATGCCCAAGAATTTAAATTCTGAGCAGTTTTGGCTTCAGAGCCCAAGCTTTTAACTCTCAGAGAAAGAAAATGATTCTCTTTTTAATGCTTCCCCTGTCCTTCCGTTAATACGAAGGAGGGAGTCTCGGCTCAGCCCTGATGTCTTTAATGCCACGCTAGCGCTTGCACAGAGAGAGCTAGCCTCAGGCTCAGCGCAAACCACGCTTTCCAGAGGGGATTTAATAGGCCGGATGCCTACCTTCTATGCTACACGCTCCAGGCAGATGCAGGAATTCCCTCTCTCTAGAGGTGCTGTGGCTCCCTGCAGCCAGAAAGGCAGTGATTAGAGAAGGAAGGCCTCAGCTTCAGGGAGCTCTTGGAGCCTGTGGAGGGGCCAACAGCCAGCCAAGCCTGCCCAGGGAAGTTTCAGGGGGTGGTGGATGGCAGGGCACTGGGGGACAAGCAGTTTTCTGTGACATCACCCGTGGTCACACAGCCTGAATCAGCTGATGGGGAGATTCTCAACCTGCAGTGAGTGGAGCTGCAGAAAGCGCCTTGCCTCACAGCATGTGATCGGGAGCCAAAGGCCTATGTCTGAGTTCCTCCTTCACCATGCCCAAGGTGAGGGTCCTTGGGCAGTTCCCTGCCCTCTCTGGGCCTCAGTTTCCTCATCTGAGAAATAGGTAATACCTACCCCCAAGGAATGGTCCTAAGAAACAAATGAACCCTGGCCGGGGTGGCTCAGTTGTTTGGGTGTCGTCCCGGGCACCAAAAGATTGCTGGTTCGATGCCCAGGTTTCAGGATTGATCCCCAATAGGGGGCGTGCAAGAGGCAGCTGTTCAATGTCTCAAACTCATAAGGATATTTCTCTCTCTCTCTCTCTCTCTCCCTTCCTCTCTCTCTAAAAATAAATTTTAAAATATTTTTAAAAAATAAGACCACGCACAAGAAAGTACTGTGTGGAGAACTGACAAATCTGAATAGTTGCCGTTTACATTATTTGAGTACTGGAGTCCCAGTGCACAAAATTCATGCACTCGGTGGGGTGAGGGGTCCCTCACCCTGGCCTGCACTTTCTCGCAGTCCAGGAGCCCTCAGGGGATGTCCAATTGACAGCTTAGGCCTGCTTCCATGGGCCTAAGCTGGCAGTGGGACATCCTTAGTGCTGCTGCGGAGGCGGGAAAAGACTCCTGCCACTGCCACTGTGCTCAGTGAAGCTGTAAGCCCTGTGGGAGCTCACGCTCCCCCTGGCTAAGCAGCACTCCCCCTGTGGGTGCACACTGACCACCAGGGGGCAGCTCCTGCATTGAGCGTCTGCCCCTGGTGGTCAGTGTGCATCACAGCAACCAGCCATTCCGCCGCTCGGTTGATTTGCATATTAGCCTTTCATTATATAGGAGAACTACATTACACATAAGTGGGAGTCACCAACATAGATGCTGACACTAAGTGAGATGAGGTCACCTGGCCCTTTCTGAATTAGCTTTGTTGTATCTCTCTCACTGTGTCTTGCTCTTCTGGGGAGGGGGGATCTTCTATCCACCTGGGGAGACTGGCACAGCATAGGCATCAACAAATGTATGTGCACAGATGGATTACGGGGTGATGGAGAAATGAATACTGGATGGGTGCTTGGATGGATGGATGGGTGCATGGATGATGAATAGATGGATTGTGGATGGGTGAATAGATGGGTGGTGGTGGTTAGACGGATGATGGATGATGGGTGAAGGATTGATGGGTGATGGCTATAGAGTGGGTGGAAGAAACATAGATGGGTAAATGGCTGGATGATGGATGGGGGGGTGATGGATTGATGGGTGATGGGTATGTAATGAATAAATAAATGGATAGAGGATGGATGGATGATGAATCCAAATGCAGTTTAAGATGCAATTCCTGGCCAGGTCAGAATCTTACTCTGCTACCAGATCCCAACTCCCCACAAACTCTCAGACTACAAGGATGTGGTGTGTGTGTCTGTGTGTGTGTGTGTGTGTGTGTGTGTGTGTGTGTGTTTGGTTGTGTTGACATCAGGAAGAATTCGGCTGAGAATGTGAGTTGTAAGGAAAGAGTTTAAATAAAAATTGACTTTTAAAGCAACTTCCAGAGTCTCCCCTTGGTGGTCTGCATCCTCCCCAACCCCCCACACCAGCTGTGCTGGGTCTGGGGCCAGGTGAGGCTGGTCCAGGGATAGGGTCCGGGGAAGGCATGCCTCATGCCCTCGGCACAGCGCAGCCCCAGCGGCACTGGTTCAGCTCAGATGACTTTCAGGATGGTTTGGAACGAGCGTGTTCCAGCTAACCCATCACTGCATGTCCCAGCTGACCCATCACCGCGTGTCCCAGATGATCCGTCACCACGTGTCCCAGCTGACCCATCACCGCGTGTCCCAGCTGACCCCGTCACCACGTGTCCCAGATGACCCGTCACCGCATGTCCCAGCTGACCCATCACCACGTGTCCCAGCTGACCCATCACCGCGTGTCCCAGCTGACCCGTCACTGCGTGTCTCAGCTGCATGTGTCCCAGCTGACCCCGTCACTGCATGTCCCAGCTGACCACGTCACCGCGTGTCCCAGCTGACCCGTCACCGCGTGTCCCAGATGACCCGTTCCCCAGGCAGCTTAATTATGACGGGTCGGTCTCGGAGTTTATCGGCCTCTCCCTCTGTCTCTCGGGGCCTCAGAAGTGGGGGCCGGGCAGTGATTTCCCCATCACCAGGCAGTAGCCTCGGGTAGTCTGATGTGCAGCCCCTCTCTGCCCTCACTGATGAGAGCAGGGGCGGGGGGAGTCGCCATGGCTACAAGGGGCGAGGAGGCTTTGTCAGGGGCTTGGGTAGTGTTGGCTTCGGTGAAGTCCAGGGGGCCATGGGGAGAGCACTGGTGGCTCCGAGTGGCCGCCAAGCACTAACCCACCAGGGGCTCGTCCACTGGTGCACACTGCGCTCACCGGTTACCAGGCAGGTATGACAAAGCGGGCGCACACAGGACTTCACACTGCTGAAGCCACAGCGCAGGGCAGGGCGGGGCGGGGCACTGAGGGAGGTGGCCTCACACACCCTGAAGGAAGAGGAGGAAGGAACTTTCCAGGAGGACCAGGTCGGGCATCTTGGAAGAAAACTGCGTGTGAAAGACGCCCACCAAGGCAGGACGCGGCTCTGGAGCAGGCTGGGGCGGAGCAGGGTGGGGCGGGGCTCTGCCTGTGCGGCACCCAGGGCCCTCCCCCTGTCCCCCAGCAGCATCTTGACTCCCCTTGGGGAACCACCACTCTCGGTCTCTCTGTCCCTCCGTCCCTCTGTGAGGTTCTGTGGAGACTGACCCCATCCCCAGCTCGGGGTGAGCGAAGGGCCTGTTGGAGCCACAAGCATCACAGAGGCAGCTTAGGGATGGCAAGTCACCCAAACCCGGCTCCTGAGTACTCCCTGAGAGGCCTACGGGCGCTAAACTGGGGGCACCTGAGCACGGGCTCCCCATGAAGGGGCTGCCATTGGGGAGGCCAACCAGGCAGCGCAACTCTGAGAGCTGGAGAGGAAAACACAACCAGAAACAGACTAAGGCAAAGGGAGCCGAGGGGAAGAGACACCGAATCCTATAACACCACAGGAGCAGCTGGACCTAGCTAAGCCTGAAGCCCTGCTGCCTTTACGCTCACGTGAGCCAACAGAACTTCATCTTTTTGCTTAAGCCAATTTGAGCTGGACTCTGTTCCTTGTGACCAAGCACGTTGGTTTGTTCACTTTTGTATCCCAATGCCCATACCAGGAACTCAGGGCATCAACAAGAAATGGGTGGGATGGGAGGGATGAGATGGGAGAGATGGGATGAATGGGATGGGGTGGGATGAATGGGATGGGGTGGGATGAATAGGATGGGGTGGGATGGGATGGGATGAGAGGGATGGGATGAATGGGATGGGGTGGGATGGGATGGGTGGGATGGGATGGGGTGAATGGGAGGGGTGGGATGGGATGGGATGAGAGGGATGGGATGAATGGGATGGGGTGGGATGGGATGGGTGGGATGGGATGGGGTGAATGGGAGGGGTGGGATGGGATTGCATGAATGAGATGGGATGGGTTGGGATGGGATGGGATAGGATAGTATGGGATGGGATGGGATGTGATGGATGGGTGGGATGGGGTAGGATAGGATAGTATGGGACGGGGTGAATGAGATGGGATGAATGGGATGGGGGGATGGGATGGGATAGGATAGTATGGGATGGGATGGGATGTGATGGATGGGTGGGATGGGGTGGGATGGGATGGGATGGGATGGGATGAATGAGATGGGATGGGGTGGGATGGGATGGGATGAATGAGATGGGATGGGGTGGGATGGGAGGGGATAGGATAGTATGGGATGGGATGGGATGTGATGGATGGGTGGGATGGGGTGGGATAGGATAGTATGGGATGGGATGGGGTGGGATAGGATAGTATGGGATGGGATGGGGGGGGATGGATGTGATGGATGGGTGGGATGGATGTGATGGATGGGTGGGATGGGATGGGATGGATGGGTGGGATGGGGTGGGATAGGATAGTATGGGACGGGATGGGATGTGATGGATGGGTGGGATGGATGTGATGGATGGATGGGATGGGGTGGGATAGGATAGTATGGGATGGGGTGAATGGGATGGGATGGAATCAACCTGGGCCTGTATGGCACCTGTGCCCATTCCAGGCTGGGACTATGCGCATCATTTGCACTCATCCATCAACCTTCCCAAAGCAGGTCCAAGGGCGTGAGGCCCCTCTAGGTTACAAAGGGACATGTCCACTTGCCCAGCTCTGAGAGGCTTGACCTTCACTCTGCCGACTTTAAGACCCCAGATTCTTTGCAGCCAGCCGATGAGGCCTGCGCGAAAGGCTCAGTTCTGACCGGACGCGGCCGGTGCTCCATAAATAGCCAGTGGTTAGCTAGTGCTGCCTTTGTAAATGTCAACATAAACAGTCTGGATGGAGGCAGACTCGTGCCAGTCCCCAGAGCGGCCGCTCCGGGAGGGCGTGCACGCCCAGTCCCTGCCTGGCGTCGGGACACGTGCCCTGGGCTTCTGGGGCTTTGGCAGGAATTATAGCCCCACTGGAAAGGAAAATGCTCTGAAATTAGAGGAAACTGGGACTTATTCCAAATAGCAACTCCGAGCCATCACAGCAGGCGGCGGAGCCGTGTCCCCGGGCGCTTAGGGGACACGAGGGAAGAGGCAGCGAGGGTTTTCGGACGCTCCTCTCCGGTGAGCACCTGACGCAGGTGGAGGCTGACTGTGAGCCGGACGCCAGGAAGGCTTTGCTCTGTGTCTGCGTCTGTCGGCCTTCGATCCTCACCCAGATTAGGTGAAGCAGCTAAAGCCAGTAAGAAAGTTCCTAGAACCCAAATACCAGCAGCCACGCGACGTCTCCAAATTCACTACAGGCCGTGCTGGCTTGGAAAATTAGGAAATTACTAAACAAATAACAGAAATCAATGATAGGGCAGAGTTGGTATAATCGGGGTGAAACGGGGTCCCCACCTGCCCCGGCGAGGCGTGCTCCCTGGTGCGAGCTGGCGGCTCTGACTCCATGTCTCTGGCCTGGGTCATACCTCCGATCCCTGGGCATAGGGGTGTCCCTCTCCTCCACGGCCCACTCCCCCATCCCTCTTCCTCTCACCCCACCACTCCCACCCCGTCTCATGACATTGCCCCAGGGCTGTCCCACAGGCACAGCAAACTGAACCTAGCCAGGTCTGAGCTCAAGGCCCCTCCCTCCCATTACAACAAAGACCCATTCCCACTTCAGTCTTCCCCAGGTCAGTAATGGGGACAATCGTTTGCTCAGGACAAAAACCTCGAAGTTGTCCTCAGTGACCCTCCCCTGACTCCGTATCCCACCTGCAGCAGATCCTGTTGGCTCTGCCTTCAAATTGCATCCTGAGTTCATTCCGTTCTCTCCATTTCCCCCCACGGCCAAGCCACCAGCATCGCTCACCTGGACCGTCACCTGTTAACCCTCCTATTTCTGCCTCTAACCAATATTCCCTACTCATCCTTCCAAATGCAATTTTGCTAAATGCAAACCATGCCCTACCACCTCCCTGCTGAAAAGCACTCAACGGCATGTCAGGGCATTGAGCATGAAGTCCAAGTCCTATACCACAGCCAAAAAGGTTCCGCATGACTAGGTCCCTCCTCAATTTGACCTCTCTCTCTCTCTCTGCAACAGTCCCACTGGCCTCCTTAGAGTTCTTCAAACCTGCCAATCAATTCCTACCCCAGGGCCTTTGCACATGCTGCCTCTTCTTTCTGCTCCACTCTTCCTTCCACTCTTACCATCCTTAGGTTTCCACTCAATTGTCATCTCCATCTAAAGGAGATCTGCTCCCACCTACACCCACAGTCAAAACAGCGGGCAGAGTGTGACTCTATGTATAAAAAATGCGCCCTGCCAGTGTGGCTCAGTGGTTGAGTGTCGACCTCTGCACCAGGAGGTCATGGTTCAAATCGCAGTCAGGGAACATCGAGCTTCGGGCTCGATCCCCGGCAGGGGGCATGCAGGAGGCAGCCGATTGATAATGTTTTTCTCTCTCCCTCTTTTTTCCTCTCTCTCTAAAAAATCAATAAAAACATTTTTTTAATGGATGCACATGATATTTGAGTACTGCTGCCAGTGGTTGCCCCTGGGAGAGGAAGTGGGTGGCTGGGAACAGGGAGACTTTTTACTGCATGTTGTTTTATGCCTTTGAATTTTATATCGTGTGTATATACTATTATTCCAAAATGCTTAAATTAAATCAAATAAAATAATGAAGGGAGGGAGGAGAGAGATAAAGGGAAAGAAAAAGAGGGAGAGGGAGAGAGAGAAGGGAAGGAGGGAGGGAGAGGAAATGAGAGGCAGGGGAGAGAGAGCGAAGAGGGGAGGAAGACAGAGGAAGAAATACCCTTGGGAAATTGTGCTGAGAAAATAATTCCACAAAAATGTTCTATTCAAAAAATAATCGTGTGGCATTAAACTCTAAGGAACGAAAGGAAATGCCCAGCAACACGGGCGTGCCTGGGACAGATGCTTCGTGACCAGGATGGAGTAGCACGAAGTCCTTAATAACGATCATCACGAAGACTGTAAAAAATGCAGAGAGATGTTTATGACAATAATTAATGGAAAAGCGGAGACTATAAAGAAGTATATTAAGAGAGAGAACGGTGCAGTGGGAAGAGGGAAATTGCTGAAGAGAGAGGGCGCACGGCCTTCGTCACTTTCTCAGGGGAGTCCCCACGTGAAAAAGCGTGGCTGAGGCCTCGGGCTCAGCGTGGGCCCCTCTTCGAGTTCAGCAACTGAGGCTCAGAGGGGGCCGCGGGCCTGGGTGGCGGCACAGGCCGCTGGGGGCCCAGGGACAGGCTCCCGGAGGCCCTCACGGTGGCCCCAGGCCTGGCTTGCTCGGCCTCGGAACTGCTGATGCCCGGGCTGGGTCAGTCCTCGCTGGGGCTGCTCTGTGCACTGAGATGTTGAGCAGCATCTCCAGCCCCGACCCACGGACGCCAGACCACCCCGGGCATGACAAGCAAAAATGCCCCCACACCCTGCGGGGTGGTGTCCGAGTGTCCGAGGGGGGCAGGCTCGCGCCCGGGTGAGGACCCCTCTGCTCAGCAAGGCCCTAATTTCCCTGATTGCCAGTCCCCCCGTAGAGTGGGAGACGCCCAGCACGTAAATCCTCTCCCCTCCTGTGCACACACTAATTGCAGCCATATTTTTTAAAGAATATGTGTGTTAAATGGTTTTTATGGAGCCTTTTAAATTACAATAAAATAGGTAAGGCTCCTTCTCTCAGGGGAAGCCGATTGCTGGCTTTTCAGGGGTGAGTGTTTATCACCTCCCGCCCCTCACACATCCGGTCCGGCTCTTAGCACACGTGCGCTCCCTCACCGGGGGCCTTAATGGGGCCACATCCGGTTCATAAAATGTTAGGGAGCACTTGGCCACGCCATGATAACAGCCCGATTTCCACCCGGCGCCTTTGTCGTTTAACGGCAGCTCAAATAATAAACGGCTTTTCTGGGGATGGGAAATGCCAGCTCTAGGATTAGAGACTTCCTCACCGCAGTGCCCACAGGGGGAAGCTGAGTCCTCCTCCCCAGGGGACTGACCGTCCGCAGCCTCCAGCTCCTGAGGAGGAGGCTGGACTGAGGGCAGCTCTCCATCCGGCCACCTCCCCGCACGTGGCCCCTCTCCCGTGGAAAACACCGTGGCTCGGTGTGGGACCCATTTGGGTCCCCACAGTAAGCACTTTGGGCCCACAGCTGAGCCTCTGAGCGGGCTCCCGGACCGGAATGAGCCTGAGAGTGAGGCTGGAGTGGGTGGTTGAGAAAAAAAGCTTAGAAAAGTCATTCTTCCTCCACGTCCACCCACCTCCGTCCCCCCGTCACCTGTGGGCTGCCACGGTCTGGGCTGCAGCATCTCTCAAGTGGCAACGTGGACCGAGTGCTCTAACCATTCGTGCCACCAAGGCAGCTCGCCCAGCCCCCCACCACTGCCACCCAGGCCCTCCTCACCTACCTCACCCTGTTCAGGAGACACTGCCAGCTCCGAGTGGCGCCCACGTGCCCCTGGCATTCGCCATCCCCAAGCGCCGTCCCAGCCCCAGCACATGCTCAGTCAGCACCCGGGGTGGGCAGAAGCTAGCGGCGCCCTCCGTCGACGGCTGATGGCAGCTTTACTCAGGCTTTTCTAGAAACCGCTTTGGCCTACCTCCCTCACATCAAGGGCGTCTCCCAGGGTTC